>JBBHKE010002503.1:177101-380956 GCA_037447655.1 Zygnema cylindricum | reverse complement strand
GGCGCACTAAATCCTTATTGGAGAAAGACAATGTATGAGAAAGTTGACAGCTGTCAAGGGGGTGCGGGCATGGAGTTGACGCTCTCCTTAACATTCGTAACCACCCGTACTCGGCAAACGCTGTACTGCTCGACTTTGCACAAATGCCTCCATACTGTCCAGAGTCCCCGAGCACATAGAGATCGCACTGCAGCACAGCCCATAAAAGGGAAACCGTGCAGGCGTAAGAGACCTGAAATCGGCAGCATGCTATTGGTTTAGACGCACCGCGGGCCGTCACACTCAGCAGTACAACTTTGGGTTCTTTTGCTGCACTTTGCCTGTGGTGTACGATCTGCACTGTCGTACACACTTTTTGAGTCTCGCCGGAGCGTTATGTATTTTTCCCGGTCGGCTCCGTCCCTTTCAAGATCTGCGGTCAATGCTGTAAGTTTAAGAGTGCGACGACGCCCCTGGAGACATTGACGGAGATGCGACAGCTGACCGTTAACTTTAAGTTGATGTACGGAGATGTACGAGCGTTGCGCGGTGTACAATTGTACATCCTTAGAAAAGACAAAATTTGCCGAGAGAAACTGCTGAAGTACATGGTAAACATGACAAGTAATGATGACGACCTTGAGAATTTGAGACCATCGATGAATGTTGCACATGGAACACGAACGGGCGACAGGGTCCATGATTTCTAAACACAGCTTTTGTATTGTGCAAAATAAAAACTGCATTTTGACTGGTGGAGATCATAAGAAAATATTTTTTAGATATTTTCTGACAGAAATACGGTAAGCGTTGACGAATTCATGCAGAAAGCTGTAGACGGAATATGTAAGTGCACAGAAGTAACGTGGCATAATATAAGTGGCAGATTTGGACCGCCAAGCGCCGCATTACGAAAGTCTCGTACGACCTGCCCAAAGTTCCAACTATCACTGTCCAGCTCTGCTATACTTTTGCCGAAAGCTTCATGTCAAATGGAAACAACTTATTAGGGTAAGGTTCCATTAGGGGAAAAATGCCGTTGTTTACTGAAATTCGTACTGTTTCGTACAGTGCCGTACCAGGAAAAATAAAATGTCAGAAAAACAAGCCTACTGATTGAGGGATTTGATTCTCCATGTTTATGGGCGTAAACGTGGACCGTCGGATGCATAATCGGATACACCATCGTCTGACACTTTAAGTTCGCAACAAGTGTCCCGGAGTAGTTCAATTCTAAGCGCCTGTACGTATAGCATCGTGCCTCGTGGAAAAGTGAACAAATATCCATGACGACCGCGCGACCAGGTGGGTACACGTCGCATATGACATGTGCCTTCCGCCAGTAAGGATGCGAGGCCACCGGAAGCTGCAAGAAAATCTTTGACGGAGGATATTGTTTCACGCTTTTGTTGTCATCCACTAACCATTCTGACATATTTGTACGTTTTTACAAATCTTAAGTTTCGTCCGCCCGTACAGATTTTATTCAATACGTCGTAATAGTCACTTTTTACCTTCGCTGGTACAAATATGTGGTCATAATTCGCTGTCAGAGATTCTCTGAAGATTACCACAATCAAAGTGTGCTACGCAAATGAAATGTCGGTTACTGACCCGACACAATGGAACGATGACATCAGTAAACGAATTTTCGACGTTTACTGAAACCGCCTAATGGAACAACGCTCTTAGGCGTGATTTCCATCATGAAATGCACGAAATTGTACGGACTATTTACAGGCAATAATTTTCTTTACCTTTTCAACAAGCTTTTGCACGTGTTAGGGTGAAGTTCCATTAGACGAAAAGTGAGGTTGTTTACAGAAATTCCGACCTCTCCGTACTACGACGTACCTCTTATTTTGTTTTTATCCGAAAAACAACATTACAGCGAATCTTGCCAATATTCTCCAAAAGTCTGGGAGCTAACAATGGTCGTTGGATGATTTTTCGTGAAGCATTCGCTTCGAAGTTTTTGTAATTGGTGATGTACCTCGCGAGGTAGATCACCAATTACAGGAAAATTTGAGCCGCAACACGCTGGATAATGTACATACGTGTCAAGATGTTAACCAGCGGAAATCAAAAAATTTATCACACGATATACGCATTCAAAAATACAACAAAAAATATAATCGAAATCTCGTAACGCACTTTTGTCACGCTATTTTTTTAAGCGCCCATTCGTCACACTATTTCTGGCAGCGCTCATTCGTCACTCTATTTCTGGCAGCGCTCATTCGTCACTCGTAAAAATAAGAACCCTAAAAAAATGAGGTGGTATCTGACAAGGCGTCTGCAAAAGAGTACAAAAGTTGTATTGCACGATGACCTGGTACCCACGTGCATGGTCCACAAATGAAGATTTTTGGTCAGTGTGAAAATTATTGACGATTTGCAATATCCAATCCATAGCTACGTGGCACCACTCTTTTTCTAACACGTGCATTACAGACTCCGCGCAATGGAAGTTCGTTCAAATTGTCGCATTCTGTAATGTCGGCCGTACAATTACAGAATGTCCTAATGGAACTTCACCCTTATTCTACTTCTATCCTTTTTTGATATTGAGAATCATCAAAGATTGTTCAAATCGTTCAATGTGAAATGTATAAAATGGTGTAGTTACATCAGAGCGTTGTTCCATTAGGCGCTCTCTGTAAACGTCAAAAATTCGTTTACTGAGGCGATCGTTCCATTGTGTCGGGTCAGTAACCGACATTTGTTTTGCGTGGCACATTTTGATTGGTTCACGTAATAGATGAATACGATTCTGGTAATCTTCAAAGAATCTCTGAGAGCAAATTGTGACCACATATTTGTACCAGCGAAAGGTAAAAAGTGACTTGTACGACGTATTGAATTAAATATGTACGGGCGGACGAAACGTAAGATATGTAAAAGCGTACGAAAATGTCAGAATGGTTAGTGGATACCAACAGAAGCGTGAAACAATATCTTCCGTCAAAGATTTTCTTGCGGCTTCCGGTGGCCTCGCATCCTCCCTGGCGGAAGGCACATGTCATATGCGACGTGTACCCATCTGGTCGCGCGGTCGTCGTGGATATTTGTTCACTTTTCCACGAGGCACGACGGTATTCGTTCACGCGCTGAGAATTGACCTACTCCGGGTCACTTGTTGCGAACTGAAAGTGTCAGACGACGGCGTATCCGATAATGCATCCGACGGTCCACGTTTACGCCCATAAACGTGGAGAATCAAATCCCTCATTCAGTAGCCTTGTTTTTCTGACATTTTTTTTTCTTTGGTACGGCACTGTACGAAACAGTACGGCTTTCAGTAAACAACGTCATTTTTCCCCTAATGGAACCTTGCCCTCAGACGAAAAGTGAGGTATATTACAAAAATTTGTACTTGACCGACCATGCCGTACTATTTTTTCGTGAGTTTTTCAAAAACAACATTACAGAAGATACGATTATGATTCTACAAGGATCCGGGAGAAAACACTAACCGTCCGATTACACTTTGGTCTTCATCCGCGAAACAATCTCTCCATCCGTCTCTGTAATGGTGGACTCACCTGAGTCCACCATCACAGAACCCGTAAAATCGCTACACCTGGATGATAGACACGTGCGACGATAGACACGTGCGAATCGTAATTAGAGTAAATTACTCTAATTCGGTCGCTCAAAATTTCGACTCTATAACATCAAATAGAGTAAACCATTCTAATTTTTTCATTACAAGACAAAATGAGCCCGTTACACGGGCCAGTTTCG
Source organism: Zygnema cylindricum (assembly GCA_037447655.1). Taxonomy (NCBI): domain Eukaryota; kingdom Viridiplantae; phylum Streptophyta; class Zygnematophyceae; order Zygnematales; family Zygnemataceae; genus Zygnema; species Zygnema cylindricum. The sequence goes on along the minus strand of JBBHKE010002503.1, from coordinate 377,230 downwards.
TGTTGTGTGTGTTTATGCTTGTATACAGTTTTTAACCAATGTAATGGTTTGAGCCCTAATTGTCCAATTTGTACTGATTTGGATTTTTTTCCGATTTTAACGTAGTATTCGCGACTTTTATACTTTTCTTAAAATCCGTTTAGTTTCCGCTATACGAACATGTACAAAAATGTACGGAGAGCGTAATCATAGAAAATCCTGAAAAAATCTTAAAATGTACAGAAAATTAACAAAAATGTACAGTAATATACGGAAAGTGTACCATACAAAACCTAATGGTAAAACATTTTTTTGGCGGTCGTACTCAAATATAAAGGAATGTACGACAGTGTACCCTAAAAACCCTAAAATCGGCCCTTTAATTACCTTAATATGTACGAAAATGTACGACTAGTGTACGTAACTGCACGAAAAGTATAGCGTAGCTGTATTGAAATATACGGGACTGTACGGAAATGAACCCTTCAAACCCTAAAATATGTAACCTTAACAGGTACGGAAACTACGGACGATGTACTTACATGTATGAAAAGTGTGGAGCAGTTATACTGCAACATACGGAATGCAAGGAAAGGTACTCTAAAGCCCTAAAAATCTTATAAATAACCCTTAAAGGTGCAAAGTGTAGGGACATCGTCAGGAAATGTACAAAAATGTATTGCTACATAGGCAGATACGCATTTTATAACATTTTATTCAACGTTAAATGCGTATCGTGCATAGTATTCGCTCGTTTGTTTCGTGCGTATTATGCACACGGGACATCTATGGTCAATCTGCACGCTATGCGTCACTTTTGGCGGACCGCACTTACTTTTAACGACGCTTTTTTAGGGGTCGGTACGGGTGGTAGTCTTTGCTGGGGACTGTTGGCAACTTTAGATTGTGTCAGGCGTACGGCTCTGTATTGCGACGCACGACAACGCTACATTGTGCTAGCGGTACGGCGGTTCGTACTGCGACCCACGACAACGCTACATTGTGAATCGTTATTAGTGTCAAAGTCACTAATTTGGGTTTTTATATTTTGATTTTTTTCCTCAAATAGGATTAGATGATTTTAATTTTTCATTGACGTTAATTAAGGTACCGTATAAAATAGGGTAAAGAACGAAAATACAATAAGATCTAAATAGTGTGATGTACGGTCGATGTTTGACCGTACATAAATGTACTTCTCTAAGTGAAAATTTTACAAAAAATGAATTAAATCATATGCTCACTCATAAGAATGTGCGCTAAAAAAACGGGATTAAAACGGGATTATTATGACACGTAGATTAGCCTGACCTGTAAAGATATTTAACTTTCACGACGATGTACGGTTTTTAATATTTTGTACAAATACGTATATTAATGTATATAATCGTACGGCGAATGTTCCATTTTTGCTGTTCCCAAATTACCATTAAGCCGAAATTATAATACACTTTTAAAAAAAAATAAAAAAAAAATCTTAATTAGCATCAATTACGGTAAATTTTCTTCAACAATATTTAAACTTTGAGATTAATAACGATTCTCAGTGTACATTGTGCCAGTCGTACAACGGTTTGTATCGCGACGCACGACAATGCTACATTGTGCCAGCCGTACGGTTGTCTTTACCGCGACACAGGCAACGCTACAGTACTGTAGCGGTACGGCGTCTGTACAACGACGGTTGTCAGTGTAACATTACGCCAGCCATACGGCAGTCTGTACACCGACGGCTGTCAGCGTAACAATATGCTTGCCGTATGGCGATTTGCACATCGACGGTTGGCAGTATAACATTACGCCAACCGTACAGCGATTTGCACAGCGACGGTTGGCAATTTTATATTACGCCATTGGTACGGCGCTCTATAATGCGACGCTGGCAAAAATATATTACGTAAAATCACGCCAGCGGCCGACAACGTAGAAAACTGCCAGCTGGCAGGCGGCAGCGTCGAATTACGCTAGCAGCCGGCTGCGTAGAATTACGCCAGCGGCCGGCTGCGTAGAAATTACGCCACTCGGCGGCAGCGTAGAATTACGCCAGCAGTCGGCAGCGTAGAATTACGCCAGCGGCCGGCATCGTAGAATTACGCCAGCGGCCGGCATCGTAGAATTACGCCAGCGGCCGGCGGCGTAGAAAACTGCCAGCTGGCAGGCGGCAGCGTAAAATTACGCCAGCAGCCGGCAGCGTAGAATTACGCCAGCAGCCGGCAACGTAGAATTACGCCAGCTGCCGGCATCGTAGAATTACGCCAGCGGCGGCAGCAGAGCATTACGCCAACCGGCGGGCGGCAGCGTGGAATTATGCCAGCGGTACAGCGGCTTGCACAGTGTAACAGGATCTCCTACCTCTCAGAAAATCCCATTACCACAAACAATTCCAACCACACATTCCACACATTGGAAAATACACATCCACATTGGAAAACACTCACATAAGGATAACTTTAAATTAGAAGAAGCTTTTGTCCACATAACATTAGTTTGGTCTCTTGCCCTCGTGGCTCAACCCTTCAATTTAAAGTGTTTCCTCTACTCTCCACTCTTAATAATTCTATCTCTTAACTACTAAAACACTATTTAGTTAGTAAGAGATTTCAATGCAAAAATGCCTTTTCTCCAATTTGGTATTAATCGCTCAGGACCAACATCAGTTGGAATTTCCACAAACTTCTCCAAAGGAAAAGATGTCTACTCTCCTCTTACACTTCACTATTTTTCCATCATCGCCCTGGACTCGCCAGGCCAGAGTCAACGCTCCGTTTTAACAGGCTTTTACCTGGGCCAATCATTGATCAGCAAAGACTCAGACTGACCAATGCCAAAAACGTGCGAAATCTCTTACTAACTACTTAGCACTTTACTAACCAATCAAACGTTACGTTTCACTACGTAACATTTACGTGCAAAATTGCGCGCCAAACGAAACGCGACTTCGCACGAGCGTGCGTAACAAATTTTGCACGCGAAACTTCCTACGAAATTCCCTTAAGTGAAAGTGACGTTTCGTACTAAAATTTGTACGAAACGAAGCACCGTGCATACTAAACGTTTCATTAGAACTTTATGAAACGTACGCGCGTAATTTCGGTACTAATTTGACCCTTAACCCGATTCAATGATACCCACTTGTTATTTAGACCCCACGCTGTCACCTAAATACACCCATCGCTATAACTTTTAAAATATAACTCCAAATAGCGTGATTCTTTCGCGGACGTCTACCAATTTTAGTACTCTATAATCATAACACCTAAATACCCATTTATAAACAAGTTCGATCCGCTATTACTGTTACATCATCCCCTCTTTATTTTTAACTGACCTCAGTTAAAACACCTTTAATTATCAAGACGGGACTTCTATATTATTATCCCTCCAGTACCTCTGTAAAAACTCTGAATTTTTATCCTCTTAAGCCAACTCATCCTCAGGCCTTCATAGATAATGCACTTGCCAGAATATAGTATCACCGACCTTGTACCGTTGACCAACCCAATCTATTACCCATCTGTGAACTTCAGGTTCTATAATTATTGAGGGATCCAATTCCAATTCTCCTTCAGTTGGGCGAAGATTTACTGGTTTCAATTGGCTGATGTGTATCACTGGATGAATCTTTGTTGAAGGCGGCAAGTCCAATTTGGCAGCAACTGACGATATCATCTCGGTTACAGTAAATGGTCCAATGTACTTAGGAGCAAATTTTCCCATAGGATCCGATTGTCCCTCGATCTTGCACCTGTAATGAGTTGTAGAAAGCCAAACCTTGTCACCTGTGCGTAACACCCAATCACCCCGTTTGCGGTTAGCATTTAATTCTTGCCTCCTTTGTGCCTCCACTAATGCATCCCGGACAGTTTTCCAAACTATTTGAATGTATTCCCAAAACTCTGTTCCTGAACCTCTATTCTCTTGAGTGACCCCTGTTATTAAGTCTAATGCTTCTCTAGGTTGGTATCCGTATGCAACTTCAAATGGTGAGAATCCTGTACTAGCATTTTTACATGAATTGTATGCAAATTCCATTAATGGCAGTTTAGATTCCCATGTGTTCTGCACTCCACTGCAATCAGTCCTAAGCATTTCCTCTAGTGTACGGTTCATCCTTTCTGTCTGTCCATCTCTCTGAGGATGATAAACGGTACTCATTTTCAATTCAGAGCCTAAATTTTGCTGCAATTCTTTCCAAAATGCAGATGTAAATTTTGAATCCCTATCACTGACTATAGACAGGGGAACTCCATGATGTCTGACCACGTTGTCAAAATATAACTTTGCAATATCTACAACTGAATGAGTAGTTTTGCAAGGGATAAAGATTGCCATTTTACTGAACCCATCGACTACGACCATGATACTGTCATTTCTTCTAGATGTAGCTGGTAACCTGACAATAAAATCCATACTCACAGATTCCCATGGTCTTTCGGGGATATCTAAAGGTTTTAAGAGACCTCTAGGTTTCTGGTTACTAGGTTTACTCTGTTGGCAAGGGACACAACTTTCCACGTGTTTCGACACCTCCTTTGCCATCCCTGGCGAAAACCATCTACTCTGCAACCGACTAAGAGTTTTATCTCGACCAAGATGTCCTAAATGCTCATGGGCTTCCTGTAAAAGTTGTTTTCTCAAGTCTCCCATTTCAGGAATGCATAACCTATCCCTTGTTCGCAAATACAGTAAACCATCTTCTATTCTAAAGTTTTTGACATGCCTCTCATTCAGTGGGTCAGAATTCCCTCCCAAAATATTCTTGCAAATCACAACAAAATAAGGATCTTTATCATAACCATATCTAACTGTATCTAAAAACAATTCATCCTGAACCATAACACTTATTTCAAAACATCTACTTAAAGGATCTGCAACTACATTTGTCTTCCCAGGAATATGTTTGACATTAAATTTGAAATATGCTAATTTTTGCATCCACCTAACCTGTCTGCCAGTCATAATCTGTGCATCACTTAATCTCTGTAAATAAGAAAGTGCTTTATTATCACAGTGAACTGTAAATTCTTTATTATGCAAATAACATCGCCATTTCACCAATGCATGTACAATCGCAAGTAATTCTTTTTCCTGTGCTGTATAGTTCTTTTCAGCATCATTGAATTTTTTGGACTCAAAAGCGATAGGATGAGAGTGTTTGCCGACTTTTTGACTTATGACTGCACCTAGACCTTTGTCAGAAGCATCTGTAGTGATCAGAACTTCAAATTCTCCAACAGGGTCAGGATACACCAGTGTAGGGGCAGAGGTCAACTTCCCTTTTAGTTCCTTGAATGCTCTCTCTTGATCAGCTCCCCACACAAACGTCTCATTTTCCCGAAGTAAATCCGTCAAAGGTGCGGCAATCATACTGAAGTTCTTTATAAATTTCCTGTAGTAAGTGGCCAATCCCAAAAATGATCTAACTTCTGTGACATTAGTAGGTTGCTTCCAATTTTGGATTGTAGTGATTTTGGATGGATCTGTTTTAACACCTTCCCCACTAACTATATGTCCCAAAAATAATTGTTCACTTTTAAGAAAGCTAGATTTTGACAATTTTCCGTATAATTTTCTTTCTTTTAACCTTTCTAACACTTTTCTTAAATGAATTACATGTTGTTCTCTAGATTCACTGTAAATTAGAATATCATCAATAAACACCTGAACAAACTCATCTATGTAATCCGAAAAAGTTTGGTTCATTAATCTTTGGTATGTAGGCGGAGCATTCGTTAAGCCGAATGGCATCAGTATCCATTCAAAATGACCCACCCTAGTCCTGAAAGCAGTTTTATCAACATCCTCAATTCTAATTGGCACCTGATTAAAGCCACTACGCTGGTCAATCAACGAAAATACTTTAGCACCTTTTAAACGATCTATCAAATCAGAAATTAAAGGTAACGGATACTTATCCTTCACCGTAATCTTGTTCAGACTACGATAATCGACACACATTCTCAACGTTTCGTCCTTCTTTTTGACGAAAAGAACTGGTGCTCCGTACGGTGATTTGCTGGGTTGAATATGTCTTTTCTCTAGGAGTTCTTTGATCTGTTTCTTTAACTCCTCTTGCTCAAAGAATCTGTGTTTATAAATTCCTGTGACAAGAGGATTACATCCAGGTTCAAGGTTAATAACATGTTGTACATCTCAGGAACGTGGCCTCTCGAGGGTAAGTCATTTAGGAAAACATCTCTAAATTCAAAAATCAAATCTTTAAAAGCAGCATCAGATGTATTAATGTCAGTTACAAAATCAGATTTTTGTTTTTCGAAAGTTTTAGTGGTGTCTGATTTAGGGATGACATCAATGTTAGTGTTTTCTCCCCCCCTTTCATCAGTAACTGCCTCAGTTACTAATAACAAGAAAGCATGATTTGTTTTATCTTTTAAGTGCTTTTTAAATTGTTTAGCAGATATCAAACCTTCCACTCTCAATCTGGTTATGTTGTTTATATGATTCCTATGCAATTTCTTAGGAGATAATGCTTGCAAAACCTTCCAACCGTTTTCGGACTTCACCTTCAAGGTGTTAATTTCCCAATTAATTTGAGGATTGTATTCAGTTAACCAAGGCTTTCCTAAAATTAGTTCTTCACTTCCCAAATTCATTATTTCACACACCACTTTCATTTTATGACCCTGGATATCAACTTCTATCGTGTCAGTTTGTAAGTCTAATGTGGATTTATTACCATTTGTCACTTGAACATGTAAAGGCTTTTCCCTTATAACAGTAGGAATTTTATTTTCCTCTACAAACGTATGTGAAATAAAATTATGTGTGGCACCTAAATCAACCATTACTTTCAACGGTTTTCCTTCCACTAATGACTCGAATCTAATAAAACTGTGTCTGGTGTCATCATTACTTAACTGTCCTAAAATAGGTCTGTTGTTGAGAATTTCATCAGAAGGATTCTTTAAACAATGCAGTGTAGTGAGAATCATAATAAATTCAGCTATCCTAACTTTTCCATTCATTAATTTGCCCTCCAAAGTTAACTCTTTAAATTCTGGATCCGATTGACTAAACTGAGGACTTTCAGTTAGTCCTTTCCGTTTCCCACCTCCTGGGCTTCTTGCTCAGCTAGGTATAATGCAATATCCTCTTGGAGACCTTCATTTACATCGACTGTTTTGAGAGAGCCTTTATCTGTACAGTCTTTAGCGTAATGATCTGGACCTCCACATTTGAAACAAGTGACTTTCTTTTTGGGTTTTGTGCACTCTCTACTAAAATGTCCCTCCTCTCCACAGTTATAACAGTTAATCTTTTTCAATTGTGCACACTCAAATGCTCTATGACCCCTTTTCTGACAAATAGTGCATGTGGGGATGGTAAGGTTAGGCTTCTGAGCATTAATGTTCGGTTTAGGACTTTTAATGTACCCCCCTCTATTGTTAAATTTATTTCCTGCATTAACACTATGTCCACCCCTTTGATTTCCCCTGAAGATATTTTGCCTATTCACCAGACCAGCATTCAAACCCTCTTCAACAAATTCCTCCTCATCCCACTGTGATACTTCATTTAAATTACCCCTGAGTGATCGAGTTTCCCGATTATACCCCAACTGATCCTCTAATTCCAATGACTTATCTTGTAATTCCTTCAAATTATTAAAATTTTGATGTTTTAGCTCTGATTTCAGTATAGGATTCAAATAGTTCAAGAAATGCAATTTAGCCATTTCATCAGTCAAACCTATGACATGAATGCTAGATGAGTCAAATTCCACAATATAATCCTTCACAGATCCAGTCTGCTTACAATTCAGCCACTTTTCTTCCATTCTGGATTTAAAAGTGACAGACAAGAAACGCGATTTGATCGCGGTTTTAAAAGTTTCCCAATCAGCATTATCAGGAATCAATTTAGACCTTCTCTGAGTATAATACCAAATCTGAGCATCGCCTTTCAGACAGTTAACAGCAAAAGAAGTGTAATCATCACGATCGCAATTTCTAGACTCCAAATAATATTCCATATGAAAAATCCAAGCATCCAACTCATCAATCCTCTTACCATCAAACGATGGTGCCTCACTAATAGACAATTTCAGATTCCTTATCTTCTTAGGTCTATCATGATCATCCTCCCTAAAACTGGCATAACTTTTACTACTCTCACCCTTTTGGTCATTCATATCATTCTTGGTCTGAATTAAGTTAATAAGTTCATCTAATTTCTCATTTGAAACATTTCCATTTTCTTTGACAACTTTTAATTCACTTTTCAATTCGAAAATGGTTTCATCCACAGTGGTAGCATGATTATTAAATCTGTTGACCAATTTCACAGTTCGCTTCTTCAACACATTCAAAGCATTCTCCATTTCAAGTTTCCATGCAGAATTTGCCATTATCACACAATTAAATCAAGCAAAAGGAAAGATAGAGTATAATTTCCCAAAGAAATTTGCTGTAGATTTGAAGTCCTTAGATTGCTCCAATCAAAAACTTCTTCTCCTTAACAAATCCTTTGAAAAGATCAAGATCTGAGAAATTAGAAAGACATTGACAATAAGTTAGTACAAATTCAAATTTTCAATTTCCCAACATTGAACACAAATGTAAGAATTTCCCCACCAATTTTGCAATAGCAAAAATTGAAAGCTATCAAAGGTAAGATTCAACCATAAATTTTGCAACAGCAAAATTGAAATCAATCAAAGGTAACAATTTAGGGTTTGAAAAGTTTTGAGTCATTTCTGGACTCCTTTGCTCTTGAAGAAGTAAAGTACTCCACTTTCCTCCTTCACCATCAGCAAATTCCCCATTTCCCACTACATCAGGATCTTTTGTTCTATAATCCTCACATCCTCACCCTTCATGGCTTCAAGCCCTCCCTCTACACATGAATCATTGCTAGGAGAAGGCAAGTTTGTTTGGCCTCTAGGTAATTGGAGTGAGCTTCGGCGGTGGCTACACTGCCCACCCCGCCTTAGTCCTTAGGACCTGAGCACGCCCCACATCTAACCAGCGGCCGCTGGCTGTGTGATCACTCAGTTTCCCTCCAATCCCCTACCACTTCACATTGTGGTTCTACCGACACAGGTTAGAGCACCCTCACTGGTCACGGCAATCGATATTCGAGTGAACAAATTTCTCCCTGGTTTCTAACCAAAGCTTTGATACCATATGTAACAGGATCTCCTACCTCTCAGAAAATCCCATTACTACAAACAATTCCAACCACACATTCCACACATTGAAAAATACACATCCACATTGGAAAACACTCACATAAGGATAACTTTAAATTAGAAGAAGCTTTTGTCCACATAACATTAGCTTGGTCTCTTGCCCTCGTGGCTCAACCCTTCAATTTAAAGTGTTTCCTCTACTCTCCACTCTTAATAATTCTATCTCTTAACTACTAAAACACTATTTAGTTAGTAAAAGATTTCAATGCAAAAATGCCTTTTCTCCAATTTGGTATTAATCGCTCAAGACCAAGATCAGCTGGAATTTCCACAAACTTCTCCAAAGTAAAAGATGTCTACTCTCCTCTTACACTTCACTATTTATCCATCATCGCCCTGGACTTGCCAGGCCAGAGTCAACGCTCCGTTTTAACAGGCTTTTACCTGGGCCAATCATTGATCAGCAAAGACTCAGACTGACCAATGCCAAAAACGTGCGAAATCTCTTACTAACTACTTAGCACTTTACTAACCAATCAAACGTTACGTTTCACTACGTAACATTTACGTGCAAAATTGCGCGCCAAACGAAACGCGACTTCGCACGAGCGTGCGTAACAAATTTCGCACGCGAAACTTCCTACGAAATTCCCTTAAGTGAAAGTGACGTTTCGTACTAAAATTTGTACGAAACGAAGCACCGTGCATACTAAACGTTTCATTAGAACTTTATGAAACGTACGCGCGTAATTTCGGTACTAATTTGACCCTTAACCCGTTTCAATGATACCCACTTGTTATTTAGACCCCACGCTGTCACCTAAATACACCCATCGCTATAACTTTTAAAATATAACTCCAAATAGCGTGATTCTTTCGCGGACGTCTACCAATTTTAGTACTCTATAATCATAACACCTAAATACCCATTTATAAACAAGTTCGATCCGCTATTACTGTTACACACAGCGACGGGCGGCAAGGCTACATCGTGCCAACGGTAATGCCTTCCGTACCTCGGACAGAAAAAATCCTTGACAGACACACCGCCTATATAAGGCTTTCCACAAAGGCGTATAAAAGACTCTTATTAATATACTGACTCTTATTTAGGTAAGTCTAATTAGCTTAAAAAATTGTAATATAGGTTTATTTTAAATAGTGTGGAGTACGAACGACGTTCGACAGTGCAAAATTGTATTTTTTTAAGTAAAAAGGTACAAATCATAATGACGTCACAACTATACGGACTGACAGATTTTCAACGTCTACGTAATTTAGTGTTCATAATTTCAGCGCGGATAATTATTGCCAACATAACCCAATATAGAGTACTTAAATAAATTAGAGTAAACTTCCTCTGTGAAAAAATGCTATCACCTAAACTAGAGTTCATTACTCTAATTGTTTTTTTTTTGTTTATTTACTCTAATTTTTTCATTACTCTAATTACGATTCGCGGTGTACTATTAAATATTTATCACGTCGCCAAAGTCACGTGCCTTCGGGGGGCAAGGTGCCGAAAAGAAGTACATTTTTTGCCTTCCTGCCAGAAGAAGTACAGGTTTTGCGTTCCTACCAAAAGTACGGCTTTTTGCCTTCTTTCCAGTTTCATGGTTTCGAGCGTTATTTTTTGTCGTTTTTGTTTTGAGATACAAATTCATATTGCGAAAGTACACGTACATAATACGCCAGTACAAATTTTGAAACGAAATTGTTCGATTTCAAAATCTTTGACGATTCTAATTTAAATATTGGATCCTTAGTTTACGTGGAGCCACTCAAATCGAAACATGTATATGAAAACTATTTTACAAACGTAACGCGATATAACCAAAGCCTCTGTATGACAAAAATATTGTCCGTATAATTACAAAGACCTCCCGATGTAACCTCACCCTAATTACTATGTAACTGTACGAAAAATGCTTGCCGTACGATTGAGAACCACTTAGGGTACAGCCCCATGTGGCTACGTTCGGGTTTTTTTCTGTCATTTTCCTTTAAAACTTATAGCCGTACTGCCTAAGTTGCGACCGTACGAAGAAATCGCAAATTTGTAGAGTACAATTTGCGTCATCGTCAAACTTTCGATATACAAAAATTTGTCGTCTTTTGTTATTTCGACCCACTGTCACATCATCTTTAAACTTTTTATAAACCATATCGGCAATGTGTTTTAAACAAAGTAGAAACGTTTACACAAATAGAAAAACATATTTCCACGTGAAAAAAATTCAATTTTTTTTGACGACTGAAAAAAATACATGGCTGTTCCTTTTTGTCCGCATGCACCTTGTACAATTTTTTTTTGCATGGGTATTGAGGCTGCAGTGCCCTTTGACAAAAAGGTGAAAATTTGTCAAGGCGCTCCAGCTACTCGCCCTCACTGCCACTATCACCTTAAGCCCCATTCACCCCTTCAAACTACACCATTTGGCATTCTCCCACAAGTTGGCTTTAAGAGCAACAGGGGGAGCGGGAGAAAATATTAAGAGCGGCGTTTTATAACCACCGCGGAAGGTATAAAAGCACTACTCCGTGCCATATGAAAATTAGTACAACATCAAAAAATCATTTTCTTAATTAAAAATCAGTATTCGTGGGAAAACCACTGATACATCACTTTCCCCTAATCGACGTTTACTTGTGACACTTGTAATATGGCCTTAAAATTTATTATATGTTTTTAATAAAAAATAAAACATTCTTCTTCTTTCTTCCTTAAAGAAAGAAAAGAAAAACTTTGCTGCTTGCTCTTTTTTAGCTTGCTTTCTCTTCTTTTTGTAGTTATCAATCTGTTATTGTACAACAATGTAAATCAGCAATGTAGGCTCAGTTTGTGCCTATTGTATTAGCTTCTGTAGTATGTGTGATTTATTTACAGAATTACATATGGTCAGAGTTCAAAAGAGAGTTTAAAAGAGATTTTAGTTGTTTCTCGTACATAAATTGTTGTTTTTCTAAATTTTTGTGGAGAAATGTAACCTTTTCATTTTTGAATTTTTTTTATTGAAATTTACCCTTTTCATATTTTTTTCAAAATTTGCAACACAATTTGAGATAGGAAGTTGGCAAACTTTAGATTTTTTGTTTTTCAAAATTTCCAGTTCACAAAACACCAACAAACATGAGTTATGAGATTTTTTTTTTTTTTAGTTCACACCATAGAACTTTAGTTGTTGGACTAAGAGTTTATAGTTATAGAAAAAAAGAAAGAAGAAAAAAACAAGTTTGTGAAACATGTCCTAACAAAGGCCACCATTGTTCAAAGTAGAGCTCCTCTATGTTATTCATCGTCGTTCTACGCTTAGAGATGTCCTCCCCTTTCAAAAGCTATAGAAGTTTCCTAGTCATTTATTTCAATAGTGTAATCGCATTTTGTCACTAACTTCAAAAGCGTGACAAACAATTGACTGCTGCTAGAATCAACCTGTTTGTTATGGTCGTGTTTAGTTTAGTAATATTAAATCCCCACTACACTTGACAACTTCAAAGACAAAATTTGTGTTTTTAGAACTTATGTCTGTCAAATTTATGTTTTTAAAATTTATGGTTTTGTCCCTAGTTTGCATTCGAACGAAATTAACAAAAATATTTTTTCTGCTTTGTTACAGTTTTCAATTATCTATTATGAAAGGCTAATATTTTATAATTTTGAATGCTCAAGTTGTTCCGTAAGTTAAAAAGAAAAACTAGGTGGATTTCATTCGAGTTTTGTGGCTCAAAAAACTTTAAACATTAGGTTGGAGGTCGTTTTTTTTATTTTCAAATTCTGATGGTTTAAAGCATTTTTTTGCCTTTTTAATGTAAAAAATATGATGTTTGGTATAGTTGGTTGTAAGAATTTTCTTTTCTAATTTATACATGAATACAAGCAATATCTCGTCTCTTACCCTACTCTTCGCCTTAAAAGCTATCTAAGTTTAGTTTTTTTAATATTCAAATTATATTTTGCATATATATCTTTACTAGCGTGCATTTTTTTTTTAGGGTAATTTTTTCCATCAAATGTTTCGTATTTTTTTACAGTTGTTTGGTGTTCCATAGTTTTGCCAATATTTTAGTATTTGAAGTTGTTTAACAAATTTCACATTCAGTTTGCCGAGGATTTGTTGCATGCTATTGTCGTACTCTATAAACACCTCGTGGCATCATTTTTTCACAAGGTACACAAGTATATATTTAATCAACAATATTTCAAGAGGTACACAAATTTGATTTCTAATCAACGTTTGTTTAATATTGAAAATCATTTTAGAAATTTGGAAAAGAAAACACGCAAGTGTTGGAGTTTTACACTAGTTTAAGAAACATTAGAGAAAATAAGATGAAAAACAACCAAAAAACATTCATTGGAAACATATGCAACATAAAAAACCGGATTGGAAAAAAATGTGAGTATGTATGTTCATGAATATAGATATGAAGTTACACATTCGCTTACATTTGAAAACCTCGAACATAGAGACTGAAATTGTAAATTCCTATTTCAAACTTCGATAGTGGCCTCTTTATGAAATACTAAAAAACTGAAATACAACTATTGAAAGGAAAAAAAAAAAACATGGGAAAAAAGGCTAATCTCTTGAAACAAACAACATCAACTTCATTAGTTTTCGACTTCCATTCCATAACTTTCAATTTCCATCACTATCACCATCGTCGGCTTCTTCATTTTAACTGTTTATGTAATCGCCATATCTCCTTCCCTTTAACTTTCTTTGTTTGTAACATAGCCTCCATTTCAATTCTAACCATTATTGCCTCTTTGCGAGAAGTAATCAAGGAGACGTAATTACATAACACATCCCTTATTACACTACCGCGTATTTTAGCAAAATGACAACTTCTTGGTCGTCTTTCCACTTCCCCAGTGTTCGGTGTTTGTCGTTTTTCGACTTGAAACCTACGAGAAACTCTTTCAGGAAATCCATTTAAGGCATTGACTTGCTCTTGTTCAAACTCTGACTCCCAATGTCTGTCAATGTATTTTGACCATTTTTCACATGCCAAATGTCGTGTTGTCAAACAATGTTCCTGTCATACATCCACACTATGTGTTGGGTAATTGTTTGATTATTACATGCCCCGACCAACACATCCACAATAAATCATGTGCAATTGTCATACAGAGGTTTTTGTCCTTATAACACTTCCACATTAAATGTTGTGCACTCTCGTAGATGTTTTTTGACCATCTCATATCTGTAGTCAATTCTGTGACCTTTGTCAATGTCATTTGCTTCTCACACATACCCACAGGAATGAGGTGTACTCTGTCTAACCATTTAATTTGCCCCTCTTAATAATCAACACTAAATATGAGAATGTTTGTTGCCATAATCAACACTAAATATAAGAATGTTTGTTGCCACTTCCATATATCCACGTTAATGTGTTTTGCTCCTCTCATGCCTCTACAGTAATTGCCGTGTATTCTTCATTTGCCCCTCTCATACATCCCACTAATTGTCGTGCACGCTGTTTGAGAATGGTATTTGCTTCTCTCCTACTTCCACCCTAAATATTGTGTACGGTTGTCTTTATTATGGGACATAACAAAAACTGTAAGTCATCCAATTTAATGTGGTTTTTTAATTAAAAAACAAACAAAAAAAAGTTTCGAAAATTACGGAAGATCATGTAACAAATACAATAATAAAAACCAGTCACATTCTCGAAATTGTAAGAAAAGTGCAGATGCACAGTCAACAGAGAAAGAGTGGAAGGGGAAGGAGGGTGAGGAGAGAGATGGGACGTAAAGAGTGAGCGGTGGAGGGGGAGGGAGGTTGAGAAAAGGCGGGGGGAGGAGGGGAGGGAGAGCAAGCTATAATGTAGTTTATATTCCCTAAACATATAATGTAGAGTAGATGCTATTATTAGCTAAATACAATTAATTAGTAAATTGTAACTAGTTACTTCAGAGATTTTTACACCTATCGTGTCCCGTTCCAATTTAGGGTTATTAAACTGAAACTGATATTGAGATTAGGTATGAGAGTTTGGCATTTTAAATAAAGTAAGGTGTAAATCTATTAGCACAATTAATTCTCCACCTTGATCTCTTTTTTTTCTTTTTTTTTATTTTCTTCTCTCTCTTTTTTTTTTTTTTTTTTTTTCTTTCTCTCTCTCTCGTCATCCCTCTCTATGTGTCTCTCCCCCTCCTCTCACCTATTAGCACAATTAGTGGTCCATTCTGCCTTGATTTGCAAGAGATTAAGAAAAAAAATATTATTGAACAAATTCCAGATGTCGAAATAATTATGAGCTTATGAGCTTATTGCCCATTTCTAAAAGTTTGTGGTAGGTTTCATACTAGTATAGTAAGTATAATAACACAATAACCGAACATATGTCAACTGTTCAAAAAAGGTGGAAATCCTAAAAAAAAAAAAATTGTAATAGAGCATCCACAGAGAACGACCATCCACATGTATGTATGTATTATATCACATATGTAAATATTCAAATTTATACATGAGTGAATTTCGACATTGAACAGAAAAAAGACGCGACCCTTCACAATTTGGTCATGGGGAGGGTCGATACCAGCGACACAACTTTGGCGGCAATAGTGAGGGTTGGCACATTCTTTAGGGCGACCGCACGTGCGCGAGCCAAGAGACGTTGGAAACAATACAAGAAACGCGCGAAAAAAAAAACAAATATTTGCCAAAAGAAATCTCAAAGAAATCAATTTCCATTCGTGGCGGCTGAACAAGAGAGGCAAACGCAAAAGCATGTCGTACAGCCATGGTTGTAAACTGTACGTCTACGATGTATCAAAAAGACACGAGACATACCAAATAATTTCAAAAATTACGATGTGTTGTTCGACACTTCAAAAGGTTCGAAGACAGATTGTACACGTTGACAGCCATCACGGGCACTGTCGACATTTACAATCGTCACAAACTTATGTATTAATTTCAAGTAAGTACATACACCTAAAATCTGGGTGCGTCAAATCCGTGCTATAAAACAAAGTAAGTTCGCTAAGTTACAACTACATGTAGCTTCTTAAAGTGGACTTCCATTAGCTAAAAGTGAGGTTGTTTATTGGATTTTGTCTTGTTTTATATCCTTTCGTATTAGGGTGAGGCTCCATCAGGCGAAAAGTGAGGTTGAGCAATAGAATCTGTACAATTTCGAACCAAGCCGTATTGTTTTTTTCTTTTTATAAAACATATTTACTAAAGATCTAGCAAGATTTTCTATACTTTCGAGCGACAACTTTGACCTTCCGATTTTGTGTTTTTCGAAGCAAATGCCCTTGATAAGCAAACGCAAAGGAGGACGCTAGCCACACATTCGTCTTGAAAGATTGCCACACTTAGGAAATAATAGATATGGCCCACTACATACAAATGATGAAAACGTTACAATTGACAAATGTCGTTTCCTTTCGAACATAGTGGATTCAAATCTACCAAAACCGACGAAAAAAATTTTGTCGAGGATATCTTGTGATGCTACTTTTGATATCATTTTACGCTCTTTTTGGTATCCATTGACCTCCACGTAAAGGACTTGGCATATATAACATAATTGCAAAAATTGTGATGGTAAAACCATTTGTGTGCAAAAGGGATAAAACTGAAAAAAAAAACAAGAGGAATAAGAAAGTAAGTCCATGTCCCCAAATGCCAAATTAAGGGTTTTTTTCTTTCGTTTTTCTCAAAAAATCAGCGGCTTACCGCTTAACTTATTATCGTACAAAGAATTTGAAAAAATTAGAAGTACAGTTTGCGTCATTGTCAAACTTACAATGTACCACATGTTGTCGTTTTGTGTTTTACGCCCCTCGGCCATGTCAATAAACATCGTTTTCAAAATTTATTTTAAAACATATCGACGATGTGTTTTAAATTAAAGTACAACCGTTACACAAATAGTAAAAAATATTCGCACGTGTGAAAAGTTTTCAAAATTTTCGAACGATTTTAAACGACGAGCAAATGTACACAATTCGTTATGTTTTGTCCATTAACATCTGGTACAGTGCACGATTTGTTATATTTTGCATGTTTCCGTTTAGTACGGATAACTTTTTCTGCACGTGGTCCTAAGATTTTGATGAGACGTAAAGGCAAAGCGCATCTTCTTCAACCATAAAACCACACAGACTAGAAAGTTGTATGTCTACAATGTCACGAATGACATGCGACATCACAAGTAGCAACAAAAAATACGATGCGTCAACATAGATTGTAAACATTGACAACCATCACGGGTATTGCTGGCGTACACAATTGTCACACACGTAACTAACGATTTCGTTTTTACGCATTAGGATACTAGAAAACTGTGTACGGAGAATCTTGGCTTGAATGCAAAGTAAGTACGCTAAGTTACAATTACATGGGGATACGATCCAACCTACGTCTAAAAAACGAAACAAAAAAGAACGCTACACCGTGAATCGTTATTAGTTCATAAATAATTATGCCAGACTTCCATTAGCGAAAAAAAAATGCGTTTGCTTACTAAGGGTCGTATAAGTTCATACCACTACGCACCCTTTTTTTATTTCAAGAAGAACATCTTTACTGAAGAATCTCCAAGTGTAACAGGATCTCCTACCTCTCAGAATCCCATTACTACAAACAATTCCAACCACACATTCCACACATTGAAAAATACACATCCACATTGGAAAACACTCACATAAGGATAACTTTAAATTAGAAGAAGCTTCTGTCCACATAACATTAGCTTGGTCTCTTGCCCTCGTGGCTCAACCCTTCAATTTAAAGTGTTTCCTCTACTCTCCACTCTTAATAATTCTATCTCTTAACTACTAAAACACTATTTAGTTAGTAAAAGATTTCAATGCAAAAATGCCTTTTCTCCAATTTGGTATTAATCGCTCAAGACCAAGATCAGCTGGAATTTCCACAAACTTCTCCAAAGTAAAAGATGTCTACTCTCCTCTTACACTTCACTATTTATCCATCATCGCCCTGGACTCGCCAGGCCAGAGTCAACGCTCCGTTTTAACAGGCTTTTACTTGGGCCAATCATTGATCAGCAAAGACTCAGACTGACCAATGCCAAAAACGTGCGAAATCTCTTACTAACTACTTAGCACTTTACTAACCAATCAAACGTTACGTTTCACTACGTAACATTTACGTGCAAAATTGCGCGCCAAACGAAACGCGACTTCGCACGAGCGTGCGTAACAAATTTCGCACGCGAAACTTCCTACGAAATTCCCTTAAGTGAAAGTGACGTTTCGTACTAAAATTTGTACGAAACGAAGCACCGTGCATACTAAACGTTTCATTAGAACTTTATGAAACGTACGCGCGTAATTTCGGTACTAATTTGACCCTTAACCCGTTTCAATGATACCCACTTGTTATTTAGACCCCACGCTGTCACCTAAATACACCCATCGCTATAACTTTTAAAATATAACTCCAAATAGCGTGATTCTTTCGCGGACGTCTACCAATTTTAGTACTCTATAATCATAACACCTAAATACCCATTTATAAACAAGTTCGATCCGCTATTACTGTTACATCATCCCCTCTTTATTTTTAACTAACCTCGGTTAAAACACCTTTAATTATCACGACAGGACTTCTATATTATTATCCCTCCAGTACCTCTGTAAAAACTCTGAATTTTTATCCTCTAAAGCCAACTCATCCTCAGGCCTTCATAGATAATGCACTTGCCAGAATATAGTATCACCGACCTTGAACCGTTGACCAACCCAATCTATTACCCATCTGTGAACTTCAGGTTCTATAATTATTGAGGGATCCAATTCCAATTCTCCTTCAGTTGGGCGAAGATTTACTGGTTTCAATTGGCTGATGTGTATCACTGGACGAATCTTTGTTGAAGGCGGCAAGTCCAATTTGGCAGCAACTGACGATATCATCTCGGTTACAGTAAATGGTCCAATGTACTTAGGAGCAAATTTTCCCATAGGATCCGATTGTCCCTCGATCTTGCACCTGTAATGAGTTGTAGAAAGCCAAACCTTGTCACCTGTGCGTAACACCCAATCACCCCGTTTGCGGTTAGCATTTAATTCTTGCCTCCTTTGTGCCTCCACTAATGCATCCCGGACAGTTTTCCAAACTATTTGAATGTATTCCCAAAACTCTGTTCCTGAACCTCTATTCTCTTGAGTGACCCCTGTTATTAAGTCTAATGCTTCTCTAGGTTGGTATCCGTATGCAACTTCAAATGGTGAGAATCCTGTACTAGCATGTTTACATGAATTGTATGCAAATTCCATTAATGGCAGTTTAGATTCCCATGTGTTCTGCACTCCACTGCAATCAGTCCTAAGCATTTCGTCTAGTGTACGGTTCATCCTTTCTGTCTGTCCATCTCTCTGAGGATGATAAACGGTACTCATTTTCAATTCAGAGCCTAAATTTTGCTGCAATTCTTTCCAAAATGCAGATGTAAATTTTGAATCCCTATCACTGACTATAGACAGGGGAACTCCATGATGTCTGACCACGTTGTCAAAATATAACTTTGCAATATCTACAACTGAATGAGTAGTTTTGCAAGGGATAAAGATTGCCATTTTACTGAACCCATTGACTACGACCATGATACTGTCATTTCTTCTAGATGTAGCTGGTAACCTGACAATAAAATCCATACTGACATATTCCCATGGTCTTTCGGGGATATCTAAAGGT
This sequence comes from Zygnema cylindricum, assembly GCA_037447655.1. Taxonomy (NCBI): domain Eukaryota; kingdom Viridiplantae; phylum Streptophyta; class Zygnematophyceae; order Zygnematales; family Zygnemataceae; genus Zygnema; species Zygnema cylindricum. The sequence goes on along the minus strand of JBBHKE010002503.1, from coordinate 357,418 downwards.
TTTAAGAGACCTCTAGGTTTCTGGTTACTAGGTTTACTCTGTTGGCAAAGGACACAACTTTCCACGTGTTTCGACACCTCCTTTGCCATCCCTGGCCAAAACCATCTACTCTGCAACCGACTAAGAGTTTTATCTCGACCAAGATGTCCTAAATGCTCATGGGCTGCCTGTAAAAGTTGTTTTCTCAAGTCTCCCATTTCAGGAATGCATAACCTATCCCCTGTTCGCAAATACAGTAAACCATCTTCTATTCTAAAGTTTTTGACATGCCTCTCATTCAGTGGGTCAGAATTCCCTCCCAAAATATTCTTGCAAATCACAACAAAATAAGGATCTTTATCATAACCATATCTAACTGTATCTAAAAACAATTCATCCTGAACCATAACACTTATTTCAAAACATCTACTTAAAGGATCTGCAACTACATTTGTCTTCCCAGGAATATGTTTGACATTAAATTTGAAATATGCTAATTTTTGCATCCACCTAACCTGTCTGCCAGTCATAATCTGTGCATCACTTAATCTCTGTAAATAAGAAAGTGATTTATTATCACAGTGAACTGTAAATTCTTTATTATGCAAATAACATCGCCATTTCACCAATGCATGTACAATCGCAAGTAATTCTTTTTCCTGTGCTGTATAGTTCTTTTCAGCATCATTGAATTTTTTGGACTCAAAAGCAATAGGATGAGAGTGTTTGCCGACTTTTTGACTTATGACTGCACCTAGACCTTTGTCAGAAGCATCTGTAGTGATCAGAACTTCAAATTCTCCAACAGGGTCAGGATACACCAGTGTAGGGGCAGAGGTCAACTTCCCTTTTAGTTCCTTGAATGCTCTCTCTTGATCAGCTCCCCACACAAACGTCTCATTTTCCCGAAGTAAATCCGTCAAAGGTGCGGCAATCATACTGAAGTTCTTTATAAATTTCCTGTAGTAAGTGGCCAATCCCAAAAATGATCTAACTTCTGTGACATTAGTAGGTTGCTTCCAATTTTGGATTGCAGTGATTTTGGATGGATCTGTTTTAACACCTTCCCCACTAACTATATGTCCCAAAAATAATTGTTCACTTTTAAGAAAGCTAGATTTTGACAATTTTCCGTATAATTTTCTTTCTTTTAACCTTTCTAACTCTTTTCTTAAATGAATTACATGTTGTTCTCTAGATTCACTGTAAATTAGAATATCATCAATAAACACCTGAACAAACTCATCTATGTAATCCGAAAAAGTTTGGTTCATTAATCTTTGGTATGTAGGCGGAGCATTCGTTAAGCCGAATGGCATCAGTATCCATTCAAAATGACCCACCCTAGTCTTGAAAGCAGTTTTATCAACATCCTCAATTCTAATTGGCACCTGATTAAAGCCACTACGCTGGTCAATCAACGAAAATACTTTAGCACCTTTTAAACGATCTATCAAATCAGAAATTAAAGGTAACGGATACTTATCCTTCACCGTAATCTTGTTCAAACTACGATAATCGACACACATTCTCAACGTTCCGTCCTTCTTTTTGACGAAAAGAACTGGTGCTCCGTACGGTGATTTGCTGGGTTGAATATGTCCTTTCTCTAGGAGTTCTTTGATCTGTTTCTTTAACTCCTCTTGCTCAAAGAAACTGTGTTTATAAATTCCTGTGACAGGAGGATTACATCCAGGTTCAAGGTTAATAACATGTTCTACATCTCGGGAAGGTGGCCTTCCCGAGGGTAAATCACTTGGGAAAACATCTTGAAATTCAAAAATCAAATCCTTAACAACAACATCAGATGTATTAATGTCAGTTACAAAATCAGATTTTAGTTTTTCGAAAGTTTTAGTGGTGTCAGATTTAGGGATGACATCAATGTTAGTGTTTTCTCCCCCCCATTCATCAGTAACTGCCTCAGTTACTAATAACAAGAAAGCATGATTCGTTTTATCTTTTAAATGTTTTTTAAATTGTTTAGCAGATATCAAACCTTCTACTCCCAATCTGGTTATGTTATTTATATGATTCCTATGCAATTTCTTAGGAGATAATGCTTGCAAAACCTTCCAACCGTTTTCAGACTTCACTTTTAAGGTGTTAATTTCCCAATTAATTTGAGGATTATGTTCTGTTAACCAAGGCTTTCCCAGAATTAGTTCTTCACTTCCCAAATTCATTATTTCACACACAACTTTCATTTTATGACCTTGGATATCAACTTCTATCGTGTCAGTTTGTAAGTCTAATGTGGACTTATTACCATTTGCCACTTGAACATGTAAAGGCTTTTCCCTTATGACAGTAGGAATTTTATTTTCCTCTACAAACTTATGTGAAATAAAATTATGTGTGGCACCTGAATCAACCATTACTTTCAACGGTTTTCCTTCCAATAATGACTCGAATCTAATCAAACTGTGTCTGGTGTCATCATTACTTAACTGTCCTAACATAGGTCTGTTGTTGAGAATTTCATCAGAAGGATTCTTTAAACTTTGCAGTGTAGTGAGAATCATAATAAATTCAGCTATCCTAACTTTTCCATTCATTAATTTGCCCTCCAAAGTTAACTCTTTAACTTCTGGATCCGGTTGACTAAACTGAGGACTTTCAGTTAGTCCTTTCCGTTTCCCACCTCCTGGGCTTCCTGCTCAGCTAGATATAATGCAATATCCTCTTGGAGACCTTCATTTACATCGACTGTTTTGAGAGAACCTTTATCTGTACAGTCTTTAGCGTAATGATCTGGACCTCCACATTTGAAACAAGTGACTTTCTTTTTGGGTTTTGTGCACTCTCTACTAAAATGTCCCTCCTCTCCACAGTTATAACAGTTAATCTTTTTCAATTGTGCACACTCAAATGCTCTATGACCCCTTTTCTGACAAATAGTGCATGTGGGGATGGTAAGGTTAGGCTTCTGAGCATTAATGTTCGGTTTAGGACTTTTAATGTACCCCCCTCTATTGTTAAATTTATTTCCTGCATTAACACTATGTCCACCCCTTTGATTTCCCCTGAAAATATTTTGACTATTGACCAGACCAGCATTCAAACCCTCTTTAACAAATTCCTCCTCATCCCACTGTGATACTTCATTTAAATTACCCCTGAGTGATCGAGTTTCCCGATTATACCCCAACTGATCCTCTAATTCCAATGACTTATCTTGTAATTCCTTCAAATTATTAAATTTTTGATGTTTTAGTTCTGATTTCAGTATAGGATTCAAATAGTTCAAGAAATGCAATTTAGCCATTTCATCAGTCAAACCTATGACATGAATACTAGATGAGTCAAATTCCACAATATAATCCTTCACAGATCCAGTCTGCTTACAATTCAGCCACTTTTCTTCCATTTTGGATTTAAAAGTGATTGACAAGAAACGCGATTTGATCGCGGTTTTAAAAGTTTCCCAATCAACATTATCAGGAATCAATTTAGACCTTCTCTGAGTATAATACCAAATCTGAGCATCGCCTTACAGACAGTTAACAGCAAAAGAAGTGTAATCATCACGATCGCAATTTCTAGACTCCAAATAATATTCCATATGAAAAATCCAAGCATCCAACTCATCAATCCTCTTACCATCAAAAGATGGTGCCTCACTAATAGACAATTTCAGATCCCTTATCTTCTTAGGTCTATCATGATCATCCTCCCTAAAACTGGCATTCCTTTTACTACTCTCACCCTTTTGGTCATTCATATCATTCTTGGTCTGAATTAAGTTAATAAGTTCATCTAATTTCTCATTTGAAACATTTCCATTTTCTTTGACAACTTTTAATTCACTTTTCAATTCGAAAATGGTTTCATCCACAGTGGTAGCATGATTATTAAATCTGTTGACCAATTTCACAGTTCGCTTCTTCAACACATTCAAAGCATTCTCCATTTCACGTTTCCATGCAGAATTTGCCATTATCACACAATTAAATCAAGCAAAAGGAAAGATAAAGTATAATTTCCCAAAGAAATTTGTTGCAGATTTGAAGTCCTTAGATTGCTCCAATCAAAAACTTCTTCTCCTTAACAAATCCTTTGAAAAGATCAAGATCTGAGAAATTAGAAAGACATTGACAATAAGTTAGTACAAATTCAAATTTTCAATTTCCCAACATTGAAACAGAAATGTAAGAATTTCCCCACCAATTTTGCAATAGCAAAAATTGAAAGCTATCAAAGGTAAGATTTAACCATAAATTTTGCAACAGCAAAATTGAAACCAATCAAAGGTAACAATTTAAGGTTTGAAAAGTTTTGAGTCATTTCTGGACTCCTTTGCTCTTGAAGAAGTAAAGTACTCCACTTTCTTCCTCCACCATCAGCAAATTCCCCATTTCCCACTACATCAAGATCTTTTGTTCTATAATCCTCACATCCTCACCCTTCATGGCTTCAAGCCCTCCCTCTACACATGAATCATTGCTAGGAGAAGGCAAGTTTGTTTGGCCTCTAGGTAATTGGAGTGAGCTTCGGCGGTGGCTACACTGCCCACCCCGCCTTAGTCCTTATGACCTGAGCACGCCCCACATCTAACCAGCGGCCGTTGGCTGTGTGATCACTCAGTTTCCCTCCAATCCCCTACCACTTCACATTGTGGTTCTACCGACACAGGTTAGAGCACACTCACCGGTCACGGCAATCGATATTCGAGTGAGCAAACTTCTCCCTGGTTTCTAACCAAAGCTTTGATACCATATGTAACAGGATCTCCTACCTCTCAGAAAATCCCATTACTACAAACAATTCCAACCACACATTCCACACATTGAAAAATACACATCCACATTGGAAAACACTCACATAAGGATAACTTTAAATTAGAAGAAGCTTCTGTCCACATAACATTAGCTTGGTCTCTTGCCCTCGTGGCTCAACCCTTCAATTTAAAGTGTTTCCTCTACTCTCCACTCTTAATAATTCTATCTCTTAACTACTAAAACACTATTTAGTTAGTAAAAGATTTCAATGCAAAAATGCCTTTTCTCCAATTTGGTATTAATCGCTCAAGACCAAGATCAACTGGAATTTCCACAAACTTCTCCAAAGTAAAAGATGTCTACTCTCCTCTTACACTTCACTATTTATCCATCATCGCCCTGGACTCGCCAGGCCAGAGTCAACGCTCCGTTTTAACAGGCTTTTACCTGGGCCAATCATTGATCAGCAAAGACTCAGACTGACCAATGCCAAAAATGTGCGAAATCTCTTACTAACTACTTAGCACTTTACTAACCAATCAAACGTTACGTTTCACTACGTAACATTTACGTGCAAAATTGCGCGCCAAACGAAACGCGACTTCGCACGAGCGTGCGTAACAAATTTCGCACGCGAAACTTCCTACGAAATTCCCTTAAGTGAAAGTGACGTTTCGTACTAAAATTTGTACGAAACGAAGCACCGTGCATACTAAACGTTTCATTAGAACTTTATGAAACGTACGCGCGTAATTTCGGTACTAATTTGACCCTTAACCCGTTTCAATGATACCCACTTGTTATTTAGACCCCACGCTGTCACCTAAATACACCCATCGCTATAACTTTTAAAATATAACTCCAAATAGCGTGATTCTTTCGCGGACGTCTACCAATTTTAGTACTCTATAATCATAACACCTAAATACCCATTTATAAACAAGTTCGATCCGCTATTACTGTTACACCAAGGTTATGGGCGCAAAACGTGACAGCAGGATGATCTATTTTGTTTTCGATTCGCCATCTCGCAAAAAATTCAATGTGTGGTTAATGTCGATATAGAAGACAATACGCACACACTCAACGTGTAAAATTGTGCCGCGCGGAAAAGAAAAAAAAATCCACAATGAGCGGGAGGTCAGGTGCGTATAATTCATATACCTTCCCTAGGGGTTGGTGCGAGTCCACCGAAATTATCGCGTCACGCTCATACTATCAACGTTTGCCATTGCCTTTTTGTGGTTCCGTTTTGAAATTTCAGATAGTTCATTATAATGCACTCTGTACAGGTCACTAATTACCTCCGCTAATAAAACTATTACATCCAGACTTTGCCTTCGAAAATTCTTTGTAGATTTTTAGCATTGAATATTAGCCTACCAAACTGACAGACAGATAAAAAGTGGTTTACCAACCTGACCTAATGGAATAAACGACCATTTAACGTAGACGTACATCTATTGAAATTGCATAATGGTAATCCAACCTTAGTCTACAAAAATAATTGGTGTTATTAACTCTAATTTGGGTACACGACCTTTCGCCCAAAAAAATGTATTTTAATTTATGGATAACTATAATTTAGGTATATTTTTCTCTCAGTGTAGCAACTATAAAGCGTGTTCACATAGTCGACGTTTGAACATGTGAAAACAAGTTCGCTTGATTTTCCACTGTTTTATCATTGGGCATCAAATTCCAATGCGCTTTTTTGTATCAACAACCTCACTTTCACGTGTCGACGCACTCCCTTTCGTGTGTCTATGCATTAAAACGACACTCTTTTTGTATTATTTTACGAAATAACGAGCAGTTTTAGTACGGACTGACACATTCTGTACATTATAATTTTTTAAAAAATATTGAATTAAAGTTATTAACGCAAATTAAAAAATGCATATAGCAACGTAAAAAAAATAAGAGTTATTAATTCCACTTTAGGTTTGAGGTTCAAAATTTGGGGGTGCCAAATTAGCAATTCACGGCATAAAAACGTGAGCAAAGAACCAAAACAAAAATACTAGAGTTAAACTCCCTACAAAAAAAAGGAACCTTGACAATTTTACTCACAAAAAGCTAAGGTCTACAACCACGAGGATCATAGATATCGATTGGGTGTCTTGGTGGAAGGTCTAAAAGACCCCGCCTATTATCGGCCAGTGTGTTATGCCAAAGGAGAGGCGCAGTTTGCGCTTGTTGAAGTGCAATTGAAACACGTTGAGGCTAGAACATAACCAAAAGACTCGGTGGAGGACTCCTTTGACCCCGAGATTCTAACGCTTTTCTCGGACACTGGCGAAAGGTGATCATCTATTGACTTGTCCAAAGATCCAAATATCTCCACTACAAATAGAGCCTATTTGTCCGACGGATCTTAGTGAGCATAGTCTCTTTCTTTTGTAGTCCCTGCGCCTCGAACCGCCGCCCCCGTATGCAAAGCCGCAAGAGATGAAATCATTAGGGAAACTTCCTCCCTTTTTGTTGTATCCCTATTTTGCGCAATGGTTTTTTAACCAAAATTCGATCGTGGGAAAGTTTACCCTGGCTGTAAAGTCAGAGAGTCTAATACAAAAGTGGGAGAGGGGAGAGTCATAAAGTGAAAGAAAGGGATTGTGAGAGGGAGAGGGAGAGGGTAATGGAGATAGAGAGTGATAGGGAGAGGGATAGGGGAAAAAGAGAGGGAGAGTGGCAACTGAGGGAGAGTGAGAAAACAAACGTGATGGATTGGGAGAGTAAGCGGGAGAGGCTAAGGATGAGGAAGTGGGAGAGGGGGAGGAGAGAGAGAGAGGGAGAGGGAAACGGAAAGGGAGAGGGTGAAGGAGAGGGAGAGGGTGAGGGAGAGGGAAAGGGAGTGAGTGAGGAAGTGGGATATGGAAAGCGAAAGGGAATAAGGAAGAGAGAGGGAGAGGGGGAGAGAGATTGAGAGGGAGAGGAAAAGAGATTGGAAGAGGAGGATGGATATGGAGAGTGTGTGAGAGAGGGAGAGAGATGGAGAGGGGGAGGGAGAAGGAGAGAGACACACTGAGGATAAAGAAAAGTGACAATGAGAGAAAGAGTGAGAGAGAGAGAAAGAGGGTGATTGAAAGGGAGAGGGATTGTGAGAGTGAGAAGGAGAAGGAGAGAGGAAGAAGAGACAGTTTGAAAGGGAGAAGGAAAAGGAGAGGGTGAACAAGAGGGAGAATGAGAGGGAGAAAGGCAATATGAGGGGTTGGGGAAAAGCGAGGGAGAGGGAAAAAAAAATAAAAAGGAGGAGAAAAAGGAGAGGGAGAGTGCGAGTGAGAGGGAGAATGTGAGGGAGAGGGAAAGTGAGAAGAAGAGGGAGAAGGTCATGGAGAGTGAGAGTAAAAAGGAGAGGGAAAGGGTGCGAGGAAAAGAGAGGGAGATATAGAGACGAATTGAGAGGGGGGAGAAAAGAGAGAGGGAGATGAGGATGGAGAGAGCGAGTGTGAGGGAGAGGGAGAGGGCGAAGAGAGGAAGAGTGGTATAGAGGGAGGGAAAGATAGAGGGAGAGAGAGGTTGAGAGGGAGCCGAGGCAAGAGATGGTGATTGAAAGTGAGAGGGAGAGTGAGAGGGAGAGGGACTGATGGATGGATATATAGATTAAAAGGGAGAGGGAAAGGGAGAGGGAGAAAGAGAGAGAGAGGGAAAGGTAGAAGGAGAGGGAGAAAGTGAGATAGAGGGAGAGTGAGTGGGAGAGGGAGAGGGAGTGTGGAAGGGAGAGGGAGAGGGAGAAAGAGAGACAGAGTGCGAGGGAGGATTAAAGGTAAAAGTAGAGGTGGGTGGAGAGGGAGAGTTTGAGAGAGAGAGTGGGGAAAAGGAGAGTGTGAGAGGAATTGATAGGGAAGGGGAAAGTGAGAGAAGACGGAGAGGGATAGATAGAGGGGGAGCGTGGATTGGGGTGGAGAATGTGAAAGAGAAGAGGGGGTTAAAGAGCATTCGAGGGAAAGAAGAAGGAAAAGAAGCAAATACGATAAGAAAAGGAAGAGGGATAGTGAGAGATGGAGGGAAGAATATAAATTGCGCCCCCCTTACAGGATCTTTTTGTCATTTGAGGTGCTTGTGGAAAAAGGTTCCAACCATGACAACATCCACGTTCTTGCATTTCTTCCACGTAACTCGGTATTTAAATAGATCCATAAATAACAAAAAATTGATGAGAAACACGTAATAAAAACCTTGAAAATGAAAGAGGAGGCACAACATTCACTTCTTGTCAAGAAAACGACGAGATTTGGATAATAGCATCGTTAACCTGTTATTCCGCGGAGGAAAAAAAAAGGATTGGTTGTGATTCGTCGAGAAAAAATCTACTTCTGTGTGCTGTCCGCATTTGTGTGCTGTGTGCATTTGACGTTTAACTGTTAACTGAATTGTATTCGTAAGTATGTTATAATACCAACGCTAAATGTTGTAATTTTACTTTATTTTTTATGCTATTTCTCTAATTTGTGGGCGTTTGTGAACATTCGCCCCATATTAACGTCAAGTTTTACTCTATTGTGTAGTTCTTTTTTTAAGTTGGCCTCATATTAGTGTGAAATTTTACGTTAAAAAAACGCAATCCTAATATAGAGTCACTTTTTTCTCCAATTGTTTGAAAGGGCCTTAAATAAAATGAGACGGCCTCAAATTAGATACAACATCTCCTCTGTTAGCATCGGAGTTAAGGGCAGATAAGTTCTTTTCCACCTTTTCACATGTAAACATGTTTTTTGTTCACACGGTTGACCACATGGTCGAAGTTTGAACCATAGTTCAAAAGTAGGTGAATGTAGGCCCATACAATATGCCTATTGTATGCAAAACATACAATATGACCTTAAGAACCATATTGTATCTGGACCTATTCGGACCAATTAAAACATTCAGACCAGTTAAAATATTCAGACCAAAATTTTTTATTTACACCGCCAGATTGGGACGATCGGACGGTCGCTGATCAAAGTAGCGATCTAAGAAGATCACATGAAAATCCCATAACACAACTTACGAGAAAGGCGCCGACCAAAGGCCTACCATAAAAACGCCTACTTTTGAACTATGGTTTGAACATATGCTAACGGGTTTACAAGATCTAATTTTGTCTCTTTTTTCGAGTGCACTTCCACATGCGCACGCGATTATCTTAATCCTTGTTTTGTACTTTATTACTTAATAAAATACACTTTGTACGGAACAACAATTGCCGTATACCACACTATTTAAGATGGCCCTAAATTAGAGTCATTAACGCTAATTAAAGAGAACCTTAAATAAGGTAGAAAAACGTTTAGAGTTATTAATTATATTTTTAGGTTCGAGGGTCCAAATTTGGGGGCGCCGAATTAGCATTATCAACGCTAATAGCGATTCACGGTGGACTAGTCTGAACCATTTGCAATCCTGATACATCCATGTAACCGGCCGTAGTATGTCGTTTCGATGGTAAAAGTTCAGACAGTCGTTTCAACAGGGGACGCTCAAACTGCTCAGGATTATCCAGCGCCATCGCTTTGGTTCAAACACTTTCGTACAATTCATTTTTACTGTTCTCATGCTTGCACTATAATGAATTATTTATAGTTTTTACATTTTCATTTATAGTGTGATTGAAGCTCAAAAAGTCGCCACGTCACCTAGGTCTCTTTTTGTGGAGTCGCCTTCCTGTATCGGGGGAGAACGAGATGTAAACTTCGCTGAAAGATTTGTTTCTACTGCTTATAAAACTGCACCATGGAACGCCAGTTTTTCTGAAAGGCGAAATGAGCATTTAGCATTTACCATTTGAAACAGGCGGGAAATCATCGTCTTCCTCCTCTTCTCTCTTCACCCTCTCCAGTCACGCCCCGACGCATCTCAGGTAATTCTAACCCTGTCTCGACAATCCTCCTCCTCCTCCCTCTCTTTCTTTTACGTATTTTCCTCTTTCCCTCTCTTTCACCCTAATTCCTGCGGCTCGTTTTTCCCCATTTTTCTCTGTGCTTCGTTTCGTCTCTCACTTTCTCTCTCTTTCAGCCCAGTTTGACGTCCCCTCTCTAGACCCTGGCTTTTATCTCTCTGGGAATCTCTCCTCTCTATCCCTCTCTCTCCCTCCAGTCTCCATAAGTGGAAATGATTTTCAAAGACAAAATATATTCAGTTACCATAGGAGCCCGTTGTATCTCTTCTCTCTCTTCAACCTGTCTCCTCCTTTCCCTTTGTTTTTCAGATTCTCTAAATCAATCTTAACCCTAATCTTATACTTAAATCTAGCTCCAGCCTGATTTTGACCCTGCCTTTAACCCTAGACCTAATTGTAGGATGTTCCCTTTAACTACATTCGTAGAATTCATTTGAATTTGCCAAAATGTTTTTGTTCCTTCTTTTGTAACCTTTAATCACTTTTTTTTACCGAAACTCTTTTTTTTTTCCTCTTTTTTCTGTTTACCCCCGTGCCTCCATCTATTTTACGAATGCTTTTCCTCTCTCGTTCCAAAAAAATAAGAATAAAAAAAAAATTAAAAAACTTTCCTACCAGCACCTGTACCTCTTTCCCCCTCTCTAGTCCTACCCCGCATGGTAATTGTAGAGGGAGAGGGGAGGGAGAGGGGGAGGAGGGGGAGAAAGTAGGGGAGCTAGCGGGAAAAAGAAAGGGGGGTCAATGGGAGGAGAGAGAAGCCAGGGGGGGGGGGAGGGAGGGACACAGAGAGAAAGAGAAAGAGGGAGAGAGGGGGAGAGAAAAAGTGAGAGAGAGGCAATGGAGGTCACGATCCTTATAGAAGAAGAAGTTTTTCAGGAGTTTGGCGGCATGCCTAAGTTCTACGCTGTGAGGCGAGGGTACTCTCCGGGAGTGTACCGGTCCTGGGACGAGTGTCAGAAGCAGGTGACACTCAAACTTTTTCTCTCCATCTAAACCATAAGGCTAATGTGGGAAAACAATTGGAATCGCTATATATTGTAACTCCCGTACAGCAGGGTTTGCTATATGGAAAATTCCCGCATGTACACCCATTTTCAATTTTTATAATCGTTTGGGTTCTAGGATATGATAGATTGTTTAAGGGTTTTGTGTAGATTGTCATAAGCAGGTGATGTTTACTGGAGGAGGGTAGAAAGTCTCACAAAAACGCTTTTGAATTGGCCCTCTCGTTCCCTCTCTTTCTCCCCTCATTCTCTGGTGATGCTGATTTTTTGCGGCCTACATGTATTCAAGTGTGAACCACTGTAATTAATGTAAATTGACAGGAATCGTGTTAGGTTACCGTACAAAATTACCTATGCTAGTTTTGGTGAATGGTGAATTTCTATGTTGTCATTTTCACTATGGAAATATGGGTTCTGATTCTTGTCTTGCATTTTCTCAAGTTTACTGATTTTTGAGCATCAATTGACATTTGAGTCCCAAAAAGAGAAAATGTCCAGGTCTTTTTTTTTTTTTTAAATAAACATAGCCTTTTTGAATCTCGTCCTACAAGGGATACTGCAGAACTCATTGATATTTTTTTTTGTGTTAAACAAAGCAAGGCTTCACTGGTAGAGACAGCCTCACACTCAAAATAAGGCGGATGATTGCCATTACCTTGTTTATGAAGTTATTGGGAAAATTGACTCTAACATAATCGCCACGACCAACATTACCATCATGGTCAACATCACTCTTTTAACAAAAAAAATTATCACCATCACATCACCACTATAACCATCAACATCACCATGTTCACACCATGATTAGTGTAGACATCACTGCCACTACCAACATCACCCATCACCGTGTCATCACCATGTCACCATGATTGTGACCATAATTATTGTACACTTGCAGGTCCGGGGATTCCCGGGCAATGAGTACAAAAGTTTCCACACTCTCCAGGAAGCAGAAGGGTACGTGTACTCCACGACCGCGGAGTCTCCTATTGGAAATCGGACAGACGGCTCTTCTCCTGCTTCTGTTGAAACTGCATCGCCATCCACACTAATTACACCGTCAACAGATTGGAAGTCAAATTTCTCCCCGAGTCCAAACAGCTTAAGTGCGGGAAAAAGACGAGCGGCTGAGGCTGTGGGAGAGGACTTACTGGTGAGGAAGGGAGGGAGGGAGGGGGAGGGGGATGGGGGCAGGGGGAGGGGGATTTCATGCGACTTCGATTCTTTGTCACCGAAATTTACCCTGGGTTCGAATTTAGGGTGGATCCTTCAGTGGTGTGGACCACACCATTGCATAGACGAGAAAAGCGGAAAAAGAAGCGAGGAAAAAAATATTCGGAGCACTGTAGCAAAGCGAGGGATTACTTTGAAATACAGTTCCTGTTGTTTCACACTATTACAGAGGCAAATAAACCACACCTTGAATAGTGTGTCTTCAAACTCCTCAGGGAAATTTGTAAAAGCCCTTCATTTTGTGGTTTTGTTTGTGAAAACGACTTCGAAAGAGTTCAATTTTTGTGATTTTTATGCGGGATATTTTGAAATTGGAAAAAGAGGAAGAAAAAAGATGAGGGGGGACGAGAAAGGAAACGTTCTATGATGTACTTCAAATATTGTCACCAATTGAAGTTTTTCAATGCTTCAGCAGGTCTGTTTTTCGGTTATACGTCGAAGGTGTTAAAAAAGAAATATCACTGTAAATACCTTTCTTTTTTTTTTTTTTTTTTTTTTTGCTTTTTGGTTTTAATTTGTTTTTCTTTGTTTACCCAGAGTGGGACTTTCAAGCTTGAGTATGATGGAGCCTCCAAAGGCAATCCCGGAAGTGCCGGAGGGGGGGCCCTCATACGCCATCCTGACGGTTCTCCTGTAAGTCCTTTTCCTTTCTCTCCTCCGCACTTCTCCCTCCCCCTCTCCTTTTTTTCTTCCCCTTCTGTCCCTCTGTTTCTCGTTCGTTCCTCCTTTTTTTCACTCTCTTTGTCCTCTCCGCTACATCTCTTCTTCCTCGTTTTCCTCTCGTTCGTCTCTTTGGTCTCTTTGCTGTACCTATCTCTCTTTCTCTGGCCTCTTCTTTGCTTCTCCGCTGCCTCTTTCTCCTCTCTCCCCCTCTCCCTATTCCTGCCCACCATGTTTCTAAAAACCACACTTTAAGGGAATATGTTTCGGATGTCAGAGGTTTCGCCATTTTTTTTCGTTTCTCTACCATAATTAGTGTGGATATGTGCGGGGGCCATATTCTTAACGTCTCTACCCCTTTCCCCTTAAGCGAACCAGCAAAGTCCATACAGTAGGTCGTGTGGATAAACCAAACTGAACCATAATACTGTGGAAGTCAAAAGTAGGACGGTTCATACCAAACAATGGCCTCAAAAACAAAAAGAAAGAAAGAAAAAGGAAGGAGAAAAGAAAAGAAAAAGGAAGGAGAAAAAAAGGGGGGTTAACTGGAGGCTTGATACACTATACCATGTGTGGGCTTAGGAAACACCACAGTAAAAGAAATCATCACGTGACACGCTAATTAAGGTATCGTGTGTATCTCCCTCTGCCTCCCCCTCCCTCTCCCTTCCCCTCCCCCTCCCCCCCCCCCTCTCACTCCTCCCTCTCCTACCGCTCTTTCTTCTCCACCCCGCCTCCCCTCCCCTAATAAATTCCCGAGCTCTTAAACCCTTGTTAATCCCCGCAAAAAGCCCTCTAAACCTTGGAAAGAACTCTAGGAAAACCTTAAACAAAAGCCTTAACAAGCTGAGAAAAATCCTGTCTCTCCGCCCTCTCTCTCCCCTCCTCACCCCAAATTTTCACCAGCAAAGTGGGTATTAACCCATGCTTTGTGCCGGTTCAAACTCCCAAACCCTGAAATATCTGTTAAAACCCCCTTTCAAACCCTGGAAAACCCCAGAAAAATGCCTGAACGCTATGAAAAAGGCCTTTCTCCCTCTCTCGCAAGCATTAAAAAAGGCCTCTCTTCCTCTCTCTCACCTCCCCTGTAGGCCGTACAAGTGAGGCCCGGCTGAGCCACCGGCAACGTGGCGGAAACAACTCCCAACCTTTCAAACTCCGCGAATTCCCCTTAAAAAACCCTTACATTTTCCTTTCTCTCTCCCTTTCTTCTCTTCCTCCCTCCCCCCAGTTAGCCATGCGGGGGCCGGTCGGTACCTAGCCACGTGGCGGACCCATTAAACTTCCCTCTATAAAACCCTGAAAAAAACACTAAAACCTCAAAAAAACCTGTCTTCAAAAGCTTAAAAAACCCTCCCTTTACCCTCTCCCCCTCCCCTCCCTCTCCCCCCTCCTCCCCCCCCCCCCAGTTTCTGGCCGTAAAAGTGGGGGCCGGTCGGGCCACCAGCAATGTGGCGGAGTACCGGGGTCTCATCGAGGGTCTGAAAGCAGCCCAAAGCCGAGGGATTCAGAAACTCCAGGTCCAGGGAGACTCTACACTGGTCTGTAAACAGGTAAAGGACAAGCCTCTCTAATGGGGTTTTGGGCTCTCTCTTTTTCTTTTCCTTTCTCTGCTTTTCTTGTCCTCTCTCTGCCTTGCTTTGGTCTTTCTCTCTCTATCGTGCTCCCGCTCTCCACTGCAGGAGGCTCCGCTGACTCTACATTGGTTTGGAAAGTGTTCAAAACTTTTCTGTTGGCCTTGTTTTTCTCTCTCTCTCCCTTCTTTTGCTCTCTCTACCTATCGTTCCGTCTCCCTGCCTTTCTTTTTCTGTCTCTATCTTTCTTTTACACCCTCTGCCTTTCTTTGCCCCTCTCTACTTTTCTTTTTCTCTGTCTACGTTTCCCATTCTCTACCTTTCTTTCCTCTCCCTACTTTTCCCTCTATCTACCATTCTTTCCCTCACTCTACCTTTCTTTCCCTCTCCCTACCTTTCTTTTCCTTTGTTTCCCTCTCTCACCACCGTTCTTTTCCTTTCTCTCTCTTTCTAAAACAAAAACAAAGTAGTAAAAAATAAAGGAAAAAGTAAAGGAAAGAAAAAAGTTAAAAACCATGTTTTAGATGTCCCTCCTTTTACGAAACATGCTTGTGGCTATTGCTGACGGCTGTGCCTTGCTAGTGCTGACGTCATGGTGGTATTAGACTGTTTTTGTCTTTCTAACTATTTTAGGGTTTTAAAAGCCCCGCTTATTTTTTACATTTTCGTTTCTTCCGACTGTTTCTGTGTTTTGTGCGTTTAATGTTTTTTCCGTGTCGTTGCCGTAGTTGGTGTTGTTGTTCCTTTTTTTTGCGGGTTTTTCTGTGGTCTATTGCTGTCGTTATTTTTTTGTATAGACCTATATGGCCCCTGTGGGCCGGTGAGCCTGTCATGCAGTGGGCCTGTGGGCGCGAATGACTTGTCGATGCACATTTACACACACACACACACACACACACACACACACACACACACACACACACACACGCACACGCACACGCACATACCTGGGGTGCGGGGCTGGGCGTGGGCTTGGGCAGGTGCAGGGCGTGTGGGCGGGTGCGCGCGGCGGGGCTGGCGGGGACTGTGCGAGGAGGCGAGGGCGCTTGCGGGGGGATTCGAGGACTTCACAATAGCGCAAGTCGAAAGAGTGGGGAAGGGAACTGGGGGGGTGGGCTCATGGGGGGGGGGGGGGGGGGGGGGGGGGGGGGGGGGTTGGGTTTTGGGATTTTTTTTTGGGTTTTGGTTTTTTGTGGGGTTGATTGGAGTTTGGTTTTTTGTTTTTTTTGGGGGAGAGGGAGAGCAGTCTCTAAACTCGGCGGCGGACATGTTGGCCAATCAGGCAGTTTTTCTTTCAGGTCGGAATTTTTGCCCGTGTTTTTGTCCTTTTTTTGTTTTTTTTTTCTCTTTTATTTTCTTCTTTTTTTTCATTTTTTCTTGCTTTTTTTTTCTCTCTCTCTCTCTCTTTTCTAGTTCTCTTTCCTCTTTCAATCTTCTTTAAATCATTTCTTTCTCTTTTCTTCTCTTTTCTTCTCTTTTTTCCTTTTCTCTTTCCTCTCTCTATTTTTTCTCTTTCTTTCTCTTTTTTTTCTCCTTTTTTTCTTAACAGAATGACAAAACAAACAAAGCTGTACATCATTAATAACCATGAATCATTAATGGACTGGGAAACTATCATTGATAGGAACTTTCTTTTTCAGTTGTTACTTTCTATTCCTATTTCTGTTTTCAGTCATTTTTTTGCATTTCGGAAAATGTCTCGTGTGGAAATTAAGGAAAATATATGATATCATATTTTTTTTTTTCAGCAGGAGAAAGAATTCATATCAGTGAAATCGCTTTTGTTGAATTTCCGGATATTCTCTCTTTCTCTCTCTATTCTCTCTCTCTTCTCTCTCTCACTTTCTGTCTCTCTCTCTCCCTCTTTCTCTCTCCCCCCCCTCACGCTTTTCTACAGCTCTCCCTCTCTCCCCATCTCCCCCTCTCCCCCTAACCCTTCCCTATGACTCTCCATGTCCCCCCCTAACCCCCTCCCCCTCTCTCTCTCTCTCTCCTCTCTCTCTCTCTCTCTCTCTCTCTCTCTCTCTCTCTCTCTCTCTCTCTCTCTCTCTCTCTCTCTCTCTCTCTCTCTCTCTCTCTCTCTCTCTCTCTCTCTCTCTCTCTCTCTCTCTCTCTCTCTCTCTCTCTCTCTCTCTCTCTCTCTCTCTCTCTCTCTCTCTCTCTCTCTCTCTCTCTCTCTCTCTCTCTCTCTCTCTCTCTCTCTCTCTCTTTCTCTCTCTCCCCCCCTCTCCTCTCTCGCCCCCCACTCCTCTCTCCTCTCTCTCACTCTCTCTCTCCTCTCTCGCCCCCTCTCCTCTCTCTCTCTCTCTCTCTCTCTCTCTCTCTCTCCTCTCTCTCTCTCTCTCTCTCTCTCTCTCTCTCTCTCTCTCTCTCTCTCTCTCTCTCTCTCTCTCTCTCTCTCTCTCTCTCCTCTCTCTCATGGCCCCAGCCAACCAGGTAACCTTGGTGGAAGCTTCCGATTTGCCGCAACTTGTCGGTCCCTCTTTTGGGTCACATATTGAAATAAACACTCCTCAAAGAAAAAGGCCGAGGCTTAAGACAATAGGGGAAGGAGGGAGAGGAACTTTATTTTCTAGCAAAGAAACTACCACTCTAATTACGACTCAGAAACAGAGGACGGAGCTTCCGGAAGCTTGTACTTCTCTCTCTCCTCCGTCCTTCTTCTTCTTTTACTTCTTCTTCATCATCATTTTCGTCTTTTTCTCCTGTGGAGAAATGCAATAGTCTAAACTTGAAAATGATATCCGTTCTGTCTGTTTGTAAAACACTTGAAACACCGTTTCAATATTTTCAAAGTTTGTCCTTTCAAACTCGAATGAAAACCAGTCAAAATTTTCAAAACATCCAAAGTTTCCAAAGTTTTCAACATTTCACGGGTTCTAAACCATTTTGTGGGAGGGAGGGAAGAAGGAACGTTTGGTGTGGTAGTAATTATGGGCGGTTTCCTGAGGTGGGTCTCTCTCTCTCTCTCTCTCTCTCTCTCTCTCTCTCTCTCTCTCTCTCTCTCTCTCTCTCCTGTCTCCCTTTGTCCTCTCCCACTTCCTTTCCCTTGTACCTTTCTTTCCCCAACTCTCTTTCTTTCCCTCTTACTTCCAGCTATCTCCTCTCTCTATACCCTCTTCACTCACCCTCTGTATCCCTTTAGCCACTCCCACCTCCCTTGCCTTATATCTCACTTTCCTTTCCTCTCTCGTTCTCTCTCATCTCTCTTCCTCCCTTTCTCTCTCCCTCTCCTTTTCCTTCACCTTCTCCCAATGGTCATGTAATGTGAATAATTTTGTAGATTTCAGTTGATCTTTAAAAGTTAAGTTTTCTCTTTTGATCTTTGATTTGGATCCAAAAATTGATAATTGAGTTTTTTTTTGCTGAATTTTTCCATCGTGAAGTTTACCCATCGGTTTACTTTTCTCATTTTATCATTCTTTGCATATGTTTCTATCAGGGCCTTTTATGCTTCTGTGCTTACATTCTACCTTCGTTGTATCTTTTCCGTTTTTTACCTCCTCGTTTACTTTTCGTTTCTTTTTGAGAAGGTTTTCTTTTTGATTTTTTTCCGTTTGTCCTCTCTCGACAGGTAAGAATTGGTGGTCAAAGAGCGTTACCGTCGTATTCTTCTCAACCATCTTGTAGAATGTCTTCCAAAACAACAAATAATAGTGTCGATGATCGTCATCATCTCGTTTTGTTCAAAACAAAATCTTCCGTTTTGGACTTATCGAGAGATCCGGTACGAGCATATTCGTCTCACCTTAGAATTTTGGGAAACAGAGCAGTCCGGAGTTTCGTTCCTCTAGTTACATTTGTACCACAAATAACTTTTGGAAAAATAGAGTTTATGTGGCTATTCAAGTCGTGACATTTGTCACAATATTGGTTTTCTGTGTCAGTGATATTAACTTTTTTTTTTTTAGTGATCCGTTTTTTTAGGGGGGCAGGTGTGATTTTTTTATTTTTGTGAAATTGACTCTTCCTCGGTAAATTTCACTGTCATTTCTGCCGTCTTTGTGGGGTTTTCCTCGATTTTTTTTTGTATTATTTGTGACGTTTCTTTTTTTGTTTGGAAATTTTCAGTACTCAGTTTACAGTTTCAGTTCCAACATCCTAACTATGTTTTTTTTTGGTTTTTTGTAGTTTTCTTTTTCCCCTTTTTTTTATGGAGTAAAAAATAATAAGAGATTTTGTACTTTCTCCACAGGTTGTTGTGAAAATGAACACCTAGAAGGTTTTGGGGCTTTTTTTTTTTTTTTAAATTCCTTGTCATCCTAATTTTGAAATTTTGCCATTTTAGGGTTTTTGGAGATATGTTCTAAGTGCTGTGTGCTGCTTCGTCTTCCTCTTTTTTCTTTTTTTTTTTGTGGCAAACCACAGGATTTTTACATAATGCAAACCTTCCTGCATTCTGTAAGCACTTTTCTGTTTTGTCATTTTTTCTTTCGCATTCTCCCTCTAAAAGTATCCTAATGTCTTTCATTTTAAGGGACTTTTTGCTTCCGCTGTTGTTCACCTTTTTGGTTTGATTATTGCGATCTATTAGCCGTAATGGCACTTCCCGTCCTGGATTTTGTTGCCCTCTGAACAGAAAATAGCTGCATTGATGTTAATTGTTTTTTCTTAAACGCTAGTTCTTTTGCCGGTTCACAATTGTCCATGCCAGTTGGATTGGGACTTTAATTGTCAAAACCACGACAGCCCTCATACTAATTATTTCTCAACCCTAAAAGCGATTCACTGCGGTACTGTGGAATTTCCCCATTGGGGCACTTCTCCATTAGAACAGAAATATCTTCGTTACGTTATTCGGACTAGAAAAGTTAAGTGCCTATGAGAATATAGCATCGTAAATAGATTTTCTGCTTATCTTGTGTCCTGCACTCATAGATTAGTCCCTCCAAATTGAGGGATTGCTTTTTTAACCCAAAAACAAAAGCTAAGATAATAACACTATCTTGTTTTCTGGCTTGTATTAATCCATGTTGAAAATCATCTGTTAGTGTGGTTAATTCAAAGAAAGTGTATGTGAATATTTCACAAACTCAATAGCGATGGACGGGGTCTTGTAGCGCCCCAGTTTATCCTCTGTGTAACATAAAAGTTTCTTCACGCAACAACAAGTAAGGCCAGACATTCGTTTGTTTCTTAACAAAATTTAAGTAGTTCATTTGATGTTTTGAATTATGTTTAGACGCGACGTTTCTCAAGGTGTGGACATGCACTGTTAAAGTGTGTGGACATAGTTTTTGCTCCATCTGGTGTGTTTTAGAGTACACCGTGAATCGCTATTAGTGTTAATAACATTGATTCGGTGCTCCTAAAGTTTGATCCTCGAGCCAAAAATAGAACAAATAATTATGTTTTTGCTTTTACATTAATAAAGGTACTGTATAGTCAGTGTCAATTACACTAATTTGGGCAATTATTAATTAGTGTAGTGTACGAAATGTGCTAGCCCGTTCTAGTACTGGTCGTTATTTTGTACAAACGTACGGAAAATATGTAGCATCGAGACGGGAAAGTGAGTAGCGTTGAAGGGGAAAACGCACTCAGATCTGATTCCTAAGAATAAAAACGGGGAGAAATCACGCGAAACGGTGTTGAAGGTCAAGGGCATAATGACTTGACGCAAGATTAAACTCGGCACATACCAACCGTATGATAAGGCCGATCTCATGGGTACACAGACACAATTACTGCAATACAACGAGCAAGGCCAAATAAACCCGCTACCATGCGTGTGACACCAAACTATATCGACTTAGCCTAACGTATGATAGATGGGCTATTGGGCCCATAACCTGCTGTTCTTTGGTCTCCAATAGACCGCAGAAGCGACCCAAACTATCAACCGTAAAGCTTAGCAAATCTAGTCCAATGAACAATCCTTTGAAACGAATGCCCTCCAAATAAGTGAATGCACTCCCATATGCATTACCAGAAAATCTCCATCAGACACACCAAAGGTCTCCCAAAAAGACACAGGCCAGACACACCATAGGTCCACATACTTCCGCTGGTTCCTCACAAATTATACACACAATAAATCTGCAAATATGTGACCATTTCACACAGACCCAACACACAATAGGTTTTCGAATATGCGGAAAACCTAGGGCCACTTTTGGACAAATGCATACATTGATGCATTAAACAACAAGACAAATACATGCACAATGCATGACAAACAAACATAAAAATAACATACATAAATAATAATTAATGAATGCATCACATATAAACAAAAGTATATTCAGAGAATAAATGTATCATTTAAACGCATGACCTAATTGACAACCCTATATTACTACATCTTTGGTCCTTACTTTTGACGCTAAGCATTGATGATTAATTTTTAACAGAGCTCATTCCTATATATACACTTGAGAGCTCATTCCTATATATACACTTGTGAGCTGTCAAGGAATCACTAAGTGTCAAAATAACCAACGTAATTTACTTAACTGTCACTCAATCCTATTTACGCATAATAACCTTCAAGTAGGAGTAAACTGATCGTAAGCGTACACCTGAGAGTCAAGCAATTATAAGCGTACACTTGTCTACAAGTACAATACTTTACACATACAAATTAAACAATCAAAACCCTAACTGACCACGTAAATATAAACGTCATAACCAACACTAATTTATTAATAAAAATAAGACAAAGCAATGTTGTTTCAAATATTTACACGTAGACACAATCTCTTAAAAACGTATGCTAAGTCATGCTGAGTCACTCAACGAAACTCCTTGATTTTCATCAAAGAATCCAGGACGTCCAAAAATATACATCGTGTGATTGACGCGATTTCGCCTCCCCACTTGTTGAAAAATAACGACGACCTTTTTCCGCCGTCCGTAGCTCTTATTCGGCACCGTCGATGTCGTGCTGCGTGGTCTCAAAGTACACTTGACGAAACGGCGTCATTCTATCAAAATCTAGCCCGTACCGTAAACACGTCCTTCGCCATAAATGTCGCTTGCCAAATTACGTTCCGTACGAGCGACGTACATTTTCAAAGATTTCGAATATTTCAAATATGATCGCTTCGCGATCCATTGTCCATTTCCCAACGCATTCCGCGCCACTTAATTACTCCTTCACGTCCCTTTAATTTTCCTCGTACATCTACTCCCCCAATTCGCAAATCCATTCGAAACACCACATTACTTTCGATAATTAAATACGCACGCAAACACTCGCACGCACGGAATATCGCGTATGCACAAAACGTCGCGTGCGCACGAAACAAACTTTTCAAAAACAATAGTCACCAGAAAAAAGATGCGCACCAGAAGAAGGATCCACACTAAAAAAAGGATCGGCGAAAGAAAATGGATCTGCACCAAAAGAAAGATCCAAAACAGTTGAAGGATTAAGAAGGATCCGCAACATAAGAAGGATTCGCAACAGATGAAGGATCCGCAACAGATGAAGGATGGGCGACAAAAAAAGGATCCGCAAAAGAAGAAGGATCTGCGATAGAAAAGGGATCCGCAACAGAAAAAAGGATCCGCAACATTAGACCAATCTGCATCACAAAAAGGATCCGCACCAGAAGAAGGATCCGCACCAGAAAAAGGATCCGCAACAGAAGTAGGATCCGCAATAGAAGAAGGATCTGCAACAGAAGAAGAATCTGCAACAAAAAAAAAGGATCCGTACCAAAAGAAGGACCCGCACCAGAAGATGGATCCGGAATAGAAAAAGGATTGGCACTAGAAAAAACATCCGCAACAGAAGAAGGATCCACACTAGAAGAAGGATCCGGAATAGAAGACGAATCCGCAACAGAAGAAGGATCCGCATCAGAAGAAGGATCCGCAATAGAAGAAAGATCCGCAACAAAAGAAGGATCCGCAACAAAAGAAATATCTGTACCTAAACAAGGAGTCGGAATAGAAGAAAGATATGCAACAAAAAAAGGATCCGCAACAGAAGAACAATCCGCATCACAAGAAGGATTTGCACTAGAAGAAGGATCCGCACCAAACAAAGGGTGAGTAACATAAGATGGATCTGCACTAGACAAAGGATTTGCAACAAAACAAGAATTCTCACCAAAAGAACGATCCACACCAGACGAAGGATCTGAAACAGAAGTAGGATCCGCAACAGAAAAAGGATCTGCAATAGAAGAAGAATCTGCAACAAAAAAAAAGATACGCACCAAAAGAAGGACCCGCTCCAGAAGAAGGATCCGCAACAGGAAAATGATCGGCACCGAAAAAAAGATCCGCGACAAAAGAAGGATCCTCACTAGATGAAGGATCCGGAACAGAAGACGAATCCGTAGCAAAAGAAGGATCCGTATTAGAAGAAGGATCCGCAACAGAAGAAAGATCCGCAAAAAAAGAAGGATCCGCACCAAAAGAAAGATTCGCACCTAAACAAGGAGTTGAAAAAGAAGAAATATCTGCACTAGAAAAGGGATCCGCAACAGAAGTAGGATTCTCACCAGAAGAAGGATCCGCACCTAAAGAATGATCCGCACAAGAAGAAGGTGTTGGTTTTTTGGAAACCTTTAGTCCTCTCTATATCACATTGCTATGTTGCTATACTGCGCTGGTTACATCGCAACAATAGGAGCGTGTGTGATAAAGATATTATGCTGCCATGCTGCAATGGTCACATCGCAGGCATAGCAACTTGCGTACTAGGTATTAGGAGTATTGGAACGTACGGAATTGGACTTCAATTGACGCGAAGAAACATAGACGAAAGTACGGAATGTGTTGGAGTTATGGACGGCGGATTGCGAAGCGATCCGATGATTAATATTCGAGATGATATAAGTTGTACGTCGGCCGTACGAAACATAATCCGGCGGTGAAACATGTGATGAATTAGACGCCACCGGAGCTACGGACGGCTGCGGGGTTAGTTTGGTGAGGGACGCGAAATCGCGTCCATCACATGATATTTATTTTGGACGGTCCCGATTCGTTTGACTGAATTCGTAAGACTTGTAAATATTTAACAATGTTTTGACCGGTGTATTAATTATTAGTGTAGATCTCAAGTACACTCACATTAATTGAGGTAGTTGATTGATTACGTACGGCTGGTATGCCTCCGTACAGTTAGTAGTAAGCTGTAGTGTATATTTGTAGGACTTAGTCAATTTTAGACCAAGGGAACTTTTTGGACAGAATAAGTTTCTTCTCCTTTTTGGGAATTTCATCCGAGTATTTCTCTCAGATCTATTGGCATAATAATCTGACATTTATTGGCAATATTGTGGCAAATTTGTAGACCTATAGTGTCTCTGGTTTGCTTGGGGCTTCATTGTGAAGTTGGTCAGATTTATCAAAGTTCTTGCAGGCTGTTTTTCTGCAACTTTGACTAGGTGATGCGGGAATTCTGGCTGGTATATTTATATGGGAATTTGTTGGAATACTTTGTGGCCTAGGAAATATATGCTTGTGTAGTTTCAGCTTGGTTTGGTAATTCTGTAGAAATCTGAGTGGAATCAAAGTAGGTTGTTTTGGAGTAGTCTGTGGTGCTTCCGAGGGAAAATCTATGGCTGAAAATGGCTATGGACAACATGAACCGAGATCTCAGCAAAGTCTGTGGCCGTTCCGTTTTGGAACTTGAAAACGAGCGGTTCCTTAGTGATTTCTAGGACTAGCTCGGTTGTACCCGCTGATGTTAACAAGCGAGTAGAAGTGGACTGAAGCTTGTCCAGAATTAGACCAAGCTTGAGTGCAAAGCTAGAGCCCAATATCACTGGCTTTGCACCCGTATCCATGAGAGGTAGGGAAGGGGCTAACCATTGATCAACAATGCACCCTTCCCGTTTTCCAAAATACACATGTGAGGATCGAGAGAATTTCGCTCATCTATGGAAATAGGCTGAATAGCAGCAAGATTTTTGTGCAGCTGAAGTGCTTGTAACGCGGCAGCTGCAGCTGAGTTATCGAAGGTAAAGGAGATAGGGGAGATTTTTTGTGAGTCGGAAATCATAGTGGATAGAATGCACAAGCGTTCTTTCACGCGATGTGCTTCATGTATGGTTCAATCCATTATGTTGAGAGCTTTAGCCGCGATGGCTGAAGCGGTTTCGGGCAAGGGAGGAGAAGGTTCTTTCGTAAATGACAACAAATAACGTGTGTTAAGAGTTTTACCGTCACGGCTGTGATCGGTTGAATTTTTATCAAACGTAGCTTCTCGTTGTTGGACGGTGGAATCGCGTAAGATTCGTCGGGGCTCATATCTGCTACCATCTCACTATCTGGTCTGTACTCTAAACTGATTATTTTGTTTTCTACTTTTTCTCTAACAAAGCTGAGTCTGATGTCCATGTGTTTGGCTTTAAAATGATGTTTAGGATTGGCAGAAATAGCGATTGCTGCCTGATTATCACTATCTGGTTGAGTAGTTTCAGCTTGGTGTGGTTATTCTGTAGAATTCTGAGTGGAAAAATGAGGCTGTTTTGGGGTAGTCTGTGGTGCTTCCGAGGGTACATTCATGGCTGAAATGGCTATGAACAACAAAAGGATCCGCGATAGAAGAAGGATCCGCAATAGAAGTAGGATCTGCACCAGAAGAAGGATCTGCACCAGAAAAAGGATCCGCAACAGAAGAAGGAACAGCAACAAAAGAAGGATCCGTAACAGAAGTTCAATCCGCACCAGATGAAGGATCCGCACCGAAAAAGGATCCGCAACAGATGAAAGATCGACAACAAAAGAAGGATTTAATGTTTTGAAAAGTTAGTTCGTGCATACACGAAATTTTGTGCGCACGCAACGTTTCGTATACAACGTATTGAATTTCACGTGGAGGTTAAAATGGATTCATGGATTGGGGGAGCGAATCTACAAATAAAACTAAAATGACGTACGTGAATTATTAAGTGGCGCGAACAAGCATTAAGAAATGGATGGCGGATCGCTTTGCGATCCGATGTATTTAATTCGAACTACCTCTAAGTGTACGTCGCACGTACAAAATTGATTACGTCTGTACGATGTTATTTCTGCAAGAAGACAAGAATTTGCTACGCGACAATCGTGGGATATTAGACTACTCACGCAGATTTCATTTGTATTTTTGTGACCACGTGGTGCAACATCAAGGGTGCCAAATAAGAACAACGAACGGCGGCCGCCGACATAGGCCGCCATTATTTTTTCCTAAGTAGTGGGGACACGAAAATCGCGTCAACCACACGATATTTAATTTTGGACGTGCCGGATTCTTTGACGAGATTTGTGGAGTCTTGTTGACTTACTCACAATGACTCAACATACGATTCTGCAAGATTATGTGTAAATATTTGCAACATTGGTTTGTCTTATGTGCATTAGTTATTAGTGTCCATTTGCTCATTCTGATATACCTCGAAGTATTCGGGTATACCAACACCAATAGAGGTAGCTGGTAGATTGCGTACGATTGGTATGCCTCCGTACATTCAGTAGTGAGCTCGGTTGTTTTGAAAAGTTAGTTTCTTGCGTACGCGATGTTTCGTGCGTACACATTGTTTCGTGCGTGCGCATATTCGCGTGCATAATTTATTACCGGATGTAATGTTATGGATCCAATGGATTTGCGGATTGGGGGAGTACTTGTACAGGTGAAATTAAAGTGACGTGAAGGACATAATGAGTGGTGCGAACAAGCATTGGAAAAAGTACGGCTGATCGCTTCGCGATCCGATATGAAATATTTGAATTGGTTCAAACGTACGTATTAAGTGACGCGAAAAAACATATATAAAAGTATTGAAAAGTAAGTTTTAGTAAGTCTTAGAAATTTGAGTATAGGACTTAGAATATTTTTGGTATACCAACTGTTCAATATTGACCAAATTTAATGTTGATTTTTTGTAGTATCTACACGAATAGTTTTTTTTAAGTAAATTAGTGTGTAGGGCCGCCAATGAATGTGGACGTGATAAGAATCACCCGGATTTTTAGGGTATAGATATTGTTAGTGGACAATTTTGGTCGAAACACTTAGATATTAGTTAGTAGGTTGTCTGGTGAACCCTATACTTACGTTTTAGATATTTTGAGGAACTTCAGAGTATTTAATTCAATTAAGAATGATCAGTTTGACACAAAATTTACATTCTACACAAGAATTCAGAAATGAGAGCATTGAGTGCAGTTTAAGGAGTTTTGTGCTATGTTGTCTTTGATTTGCTTGTAGTACATGTTTGTATGGTTGAAAGACCTCTTTCATTTGGAAATACATATCTCACACTATAGATCTTGTCTACTACGCATTTCTCTTTGGGTTTGCTTCTGCTGTCATGTCTACTGATGGCTCAGCTACTGCTGCAAGTGCTCCTATTAGCCCTACTGCTCAACCTGCTCCTCCAAGGACGAATATCCCAGCTGGTGCAATTGTGACTCCTAGCGGGAGTGGATCACAGCCGAGTCTAAATGCCCATGACCTTCAACAAGTAATGGGCCCTTCGCCCAAATTGTCTTTTTTTGACGGAACTGACAACTTATACTACAAAGATATGTTGAACTCATATTTCGAGGAGAGGGACTTGACACCCATTGTGGAAGGAACAACGGATGTGACCACGCCAGATTGGAGAAAGAAGAATCTCCAATGCCT
Source organism: Zygnema cylindricum (assembly GCA_037447655.1). Classification (NCBI taxonomy): domain Eukaryota; kingdom Viridiplantae; phylum Streptophyta; class Zygnematophyceae; order Zygnematales; family Zygnemataceae; genus Zygnema; species Zygnema cylindricum. The sequence continues at coordinate 329,789 of JBBHKE010002503.1, read as the reverse complement.
CAACGTCTTGAAGTAGTCAATGACAAAAGACTTGGTAATATCGTATTTTGAGATAAAGATGTTGTCTTTTTGGAAAGCTTTCACTCTTTGAGCAGCGCAGCTGCTATACAGACAAAGCAGTGCAGCTGCTATACAGACAGAGCAGCGCAGCTGCTATACAGCGCAGCAGCGCATCAGCAGAGCAGCGCAGCAGCGAAGCTGCAACACAGACAAGACAACGCAACCACGATTATGTTAGATATGGTCCGTATGGACAACGCAGCGTCTGGCATTCTTAATGTGATTCTGTACAGGATAGGGCAACTACAATAGATACGATTCTAGTCAACTTGGTGGGTAATTTAGTGGTAGCTTAGTGATAGCTTAGTGGTAGCTTGACAGATTAGTGGTAGCTTGGTGGTTTGACGTACCTCTCAAGTACACTGGTGTTGCCAGTTCAACACAAGTATAAGACTTAGGACTTAGAACATATTATGTATCCAGACTTCCAAATAGTAAAACTGCAGACAATTTTTGGGAAACTTCTGAGTATTATATCTTGAGTGTTGTCGGGTCAATTGTGCTAAAACTTTTGGAGTTATCAGTGTTTATGCTACTCTATATTCCGATCGAGTTTTGTGAGGTCTGGATACTTGTATAAGAATTGGTGAGCACTTAAGAACAACTGTTTGGTAGGATTTCTTGATACCTTTTGAGAGTGTATCATGTCTACTTCTACTTCAACTGCTGCTCCTCCACCTGCACCGGTGGTTGTAGAACAACATGTTATGTGTCTGTCATCAAGAATTCCTATCTTTTCCAGGGATAAGTATATTTACTGGGCGGATATGGTGGAGACACATTTTGAGAATGTCAATCTTTTGTATATATTGGATGGTTCGCTGGATGAATCTCATCCGTCATGGTCTAAGAAAAGTACGCAAGCTCGTTCTATTCTGAAATTTGGTATATCTGAGGACTTAGCTATGTCTCGGATAAAAATGAAAAAAACAATTGATATATGGAAATCCCTTAAAAGTGATTATGAAAATGCTAATGTCCAGGAAGAGCTTGTATTGGCTGGAAAAAATTGGGATTATAAGTACACTGGCGGTACAATGGCTAAATATTCTAACAAATTTTGTATCCTTGTAGATGCACATGCTTGTGCAAGTGACGTGTTTCCTCCTTTTCAACAGGCAGCATTGCTCATGAGGAGTCTCCCTCGTAGTATGAAAGGAGCATCTGACATGCTCCATCAAAAAGATAAAGCTAGCTAGACTTTACAGTTAGCCATCAATATTTTACTAGAAGAGGAAGCTACATCAAATATTCTAAATGTTGAGCAGGTAGAGGCATTTTAATTAGACTTTGAGAGGAAAGGACAGTTTAATTAGCAAAGAAACCAGTTTAATCAGTTCAGACAGTTGAATCAAGGTGGGAATAGACAATCCAACAATGCATGCTTTTATTGTAGTGAGAGAGGTCATGGATACAAATTCTGTCCTAAGCTTAAAAAAGCTAACGATACAGGTTTATAGAGGCCGGGATGGCAACAAAGCCAATTTTACAAAGGCTTCAAGGGGCCTACACCTCGTGGAAATGCACTATTTTCGGCTTCTTCGTCTCTCTAAGACGAGACTTTGACGGTTTCTACGGAGAACGATACAGATCTATTCGCTTTGGCAGCTGCAATGGAGGGCGTGAAGGACCCTGGATGGATAATGGACACATGAGCGTCAGCCCACATGTGCTGGAACAAGGCCATCTTCAAAAATCTGAAAGCAACGCCGGAGAAAAATATTTATTATGTTTGTGGAATGAGTGTCCAGACTCGTGGTGTGGGTGATGTGTCCTTACTAGTTGATGTAGAGGGAAAAGCAATTGAAAGGACTTTTCACAATGTCTTATTTGTGCCTGACTTTAAGAAAAATATGTTTTCTACGTCGTTGGTAGAGAGTAAAGGCTTTGAGGTTAATTTGAAAAATGGTCGGCAGGTTGTTAGCAAAAATGGCAAGGTTGCGGTTACAGGTACTAGAGATAGTAGCAAGATGTATCGCATGGATATGGCTAATACCAAGGAGAATGATATTTTGTACTCCGGTGTTTTGCACTCAGATGAGTTGTGGCATAAAAGATTAGGCCATGTAAACTATGGTAGTTTGAGGAAAATGGTCCTTGCTGGAAAAATAGAGGGTGTATCAATCAGAGATGAGCCGGTCAAAACTTGTGATGGTTGCGCTTTAAGCAAATTCCACAGATTGCCATTTCCTAAAGAGTCTGAGCATCGGTCAACGAAACTTTTACAGCATATTCATTCTAATGTCTTTGGTTCGGCGAAGGTTCCATCTGCCAAGGGATGAAGTATATGGTCACCTTCACAGATGATTTCTCCAGGTTTACAAAAGTTTACTTCATGAAGGAGAAGATTGAAGTGTTTGGTCACTTAAAGCACTATAAAGCATGGGCTGAAAAACTTCATAATTCACCTATTTTGCAGCTAAGATCGGACAATGGTGGTGAATATACATCGAAAAAATTTGAAACCTTTTTACTCGAGGAATGCATTAGTCATCTTTTGACTGTTCCATATTCACCGGAACGAAATGGGGTGTCGGAAAGACTGAATAGAACTCTCACGGAGAGCTCTACGTCGATGCTCGCAGATAAAAATGTGGATCCGAAATTCTGAGCTGAGGCTCTAAATTGTGCAGTTTATATTAAGAATAAGATAGGATCTAGATCAATAGAAACTACTCCTTATGAAATCTTGACAGGTAGCAAACCAGATGTTAGCCATTTCAAGGTCTTTGGTAGTCAATGCTTTATATTAGATACGTCAACAGATAGATGGAAAATGGAACCGAAGGGATAACCGGGTATTTTGTTAGGATATGATGATCACTCAAAAGGTTATAGAGTCTTTGTGTTTAAGAGGCAGAAAATAGTTGTAGCAAGGAACATCATTGTTAAAGATGAACTAGACTCCATAGATTTATTTCAAATAACAGAGCAGCAAAAGCAACAAAAGGTACAGGAATATGTCATTTTAGATTGCATGCAAAAAATTGTCCCGCAGATTCCACAAACTCTGGTTGTGACGCCGGAGTCAAAATCTCTCCAAGTTCCTCAACAACTTCGGGTCCAGACGGACCTACATCGGTCAGTACACACAGATTGCAACCAGCGTAATCAGCGCAATGCACGGTATATGACGAACTTAGCCTCAGAATTTCCGGGGGGAAGAAGATCAAGCAGCCGCCTGCAAGCAAGCTCTCACTTTGCCTACTCGGCATCCTCACGGAGCCTTTGACCATTTAGGAGGCTTTCTCATCACAAGAACGGAATCACTAGATAGAGGCAACAAACGACGAAATGAAGTCCATCATGGAGGCTCAAACATGGGAGCTTGTAGACCTTCCTCCAGACCGAAAAGGGATCGGCAGCAAATGGGTATTCAAGGTGAAGTTAAATCCCGATAACACCATTGAACGCTATAAGGCCAAACTTGTGGCAAAGGGGTATAATCAAAACGAATGAATCGATTTTGAAGATACATTTTCTCCGGTTGTAAGATTTCCGACAGTTAGGATTTTGCTGTCTATAGATGCTATAGAAGATATGAAAATTCATCAGATGGATGTAAAGACGACCTTTTTGCACGGAGAACTAGAAGAGACCATTTATATGCAGCAGCCTGAAAAGTATGTGGAACAAGGAAAAGATCACTTAGTATGCAATTTGCTAAAATATTTGTACGGCCTAAAACAGGCCCCCCAGACAGTGGAATATAAAGCTTGATGAATTCTTAACTAGCTTAGGATTTCAAAGGATAAGTTTTGATCACTCTATCTACGTTCTAAAGGGTTAAAATGGGATAGTGTATTTAGTAGTATATATAGATGATTTGCTATTAATTAGCAAATCAATGGCTGAAATTAACAAAATCAAAACTCCTCTAAACTAACGGTTCGAGATAAAAGACCTCGATGAGGCAAAATATATTTTGGGTACCTAGGTAGGGACAGAAATAAGAAAAAAATAAAATTGACTCAAAAAGAGGCTATTGGAAACATGTTAGATGAGTACGGAATGCGGGGGGCAAAAGGATGTTTAACTCCAATGGAGTTTCGGCAGAAGTTAAAGGGAGAAGAGACAGAACCAGGTGTCATTGTTAGCGAGAATGTAGAGTCAAGGGAGAATGATCCTATGATAATAATACCTTATAGACAGATAGTGGGAAGCTTAATATATTTCATGAACTGTACCCGTCTTGACATTGCTCCAGCAGTCGGGGTACTGAGCAGGAGTCTAGAATATCCGAGAAAATCTGATCTTGATGCAGGGAGGAGAGTCTTAAGAAATTTGGCAGGAACTAAAGATCTCAAACTCACTCTAGGCGGAGGAGAAGTCAAGCTGCAAACATGGAGTGATGCAAGCTATGGCGACATGCCAAGCCGGAAATCCACCACGTGATTCGTTCTACAAATTGGGAACGGTACTTGCTGCTGGAGCAGCAAACTTCAAAAGGTTACAGCACAGTCGACAACGGAGTCAAAATATATGGCAGCAAGCTCGGCCCTCAAAGAACTCTTGTGGGTAAAATCCATGTTACAAGAACTAGGATACATGCAAGTAGGTCCACAGGTGATCTGGTGTGATAACGAGGTTGCCATTGCCATTGCTTCTAACCCGAGTCATCACTTCAAAAGAAAGCACATAGATGTAGGATTACACTTTGTAAGAGAAAAAGATTTCTCTAGAGTGATTAAGTTATGTTATTTGCCATATGCAAAAATGATTGCTGATATGCTCACTAATGCTTTTCCTGCTCTTAAGCTGAAGTATTGTAGGGACGCAGTGGGATTAAGTGAATAGTTGAATTGTTGCATTGCTATACTGCCACTCTGCGATAAATCTAACATTGAAATGTAGTGGGACTGGGTGACTTGCTAATTGCTATATTGCTATGCTGCGATGCTGCGCTAGTTTATCACCGCAGCTGCGCCGGTATACTGAGTCTAAAGTTTTAGGGGAGTTTTGTCTTTTTGGAAAGCTTTCAGTCTCAAAGCAGCAAAGCTGCTATACAGACAAAGCAGCGCAACTGCTATACCGAGAGAGCAACGCAACTGCTATACAGCAGAGCATCGCAGCAACAGAGCAGCGCAGCAGCGAAGCTGCAACACAGATAAGACAATGCAACCACGATTATATTTGATATGGTTCGTATGGACAACGCAGCGTCTGATATTCTTAATGTGATTCTGTACAGGATAGAGCAACTGCGATAGATACAATTCTAGTCAACTTAGTGGGTATCTCAGTGGTAGCTTAGTGATAGCTCAGTGGTAGCTTAGTGATAGCTCAGGGGTAGCTTGACAGATTAGTGGTAGCTTGGTGGTTTGACGTACCTCTCAAGTACACTAGTGTTTCCAGTTCAACACAAGTATAAGACTTAGGACTCATAACATATTATGTATCCAGACTTCGAAGTAGTAAAACTGCAGACATTTTTTGGGAAACTTCTGAGTATTATATCTGGGGTGTTGTCAGGTCAATTGTGCTAAAACTTTGGGAGGTATCAGTGTTTAAGCTACTCTATATATTCCGATAGAGTTTTGTGAGGTCTGGATGCTTGTATAAGAATTGGTGAGCACTTAAGAACAACTGTTTGGTAGGATTCTTGATAGCTTCTGAGAGTTTATCAAGTCTACTTCTACTACTACTGCTGCTCCTCCACTTGCACCGGTGGTTGTAGAACAACAAAAAAAAGCCTCTGAAGTTTGGTTTAGTGTACGGTCTATGTATGTTCAGATAGATGTTACTATCCAGACTAACATAGCCACTCACATCTTTGAGTTTAAGTATTCTGGAGGTAGCATGTCAGATCATTGCCATGCTACGAAAAGGTTGTTCCTTCAGAGTACTAGTGCAGGTGTGGACTTTTCACCACCTTAGCTGGCTATGTTGTTGATGAGAACTTTGCCTGATGAATATAAGGAAGCCATGGATAGGCTTAGGGCTATTCCACAACGTCAATGGAATATAACATTAACAATTCAACTTATTTGAGTGAAGAAGCTAACCAGATGTCACAAAGAGGTAGTAGTAAGTCTGTTCAAGCACTAGCTAACCAGTTTTCGGATTCTAAGATTGGTAGTGGCAGTGGCAGAGGTAGTGGTCCCATAGGTCACCTTTAAGATGCTATTACTTTGATAAAAAAAGGCATGTGTTTAGAATGTGTAATGCATACAAAAGAGAAAAATCCACAAGAAAATTTGCTCTGATGGGACGAAAGCTGGGTTCCTTCTCAATCAGGTGGTTGCCCAACTGCTCTCTTCAACGAACTTAAGGAGGAGGATGTGACCTACTTTCCAGACAACAGTGAAAAGAAATACTATGCGATGTCACAAGCAATGGAAGGCGTGGTCAAAGACAAATGGATTAAGGACTTTGGCGGATCTGCCCTCATTTGCCGCAATCGCCATCTATTTGAGAGTATTCAATCTATTTCACCCATTTTTTTTTTTTTAGTGATAATATGTTTGTTGAGTCGAAAGCAAAGGGGAGGGTGTCACTTATGTTGAATGTAGATGGAAAACCTGTGAAAAGGGTCTTCGAAGATGTGTTGCACGTCCCAACTTTTAAAAGAAATTTTTTCTCTACTTAAGTGGTAGAAAAGAAAGGTTTTAAAACTGTATCTGAGAATGGGAAGAAGACAGTGAGTAAGAATGGGAAAATAGTTGCAGAGGGTTTTGCTGGAGGAAACAATTTGTATCGGTTGAGTCTTGCAAATGATAATGACAATGATGTTATGTACTCGAGTGTAATTAGTGATTGTGATTTATGGCATAAACGTTTAGGACATGTGAATTATGATAGATTAGAAAAGATGGTAAATCAAAAAATGGTGGAAGGTGTAAAAATTAGTCAAAAACCAGCATCAAATGTATGTGATGGTGGTGCAATGGGAAAAATTCATAAGTTGCCTTTCCCTTCGCAAACTAATCATAGAAGTAGCAAGGTGAGTAATGAAAGGGAACATTGGGTACAAGCCGTCAATGAGGAAATGAAGTCCATCATAGAGGCCCAAACTCGGGATTTGGTGGAACTTCCTCAATGAAGAAAGGCTATTCAAAATAAATGGTTGTTTAAATTAAAATTGAACCCAGATTATAAGGCTCACTTGGTTGCTATAGGATATAGTAAAAAGTAGGGGATAGATTATGAAGAAACATTTTCACCGGTTGTATTGTTTCTATCTGTTCGCATCTTACATTAGTTGCGATAAAGGATTTTAACATACACCAAATGGATGTCACAAATACCTTTTTGCATGGTGATCTAGTCATTTATATGAAGTAGCCTTAGGGTTTTTGAGGAAACAAGAAAAAAAAATCTTGTGTGAAGACTTTTAAAATCTTTGTATGACTTAAAACAAGCCCCTTGGCAATAGAACCGAAAGTTAGATGAGTTATTGACAAGATTAGGATTTACTAGAATTAGCTCGGATCATTCAGTATATGTTATGTGTGGTGTTAATTCTGATGAGGTGATATTCATTATTGTGTATGTTGATGATTTGCTGCTTATTAGTAGGAACAAAGAAGGAATTGCTAGAGTAAAACACGCTCTTATTTCACAATATGAAATGAAGGATTTGGGTGAGGCAAAATATATCATTGGAACATAAGTTGAAAGACATAGAGAAAAGAAAATAATAAGGCTAACTAAAAAAGAAGCGATAGGAAACATGTTGGAAAAATTTGGCTTGGCTGATGCCAAAGGTTGTGCAACTCTTATGGAGTATAAACAAAAACTTGAAGGAAAAGAACATGAGTTTGGAGTCATAATAGATGAGGAACTCAGTGCAGAAGAGCAAATATTTATGTCCCAAGTACCCTAATGATAACTATTAGGAAGTCTAATTTACTTCTTGAATTGCACTAGGCCCGATATAGCTGCAGCTGTTGGTGTATTGAGCAAAAGTTTGCAAAATCCACGAAATGAGACTGGGAGGCTGCAAAAAGGGTGTTAAGTTATCTTGTTGGAACTAGAAATATTTGGCTTACTTTGGGAGGGGACAAGGTTAACATTAATACTTGGAGTGATGCGAGCCATGGTGATGTGCATAGTAGGAAGTCTACAACTAGAAATGTCATTCAGATTGGAAATGGAACTTGTAGTAGGAGTAGTAAACTTCGAAAAGTCACGGCACAATCGACTATGACAGCGAGTGCAGCCTTGAAAGAGCTACTTTGGATTAAGGCATTTTTGCAAGAATTGGGGTTTACACAACACGGAACACAAATAATATGGTGCAACAATCAGACAGCCATTTTTGTGGCTACAAACCCAAGTCACCATTTTAAGAGTAAACATATGGAAATTCGCTACATTTGGTACGAGAGAAAGTATTTGCAAGAGTGGTCAAACTTTGCTATTTGCCTGATGAGAAAATGGTTGCGGACATGTTGACAAAAACCCTTCCATCTTCTAAGTTGGAGTACTATAGAAAAGCATGTGGTCTAAGTGAGTAAGTCTTCTAAAGCTTAAGGGGAGTATTGAAAAGTAAGCTTTAGTAAGTCATAGAAATTTGAGTCTAGGACTTAGAATATTTTTGGTATACCAACTGTTCAATATTGACCAAATTTAGTTTGGATATTTTGTATTATGTACACGAATAGTTATCTTTAAGTAAAGTAGCGTGTAGGGCCGCCAATGAATGTGGACTTGATAAGAATCACCCGGATTTTTAGGGTATAGATATTTTTAGTGTACAATTCTGGTCCAAACACTTAGATTTTTGTAAGTAGGTTGTTTGGTGAAACATGTACATACGTTTTAGATATTTTGAGGATCTTTAGAGTATTTAGTTCAATTAGGAATGATCAGTTTAATACAGAATGTTCATTCTGCACAAGAGTTAACGAAATGAGAGCACAGATTGCAGATTAAGGTGTATTGTGATTTATTGTCTTTGATTTGCTTGTAGTACATGTTTGTATGGTTGAAAGACCTTTTTCATTTAAAAGTACATATCTTACACTTTAGATCTAGTCTACTAGGCATTTCTCTTTGGGTTTGCTTTAGCTGTCATGTCTACAGATTGTTGAAGGTCAGGGGCATTTAGACTTGGCTGTGATCCACTCCCACTAGGAGTCACGCTTGCACCAGCGGGAACAAAACCATTATCCAACATCTTAGCAGAAGCAAACCCAAAGAGAAATGCCTAATAGACTAGATCTATAGTGTAAGATATGTAACTTCAAATGAAAGAGGTCTTTCAACCATACAAATATGTACTACAAGCAAATCAAAGACAATAGATCAAAAACACCTTAAATTGCACTCAGAGCTCTTATTTCCTTAGCTCTTGTGTAGAATGTACATTCTGTGTCAACTGATTATTAATTATTGAATTAAATACTCTAAATTTCTGTCGTTTTCCTTTATAACTTGGAAAAAAAAGAAAAAATCTGCAGCCGTACCCAAAAATTCAAATTACCACCGTACAAGTTGCGTTCCATTAAAACTTTAGCTGTACCGCAGTTTGTCGTCTATCGCGATGCAGTTTATCGTTTAGCGAGTTTCGACCCACTTTCGCGTCCTTCCAGATCATCTTCAAACTTTAATAAAATCACCTCGAGAGGTGATTTTAAATAAAGTTCCACGACGTGGGCGAATTTGCATATGATTTCGCACGCGTCGGAGGTTTTTGACAAAATTTTCGACAAAAAAAAATCCAGTGCACGTTTACAACCTGTACGTACTTTTTTCCGTGCACCTTTTTCCGTACAGAGGCAGTGGAGGGGTCTCGACCAAGGGATGCCATTTCGCAAAAGCGAAATCCATGAAAGCGCATCTCTCTCTCTCCCTCTCCCACTAACGCGTATATCTCACAATTCTTGCAATGAAAAAAGGCAAGAAAGGTATCAAATGAAAGATCTATGAAAATGATTTCTTTTGACTATCTTTGAGCGTATTTTGATGGCAAGTAGAGTAGGAAAAGACAAAAAACAACAATCGAAAAATCATGGCGGAAAGTTTTAGAAATTGTGACATGGGCGCTGTCAAAGTTAAGCGTGACGCGCATGATGTCACAATGTCACAAACCCTAAACATTTGCAATACCTCCACGTCGACAATGTGGCGTGCACATAAAGCAAAGTGACAGAAACTGTTCAACGTGCAGGTGGACGTTTGAAATCGAAATTGAGTGGAAGTTTCGCAACATTTTGTGTACTGTTTATGTGTCACGTTTTTCGTACACGTTTATGCTTGTCACTTTTTGAAGTAACAAGTTATTTGCGATTACATCGAAATGCTCATAAAGATGTACGGAGAATCTTCGCTACAAACAAAGTTACAAGATTAAAGTTTCGGTTACATGGGAAAGTGCCCTTAATATCTTTAAAACATCAATGCTCTCCGTACACGATCAAAAGGTACATAAGCGAACGTCAACCAGAACTCCACGACAAAGTAAAACGATATCGGCCATACAAATGTACGCCCCAACCAAAAGGACAAATCTCCACATTGAACCGAAATAGAATCGTAAGTTGCGAAGCGAAACATCGTCAATTCTCGCGGATGCCCAATTACTCAAATGAAAAGTCACAGTACCGCAATCCTCAAATGAACCAACAAGTGCCGTACAGGTAAAAATCAACCAATCAGCCACGACGCGTGAAACGCGCGCCGGCAAAGTACGACACCACAAAATTACCTCAATACAGAGAGCTCTACAATCACTACGACACATAACCATACAATGAGCTAAGATCGCCGTGCCAACACTTTAATAAGACAAGACACAAATAACACAAATACAAAATCAACACTTCTACCACTTCTCTATCAAGCGCTGACAGTAATGTTACAAATAGGTTTACTGGCTCTAATATTTTGTTCACTTCTCCATCAGGTTGTGTCAACAATGGAATCTTGAAGGTCATTGGCATTTAGACTCGGCTGCGATCCACTCCCACTAGGAGTCACACTTGCACCAGCTGGGATATTCGTCCTAGGAGGAGCAGGTGGAGCACTAAGGCTAATAGGAGCACTTCCAGCAGGAGCTAAGCCATTATCAGACATGTTAGCGGAAGCAAACCCAAATAGAAATACCTACCAGACTAGATCAATACTGGAAGATATGTAATTACAAATGAAAGAGGTCTTTCAACCAAACAAACATGTATTACAAGCAAATCAAAGACAATAGAGCACAAAACACCTTAAACTGCACTTAGTGCTCTCATTTCCTTAAACTCTGTGTAGAATGTACATTCTGTGTAGAATTGATCAATCCTAATTAAACTAAATACTTAAAAGATCTAGAAAACATCTAAAACGTATGTACAGGTTTCACTTGACAACCTACTGACAAAAATCTAAGTGTTTGGACCAAAATTGTCCACTAACAATATCTATACCCTAAAAATCCTGGTGATTTTTATCACGTCCACATTCATTGGCGGCCGTACACACTTATTTACTTAAAGATAACTATTCGTGTAGATACTACAAAAATTCCACATTAAATTTGGTCAATATTGAATAGTTGGTATTCCAAATATATTATAAGTCATAGGCTCAAATTTATAAGACTTACTAAAGCTTACTTTTCAATACTCCCCTTAAGCTTTAGATGGCTTACTCACTTAGACCACATGCTTTTCTGCAGTACTCCAACTTAAGAGCGGGAAGGGCTTTTGTCAACATGTCCGCAACCATTTTCTCATCAGGCAAATAACAAAGTTTGACCACTTTTGCAAATACTTTCTCTCGTACCAAATGTAGCCGAATGTCCATATGTTTACTCTTGAAATGGTGACTTGGGTTTGTAGCCACAGAAATGGCTGCTTGAGTGCCGAATAATATTATTTGTGTCCCTTGTTGTGTAAAACCCAATTTTTAAAGAAATGCCTTAATCCATAGCAACTCTTTAAAGGCTGCACTCGGAACCATGTATTCGGCTTCCATAGTAGATTGAGCCGTGACCTTTTGAAGTTTACTACTCCAACTACAAGTTCCACTTCCAATGTGAAAGACATACCCAGTTGTAGACTTCCTATTAGGCACATCACCATAGCTAGCATCACTCCAAGTATTAATGCTAACCTTATCCCATCCCAAAGTAAACCAAAGATTTATGGTCCCAACAAGATATCTTAAGACCCTCTTTGCTGCCTCCTAATCTCTCTTTCATGGATTTTGTAGACTTCTACTCAACCCACTAACATCTGCATCTATATTGGGCCTAGTACAATTCTTGAAGTAAACTTGACTTCCTACTACTTGTCTACAGGGTACTTGGGACATAAATTTTTGCTCTTTTGCACTGAGTTCCTCATCTATTATGACTCTAAACTCATGCTTCATTCCTTCAAGTTTTTGCTTATACTCCATAGGAGTTGCACTACCTTTGGCATCAACCAAGCCAAATTTTTCCAACATGTTTCCTATCGCTTCTTTTTGAGTTAGCCTAACGATTCTCTTTTCTCTATCTCTTTCAACTAGTATGCAAAGGATATACTTTGCCTCACCCAAATCTTTCATTTCAAATTGTGAATTAACAACATGTTTTACTCTAGCAATTTCTTCTTTGTTCCTAATAATTAGCAGCAAATCATCATCATACAGTGCAATGAATATCACCCCATCAAGATTATCACCACACATCACATATTCATAATGATGTGAGCTAATTCTTGTAAATCCTAATCTTGTCAAGAACACATCTAACTTTCGGTTCCATTGCCTAGGGGCCTGTTTTAGGCCATACAAATATTTTAAAATTCAACACACAAGATTTTATTTTCCTGCTTCCTGAAAACCTAAGATTGTTTCATATATATGACCTCATCTAAATCACCATGCAAAAAGCAGTTTTGACATCCATTTGGTGGATGTCAAAATCCTCTATGCCAGCTAAAAAAAGTAAGATGCGAACAGATAGAAACCTTACTACCGGTGAAAAAGTTTCTTCATAATCTATCCCTTCCTTTTGATTATATCCTTTAGCAACCAAGCGAGCCTTATACCTGTCCAAGGTATTATCTGGGTTCAATTTTGAATTAAACACCCATTTACTTCCAATAGTCTTTCTTCTTGAGGAAGTTCCACCTGATCCCAAGTTTTGGCCTCCATGATGGACTTCATTTCCTCATTGAAGCCTTCCACCCAAAGTTCCCTTTCATTACTCGAAAAAGCTTCTTTGAATGTTAGAGGCTATTATATGTGTGCTAAATGAGCAAAGGCTGCATTTTCTCCCCTGAGTCTTGCACTTAGCCTAACTCCACCTCAAAATTCTAATGCTGGAATAGATGGTTGGGTCCTCCTCTTCGATATTTGTGATTCTTCTTGTGATTCAGTATCAGTTTGGGGTAGAGGAGAGTCTGCAACTCTTTCGGGCATATCACTTCCTGTTTCTCGGGGAGAAGATGATTGCAAGTCACTTTGAGCTAATGTAGATGTTTCTATATTTTTTTTGAAAGACATAGGATTTTCCTCTAAAAAGATATAATCAACACTTTGATCTTTCTTTTCATCTGTAAGCTGATTAAATAAATCTATTCCTTTTCCCTCATCTTTCACTATGATGTTTCTGGCTACCACAACTCTATTTCTTTTAATGTCATATACTTTATAACCCTTGGCATAATCATCATACCTTAAAAACATGCCTGGTATGCCTTTTGACTCTAATTTCCATTTTTGTGGATCATTATCTAGCAAGAATATCTTACTTCCAATAACTTTGAAGTGACTTACATCTGGTTTTTGTCTTGTCCACATTTCGTAAGGTGTTTTATCTTTTACTACCCTTATTTCTAGCCTATTTCTCACATAAGCTGCATAATTCATAACATCTGCCCAAAATTTGAAATCTATGTCCATATCAGCCAACATTATCGTAGCACACTCTGATATGGTCCTATTCATCCTTTCTGAAACACCGCTTTGTTTCGGAGAAAAAGAAACGGTTAGCTAACGTGAGATACCATGCAATTTTAGGAATTCTGCAAACTCATTAGAAATGTACTCCCCTCCATTATCAGATCTGAATCCCGCTATCTTTCTCTCATGTAGATTCTCAACCCAAGCCTTATACTCTTTAAATTTTGAAAAAACTTCATCCTTACTTCTCAAAAAATAGACTGTAGTAAATCTACTATAGTCATCAGTAAAGGTAAGCATAAACTTAGCACCTCCCACAGATGGATACCTAGATGGCCCCCATACATTTGAATAAATTAGTTCTAGAACCCCGCTACTTCTATGATCAGTTTGCGAAGGGAAAGGCAACTTATGAATTTTTCCCATTGCACAACCATCACATACATTTGATGCTGGTTTTTGACTAATTTTAACACCTTCCACCATTTTTTGATTTACCATCTTTTCTAATCTATCATAATTCACATGTCCTAAACGTTTATGCCATGTATCACAATCACTGATTACACTTGAGTACATAACATCATTGTCATTATCATTTGCAAGACTCAACCGATAAAAATTGTTTCCTCCAGCAAATCCCTCTACAAGTATTTTCCCATTCTTACTCATTGTTTTCTTTCCATTCTCAGATATAGTTTTAAAACCTTACTTTTCTACCACTGATGTAGAGATTTTTTTTTTTAAAGCTGGGACATGTAACACATCTTCCAAAACCCATTTCACAGGTTTTCCCTTTACGTTCAACATAAGTGACACCCTCCCCTTAGCTTTTGACTCAACAAAGGTATCATCACTAAAAAAAAATTTGATGGGTGAAATAGATTGAGTACTCTCACATAGATGGCCATTGCGGCGCATGTGGGCAGATGCACCGGAGTCCTTTATCCTTTTATGGAAAAGTAAGCTTTAGTAAGTCTTAGAAATTTGTGTTAAGAACTTAGAATATTTTTGGAATACGAAATGTTCAATATTGATCAAATTTAGTGTGGATTTTTTGTAGTATCTACAGGAATAGTTATCTTTAAGTAAATTAGTGTGTAGGGCCGCCAATGAATGTAGATGTGATAAGAGTCACCCGAATTTTGAGGGTATAGATATTGTTAGTGCACAATTCTGGTCCAAACACTTAGATTTTTGTAAGTAGATTGTCTAGTGAACCTTGTATATACGTTTTAGATATTTTGAAGATGGTTAAAGTATTTAAGTAAATTAGGAATGATTAGCTGATACAGAATGTACATTCTACACAAGAGTTAAGGAAATGAGAGCATTAGGTGCAGTTTAAGGTGTTTTGTGCTCTATTGTCTTTGATTTGCTTTTAGTACATGTTTTGTTTGGTTGAAAGACCTTTTTCATTTGTAGTTACATATCTTATAGTATTGATCTAGTCTAATAGGTATTCCTCTTTTGTTTTGCTTTCGCTAACATGTTTGATAATGGCTCAGCTCCCGCTTCAAGTGCTCCTTTTAGCCCTAGTGTTTCACCTGCTCCTCCAAGGACGAATATCCCAGCAAGTCCAAGTATGACTCCAAGTGGGAGTGGATCAGAGCCGAGTCTAAATGCCCATGACCTTCAACAGGTTATGGGCCCACAACCCAAATTGCCTATTTTTGACGGAACTAACTACTTATACTGGGAAGATATGTTGAGCTCATATTTTGAGGAGAGGGACTTGTCACCCATTGTGGAAGGAACAGCGGATGTGACCGCCCCAGATTGGAGAAAGAAGAATCTCCACTACTTGAACGTCTTTAAGCACTCAATGACAAAAGACTTGGTAATGTCGTATCTTGAGATGAAAAAAACCTCTGAAGTTTGGTTTAGTGTACGTGCTATGTATGTATAGCTAGATGTTATTGTCTAGACTAACATAGCCACTCATATTTTTGAATTTAAGTATTTTGGAGGTAGTATGTCAGATCATTGCCATGCTATGAAAAGGTTGTTCCTTCAAAATACTAGTGCAGGTGGGGACTTTTCACCACCTCAGCAGGCTATGTTGTTGATGAGAACTTTGCCCGATGAATATAAGGGAGCCATGGATAGGCTTAGGGCTATTCCACATCATCAATGGAACATAACAATAGCAATTCAACTTTTTTTGAGTGAAGAAGCTAACCAAATGTCAAAAAGAGGTAGTAGTAAGTCTGTTCAGGCAGTAGCTAACTAGTTTTCGAATTCTAAGATTTGCAGTGGCAGTGGCAAAGGTAGTGGTCCTGAAAGGTCACCTTTGACATTTATTACTGTGATGAAAAAGGCCATGTTTTCAAGATGTGTCATGCCTACAAGAGAGCTAAAGCTACAAGAAACTTTCGCTCTGGTTGGGACGAAAGCCGAGTTCCATCTACGTCAAATGGACGCCCAACAACACTTTCCAATGCACTTCAAGAGGAGGATGTGAGCAGATTTCCCGATAACAGCGAAAAAAATACTTTGCGATGGCACAAGCAAGGGAAGGCGTGGAGGAAGACGAATGGATTATGGACTCGGGTGCATCTACACACATGTGCCGCAGTCGCCATCTCATTGAGAGTATTCAATCAACCTCTCCTGTCAAAATATATTTTAGTGATGATACCTTTGTTGAGTCGAAAGCAAAGAGGAGGGTGTCACTTATGTTGAATGTAGAGGGAAAACCTGTGAAAAGGGTTTTAAAAGATGTGTTGCACGTCCCAGCTTTTAAAAGAATTTTTTTCTCTACGCCAGTGGTAGAAAAGAAAGGTTTTAAAACTATATCTGAGAATGGCAAGAAAACAGTGAGTAAGAATGGGAAAATAGCTGCAGAGGGTTTTGCTGGTGGAAAGAATTTGTATCGATTGAGTCTTACAAATGATAATGACAATGATGTTATGTACTCAAGTGTAATCAATGATTGTGATTTATGGCATAAACGTTTAGGACATGTGAATTATGATAGATTAGAAAAGATGGTAAATCAGAAAATGGTGGAAGGTGTAAAAATTAGTCAAAAACCACCATCAAATGTATGTGATGGTTGTGCAATGGGAAAAATCCATAAGTTGACTTTCCCTTCGCAAACTGATCATAGAAGTAGCAGGATACTAGAACTAATTTATTCAGATGTATGGGGGCCATCTAGATACCTATCTGTGGGAGGGGTTAAGTTTATGCTTACTTTTACGGATGACTATAGTAGGTTAACTACAGTTTATTTTTTGAAAAGTAAGGATGAAGTCTTTGCAAATTTTAAGGAGTATAAGGCTTGGGTTCAAAATCTGCATGAGAGAAAGATAGTAGGGTTCAGATCTGATAATGGAGGGGAGTACATTTCTAATAAGTTTGCAAAATTCTTAAAATTGCATGGAATCTCACGTCAGCTTACTGTTCATTATTCTCCGGAACAAAACGGTGTTTCAAAAAGGATGAATAGACTATATCAGAGTGTGCTAGGAGAATGATGGCTAATATGTGTAACTCTGAGACCCTCCATAAGTCCTCAGAGTGGACAGCTTCCAAGAAGCCTCTAGGATAATCCTGACCCCTTTGTGTTTAAGCAAAGATAACTGCCACCCTGGCAGACAAAAACGCTGACAACTTCACCCCTGTGAAGGCAAGACTCCCCTAAGTCGATAGCAAAAAGAATCTCTGAATTTGCTCCATTGAGTAGTAAGTTATCGAGGGTCAAAGTTGACCTTTTGTACAGAAGCTCTTTGGGAGAGAGGGTCCTATCTCCTAATTTTTCTAAGTCTTATCTCTCTCACAGACTCTATCTAGTGATGTACGGAGCCAATCAGAATGTAGCTCCGTACACAAAAACACATTTGCCGGTGTACTTTCTGTACGAACATCGTACGACATGGCCTAAATGTCGACACGTGGTATGTCCGAATTCGTTCCCGTAATCCTCAGAGATGCCGCGATCCAATGTTATTCCGCCACGTGTCATCCGATGTGGCTATGTCCATAAACCGCCGAAATCCTCTTCCACGATCTCGGCGTTAATTACGGCCGTCCGATTAAATCCATATTTAATCGTAGCCGTAATAAATACATGTGCGATATTCTTTTCTATAAAGAAACAAATGCGTGGTATTGGTTTCTTATCCGTACCGCTATCCGTACTTTTACAATTATGGATCTATGTCTCCCGTAATCAGGTATAGTTCAATGAATTTTCCTACTCAATAACATTTAAATTAATACCATACCCTATATTACGTAACATTCGATGAAGACTAAACGGTTAAGGCTACCGTCTACCGGCTGCCTGCCGGCCGGTAGGTACAAGGATCAAATCCTGTAGCCTGCACCATATCTTTTTAGTAATAAAACCCCTAACTAATATATAATCGCGTAAACTTCTGGTTAGCCTAGGTAGCCATGGCTATAGCTCCCTCTCCAATTTCTCAGTGACTGCGACAAGTTTGCGAGTTGGAGAGAGAAGTTAGAGGTAGACTGCCTCGGCTTCTTTCTTATTTCTATTCAGACCTAGAAAATACTTTAAATGGATCATTAATTTCTGCACCCCCTTATTTTATAGTCAATCTTTAATTTCAGACCACACTTCTCCCTGCAGAAAATTAGCTTGGGGGAAGGCACAGGTTTGGTCATCATATCTGCTACCATCTGACTATCTGGTCGGTACTCTAAACTGATTAATTTGTTTTCTACTTTCTCTCTAACAAAGCTGAGTCTGATGTCCATGTGTTTGGCTTTAAAATGATGTTTAGGATTGGCAGAAATAGCGATTGCTGCCTGATTATCATAAAATATTTTCTGCACACCACTCTTAAGGTGACCAAGCTCACCAAGCAAAGACTTGACCCACATCAATTCTTTTACAGCAGAGCAAGAGGCCATATACTCAGCCTCCATGGTGGACTGAGCAATAACCTTTTGCTGTTTGCTACTCCAACAGCAAGCCCCATCACCCACATATAATACATATCCAGAAGTACATCTCCTCATCGGAGCATCACCATAACTGGCATCACTCCAAGTAGTGATGTCAGTATTCTCCCCACCCAAATGCAACCATAGATCTCTAGTTCCTACAAATATCTAAGGACTCTCTTAGCTGCCTCCCAATCCTTCTTAGTTGGAGCATTTAGACTTCTAGCCAGCACTCCTACCTCTGCAGCTAAATCCGGTCGGGTACAATTCATAAAGTAGATTAGGCTTCCCTCTACTTATCTATAAGGAATAGTCTACATGAACTTATGTTCTTCAGGACTTAATTCCATGTCTAAGACTATGACTCCTTCTTCCTCACTCCCCTCACTTCCGTTTTTTAACTCTATTGAAGTTGTACAACTATTAGCTTTATCCATCTGAAATTTTTCCAACATGTTCCCCATTGTTTCTTTTTGAGTCAATCTTCTAATCTTTCTTTCTCGGTCTCTTTCTACTTGAATCCCCAAAAAAATATTTTGCTTCCCCCATATCCTTTATTTCAAATCTCCCATTAAGATCGGTTTTCAGTTTATTAATTTTTTTCATTGATTTACTTAAAACAAGCAAATCATCAACATAAATTGCAATAAATATAACACCTTCCTCATCTTCAAAAACATAGATTGAGTGATCTGAGCTGATCCGGATATATCTCAGACTGGTAAGAAACTCATCAAGCTTCTTATTCTAGTGTCAAGGCGCTTGTTTTAAACCATAAAGAGATTTAATCAGCCGGCATACCTTACTCTCCTCTCCTTCCTCCACAAACCCTTTGGTTTGTCGCTTGAAGATCTCCTCTTCCAATTCTCCATGCAAAAAGGTTGTCTTGATGTCCATCTGGTGCACTTCCATGTCTTCCGCTGCAGCCAAGCTCAGAAGTATGCGGACGGAGGGAAATCTAACCACCGGGGCAAAGGTTTCCTCGTAGTCAATTCCCTCTTTTTGTGTAAATCCCTTTGCCACTAATCGGGCCTTGTAGCGCTCGATCGTGTTATCTGGGTTCAGTTTTAATTTGAAAACCCACTTATAACCGATTAGTTTTCGGTTAGGTGGACAATCCACCAGCTCCCAAGTATCGGCTGCCATAATTGAGGCCATCTCCTAATTGATGGCTGTCTTCCACCGATTTTTTTCTGGACAAGTCATCGCCTCTCCATAAGTTTGAGGTTCATCTTAATGAGATAGTTTATTTACCTTGTTATTAACATGTTTTTCTTGCAGTCTTTTGCTACTTCTCCTTCCCCCCTCAAAATTTGAGGCCGGAATAGATGGTTCTCGTGGATTCTTTCGAACAAACTCGGCTTCTCCCCTATCCCTTGATTCCCAATCAATTTCCACCACGTCTTCCGCTTCAGGTAGAGTTGCCACTGGAGTTTCCACAGCCAAGTCCTTTTCGGTCTGATTTGTATCTGCAAGAATGTCATCTTCTCTAAAACCCGGATAGTTAGGGAGCTCAATGTCATCGGAATTTTCTGACTCAAATCTGATTTTTAATGACTTTGCATATTTGAAGGGATCCACAGACTTTCTTTC
This sequence comes from Zygnema cylindricum, assembly GCA_037447655.1. Classification (NCBI taxonomy): domain Eukaryota; kingdom Viridiplantae; phylum Streptophyta; class Zygnematophyceae; order Zygnematales; family Zygnemataceae; genus Zygnema; species Zygnema cylindricum. Next base: position 309,395 of record JBBHKE010002503.1, on the reverse strand, counting down.
ATCCATAACTACTAGATGTTTTACAAAGATTATATCTTCCGTTTTTAGATCATAAACTCTATATCATTTAACATCCTCATCATATCCTAATAAGTATCCCGATTTTCGTTTAGGATCTAGCTTACAATTAGAATGATCTGTATCTAGACTAAATACTTGACTGTCAAAAACCTTTAAGTGAGATATGTCTGGTTTCCGGCTTGTCCATCTCTCATAAGGTGTTTGATCTTTTATAGCTGAAGTAAGAACTCTATTTTTGAGGTAATTAGCATAGTTCATTGCTTCTGCCCAAAACCTTTTTCCTATCTTCTTATCTGACAACATACTTCTAGCACTATCACTTAGTGTTCTATTTAACCTTTCAGCTACCCCATTCTGTTCCGGGTTTTTGTGGAACTGTCTTTTGGTGTTGGACCCCATCTTCCCTCAGAAAATCCTCAAACTGGTTAGAAGTATACTCTCCACCATTGTCACTCCTTATTCTCTTGATTGGAGTTTCATGGAGTTTTTGGCTCCATGCTTTATATTGTCTAAAACAATCCTGAGCGTCGGACTTGTTTTTCAAAAAATACACTCGGGAATACCGAGACCAATCATCAGTGATAGTCATCATAAATCTCTTCCCCCCCCGGTGAGGGTACTCTAGCCGGTCCCCAAATATCTGTGTGTACTTGATCTAGAATTTATTCTCCTTTATAGGTGGCTGTTTTAGAAAAGGGTAATCAGAGTGTTTTACCTTGAGCACACCCACTCTTATCACTTATATTATCACTCTCACTAAACTTAATCCCTTCCACCACTCCCATCTTTTTCATCTCTCTTAACTTGTCTAGATTCACATGCCCAAGCCTCTTATGCCACATCATAATATCATGAACACCAACATAATAAAGTTTTTTCGTTTCATTACTTAAGATCAGCCTAAACATCCCATGGTTACCTTTCTCAGCAATGAAATAGACATCCTCCTCAAAACTAGCAGTAAAGACTCCTTCCCTAGTGCTAGTAAAAAATCCTTATCATCTAATAGAGATGTAGAGATAAGGTTTTTGTTCAGCTCCGGAATAAATAATACATCGGAGAATGTTAATATGGATGTCTTTCATTCTACTAACACTTTTAGATCTACTGATCCTACAAGAGTAGTGGTGACTATCCTCCCATCTCCGTACTCTATCTCTACGTTGGTAATCTTTCTTATCTTAGTGAACAGGTGTCTATCCTTACACATGTGCATGGAGGCACTTGAATCTACAATCCAGCGTGCTTCACCTTTCAATCCACCGTAAGCACATTTCTGCCTTCGTGGAATTTCGACCTCATTTTTCGCCTCCAACTCCTCAATCAAAAGGAGCTCATTGTCCTCGTCTTCGGATTCAGCCTCAAGTACCTGTGTGACAAGGGCCTTTTTCTTTCCTCTCAGGGTACCACCGGTCTGCCCCTCTTTTAACCGAAGCTCGGTTAGCTTAGTGCACTCTGCCATATAGTGCCTCGGTTTCTTACAAAAATGACATAAACCTTTGGGAGCCCTTGGTTTGAACTCTTCAGGTTGTTTTTTCTGCTCCCTACCCCCTAGTTTCCGACCGGTTTTCGGGAATCCTTGTTCCTCCAATCAGTCGCTGTTGCCAAGGCTTGGCCACTCTTTCCTCCCCTTCGGATCTCAATTGTATTCTCTCGAACGAGAATCATCCCTACCACTGAGTTCCATATCCACCTTGAGTCCGGCAAGTCCTGCACACGGTTGACTATGTTCTCGAACTCATCAGGTAACTTCATCAGTAAACAGTTAACCTTTTCTTTTTCACTAAAATCTTTTCCCGCACTCTCTAGCTCCATGAAGAGTGTAGCAAGCTCATTGCAAAAATCCAACATATTTCCCCCTTTGTATACATACTCCTTAACTTTCTGATCAGCCAACTGTTGTTGCTGAATCGTACCACTTCAGTACATCTCTATGAGAGCCATCCAAAGATTGGATGCCCTTTCTACCTGCAAATGAGGACATGCAAGTCCTTGAGTGAGATGGCGTAGGATGAAGTACTTTGCCGCCATATTGTTGAAGTCTCAGGTTTCAGTATCATTCTCCTCGTTCCTCGGAATAGGTGACATGAATTTCGAACCAGTTGGTATTGGTGTGGTCGTCTCCTTCTCCTTTCTTTTGTCCACCACCACTCCTTCTTTTTCCTCCGTTGAAGATGGATCCTCTTTCCTGGTGAATCTGCTTCCTCCAAACCTGGAGGAATTCCAAGACTTGATGGACGCCCCAACCGTCCACTCACTATTCCCCAAAACCTTTTTTCGCATAGAGCTCCTATCATCATACTTTCCAAGTATATGAATCCAGTTCCATTAAAAATTGGTACCCTAGAGGGTGGGCCCATAACCTGAATCTCTAAGACCTCCATAAGTCCTCAGAGTGGACAGCTTCCAAGAAGCCTCTATGATAATCCTGACCCCTTTGTGAATAACTGCCACCCTGGCAGACAAAAACGCTGACCAACTTCACCCCTGTGAAGACAAGACTCCCCTGAGTCGATAGCAAAAAGAATCTTTTTTTTTTTTTATCTTTGAATTTGCTCCCCTGAGCAGTAAGTTATGGAGGGTCAAAGTTGACCTTTTGTACAGAAGCTCTCTGGGAGAGAGGGTCCTATCTTCTAATTTTTCTAAGTCCTATCTCTCTCACAGACTCTATCTACTGATGTACGGAACCAATCAGAATTGAGTTCCGTACGCAAAAGTACAACCGCCGGTGTACTTTCAGTACGGACATTGTACGACATGGCCTAAATGTCGACACATGTCAAATCCGGATTCGGTGCCATAATCTCCGGAGATTCTACAATCCAACGGAATTTCGCCACGTGTCATCCGATGTGGCGATGGCCATAAACCGCCGAAATCTACCTCCGCGATCTCGGCGCTATTTCCGGCCGTCCGATTAAATTCAGATTTAATCTTAGCCGTAATAAATACATGCGCGGTATTTATTTCACTTCCGAAACAAATGCGCGGTATTGATTCGTAATTCGTACCGTTATCCGTACCGGTTCTATGTATCCCGTAATCCGTAACAGTTAAATGAATTTATCGTACGTATACATCTTTAAATAATTATCAAACTATATAGTATGTATCACTATAGCTAGACCTAACGGCTAAGGCTACCGGCTATTTCCTATCTGCCGGCCGGTAGGTACAGGGATCAAATCCTGCCGCCGGCACATAACTTTTAATTAAATAAATAAACCCTAGTATTAAATTCCCGTAAAACTTCAGGATAGCCAAGGTAGCCATGGCTCTAGCTTCCTCTCCAACTTCTCAGTGACTGCAACAAGTTTGAGAGTTGGAGAGAGAAGTTAGAGATAGACTGCCTCGGCTTCTTTCTATTTCTATTTAGACCTAGAAAATACTAATAAATCCATTAGTTTCTACAATATGGACATAGGTTTTAAATTTTGGGTAGAGGCTATGAATTGTGCAGCTTATATGAGAAACTGGCTAGAAACAAGGGTAATAAAAGATAAACTCCTTATGAAATGTGGACAGGACACAAACAAGATGTAAGTCACTTCAAAGTTTTTGGAAGTAAGATATTCATGCTAGATTATGATTCACAAAAATGGAAATTAGAGCGAAAAGGCATACCAGGATATTTCTAGGGTATGATGAACATGCCAAGGGTTATAAAGTATATGACATTAAGAGAAATAGAGTTGTGGTAGCCACAAACATCATAGTGAACGATGAGGGAAAAGGATTAGATGTATTTAGTCAGCGTACAGATGAAAAGGAAGATAGAAGTGTTGATTATATCTTTTTAGAGGAAAATCCTATGGTTTTCAAGAAAAATATAAAAAACCTATCTACATCAACTCAAAGTCAATCATTTTCATCACCAGAAACAAGAAGTGTTATGCCTAAAAGAGTTGCAGACTCTCCTCTACCTCAAGCAGAAACTAAATTAGAAGATGAATCACATGTATCGAGGAGGCCTCCGCCATCTATACCAGCGACAGAATTTCCAGGTGGAGTTTGGCAAAGTGCACGACTCAGGGGAGAAAATGCAGCCTTTGCTAATTCAGCACACATAGAAGAGCCTCTAACATTGGATGAAGCTTTTTCGAGTAATGAAAGGGAACATTGGGTGGAAGCCGTCAATGAGGAAATAAAGTCCATCATGGAGGCCCAAACTTGGGATCTAGTGGAACTTCCTCAAAGAAGAAAGGCTATTGGAAGTAAATGGGTGTTTAAATTAAAATTGAACCCATATAATACCATAGACAGGTATAAGGCTCGCTTGGTTGCTAAGGGATAGAATCAAAAGTGAAACTCTGAGACCTCCATTGGCCCTCAGAGTAGGCATATCCAAAGAAGCTAATCAAGATAGTGCCGACTCCTAACTTGATATAAACCCAAATGACTGACCCGTTAACTGTCAGAACCCCAATATAGATTCACCCCTGTGAAATAACACTTTCTGTGTGCTCAGTTTCACCACAGAATGCAAAGTTAGAATATGAGATTTAGACATATTCACCCATTTTGACTTTCCCTTATAAATGCAGCCACCCTGGCAGACAAAAACTTTGACCGACTACACCCCTCTGTAGCTTAAAATCCTATAATTTTGTAGCAAAAAGAACCTTTGAAAATGGTCAAGTAAATTCGATAGTTATGGTTGGCCAAAGTTTGCCATTTATACAAGGTGCTCTCTGGGAGAGGCAGCTTCCCACACAAAATTTTCTAAGTCCTATTCCCCCTCTAAATCTTTATCTATTGAAGTACGGCACCAATCAAATAAGTGTGTCGTACACAAAAGTATAAGTACTGGTGTACTTTTTGTATGACCATCGTAGGACATGGCAAAAATGTCGACACGTGTCATAGCCGGATTTGTTCTCGCAATCTCCCAAGTCGCCGCAATCCAACATTGTTGCACCACGTGTCACATGACGAGGCGATGGCTGAAAAACGCCAAAAGTACATGTTTCGTGATCGCAGCGCCTATCGTGGCCGTCCGATCAAACCGGATACCATTCTAGCTGTTGAAAATACGCGGTCGATATTTGTTTCGCGTTCGAAACAAATGCGCGGTATCCGTTTCATAAAATACATTAAATTGTACTCCGTACTATACAAAACTGTATCTATGCATTACGTATTTTTTTTTCGTTTTACGAACTAGTCTACGTGTAAAAATATAAATATCTGTCAAACCTATTATACTCTAACACTTACTTTAGACTTATTGGTTAAAGCTAACAGCTAGTTTGACGTACGGTTAGTTCCCGGATCAAATCCAAGGTCGGTCAAACCATTTAGATAACTTTATAAAGATTTGCCTTCCTATCCTCTTTGGATAGCCTAGTCAGCCATGGATCCAACTCCTCTTCAAGTCTTCAGTGACTGCGACAAGTGTGGGGACTTGAGTGAAGAGTTAGAGGCAGGCTGTCACTGTCCCCTTTTTGCCTTTTATTATACATTATCTAGACCTAGAAAATACTTAAACTTCAACAAAAAAGAGGGGAGAGATTATGAAGAAACTTTTTAACCGGTTGTAAGGTTTCCATCTATCCGCATTTTACTTACATTAGCTGCCATAGAGGATTTTGACATCCACCAAATGGATATCAAAATTGCCTTTTTGCATAGTGATTTAGATGAGGTTATTTATATGAAGCAGCCTGAGGGATATGAGGAAGCAGGAAAAGAAAATCTTGTGTGCAGACTTTTAAAATATTTGTATGGCGTAAAACAGGCCCCTAGGCAATGGAACCGAAAGTTAGATGAGTTCTTGACAGGATTAGGATTTCCTACAATTAGCTCAGATCATTCAGTATATGTGATGTGTGGTGATAATCCTCATGATGTGATATTCATTGCTGTGTATGTTGATGATTTGCTGCTAATTAGTAGGAACAAAGAATGAATTGCTAGAGTAAAACACGCTCTTAATTCAAAATTTGAAATGAAGGATTTGGGTGTGGCTAAATACATTCTTGGAATACAAGTTGAAAGAGATAGAGAAAAGAAAATCATTAGGCTAACTCAAAAAGAAGCAATAGGAAACATGTTGGAAAAACTTGGCTTGGCTGATGCCAAAGGTTGTGCAACTCCTATGGAGTATAAGCAAAAACTTGAAGGAATGGAGCATGAGTTTGGAGTCCTAATAGATGAGGAACTCAGTGTAGAAGAGCAAAAATTTATGTCCCAAGTACCCTACAGACAAGTAGTAGGAAGTCTAATATACTTCATGAATTCCACTAGGCCCGATATAGCTGCAGTTGTTGTGTACTGAGAAGAAGTCTGCAAAATCCACAAAAGAGAGATTGGGAGGCTGCAAAAAGGGTGTTAAGGTATCTTGTTGGGACTAGAAATCTTTGGCTTACTTTGGGAGAGAACAAGGTCAGCATTAACACTTGGAGTGATGCTAGCTATGGTGATGTGCCTAATAGGAAGTCTACAACTGGGTATGTCATTTAGGTTGGAAGTGGAATTGTACTTGGAGTTGTAAACTTCAAAAAGTCATGGCACAATCGACTATGGAAGTCGAATACATGGCTGCAAGCGCAGCCTTAAAGGAGTTGCTTTGGATTAAGGCATTTCTTCAAAAATTGGGGTTTACACAACACGGAACACAAATAATGTGGTGCGACAATCAGGCAGCAATTTCTGTGGCTACAAACCCAAGTCACCATTTTAAGAATTAACATATGGACATTCGGCTACATTTGGTATGAGAGAAAGTATTTGCAAAAGTGGTCAAACTTTGTTATTTGCCTGATGAGAAAATGGTTGCGAACATGTTGACAAAAACGCTTCCCGCTTGTAAATTTGGAGTACTGCAGAAAAGCATGTGGTCTAAGTGAGTACGTCTTCTAAAGGTAAAGGGGAGTATTGAACAGTAAGCTTTAGTAAGTCTTAGAAATTTGAGTTTAGGACTTAGATTATTTTTGGAATACCAACTGTTTAATACCGACCAAATTTAGTGTGGATTTTTTGTAGTATCTACACGAATAGTTACCTTCTAGTAAATTAGTGTGTAGGGCCGCCAATGAATGTAGACGTGATAAGAATCACCTTGACTTTTGGGTATAGATATTGTTAGAGGATAATTCAAGTCCAAACACTTAGATTTTTGTTTGTAGATTGTCTACTGAACCTTGTACATACGTTTTAGATATTTTGAAGATCGTTAAAGTATTTAATTCAAGTAGGAATGATCATTTTGATACAGAATGTACATTCTACACAAGAGTTAAGGAAATGAGAGCACTAAGTGCAGTTTAAGGTGTTTTGTGCTGTGTTGTCTTTGATTTGCTTGTAGTACATGTTTTGTTTGGTTGAAAGACCTCTTTCATTTGTAGTTACATATCTTACATTATTGATCTAGTCTGATAGGTATTCCTTTTTGGGTTTGCTTCCGCTAACGTGTTTGATAAAGGCTCGGCTCGTGCTGGAAGTGCTCCTATTAGCCCTAGTGCTCTACCTGCTCCTCCAGGGACGATTATCCCATCAGGTGCAAGTATGACTCCTAGTGGGACTGGATCACAACCGAGTCTAAATACCCATGACCTTCAACAAATTTGTCTTCCTCCACGCCTTCTGTTGCTTGTGCCATCGCAAAGTATTTCTTTTCACTGTTGTCGTGAAAGCTGCTCACATCCTCCTCCTTAAGTTCGTTGAAAAGAGCAGTTGGTCGACCACCTGATTGAGAAGGAACTCGACTTTCGTCCCAACCAGAGCAAAAATTTCATGTGGCTTTCGCTCTCTTGTAGGCATGACATATTTTGAACACATGCCCTTTTTCATCACAATAATAGCAGGTTAATGGTGACCTTCTAGGACCATTACCTCTACCACTGCCACTGCCATTATTAGAGTCTGAAAACTTGTTAGCTAGTGCGTGCAAGGACTTACTACTACCTCCTTGTGAAATCTGGTTAGCTCCTTCGCTTAAAATAAACTGAATTGGTAACTGTTGAAATTTATGTATTTTCTAGGTCTGTATTGGAAAAATAAATAGAGTAAGTTAGCAAAGGCAACCTGCTTCTCGCTCAACTCTCTCCGGTCCCCATACTTGTTGCAGTCACTGAAGACCAGAGAGAGAGCTAGAGCCATGGCTGTCTAAAGAGGATAGGCTAAATTCGTAGTTTGTACCAAAATGGTTGTGACGGTTCTAGGATTTGATCCTGGTACCTACATCTTATAATAGACATTAGCTTTAGCCTATAGCTTAGATAATTGGTGACATACGTAGGGTACAATAGGTTTTTATAAGCGTACAAGTAGAGAGTTTTAACAAACTAACAAATAACCAAAAACTGCTCTAGACCAGATTTGAACCATGGTCTGTGGTTATAATTGTAGAGGTAAGCCTTAACCAATAAGGCGTTATCAAAACGATACACCTGACGGGTTTCATAAATACATAAACATTAACGCAACAGCTAATTAACAGCAGTCTAACCAAAAGGAGCAATTTCGGCATGTACGCGAATCTGAACCGTGTAAAATATGTTTTGATCGGACGACCGGCATTATAGCCGCCACGCGAAGTGAGTTTTTTGGCGGCATACGGAGATAGAGTCACGCGGTGCCACGTGGCGCCACATTATTTGATACTGGAGAAGATGGGAGGAGGAACCATGGCTTCCGATTTGACAGGTGTCACCTTGTAGACCTTGTCGTACAATGGTCGTACAATAAGTACATCGCCCATTGTACCTTCTTGTACTATATAGTGTTCCTATTGGACTAGGGTTTAGTAGTAGGCAGTCGTGAGTAGGCAGACCGAGACTTAGTAATATTTAGGTACCTCTCTCTCTAAGAGAGCTTGTAACTATAAAGGTCATCTTTGACCAGCCATAACTTAATGCTCGGGTGAACAAATTCAGTGATTCTTTTTGCTGCGGACTCAGGGGAGTCCAAGCTACACAAGGGTGTAGTCGGTCAGAGTCTTTGCGTGCCAAGGTTGGCACTTATTCAGTGGGAAAGTCAAAGTGGGGAATATTGTCCAAAACACATATTGAAGCTTTGCATTTTGTGGTAGAACTGAGCACACAGAAGGTCTTCTCTTCACAGGGGTGAAGGTATATTGGGGTTTTTATTGTCAAGGGATCATTTATTTAGGTTTATATTAACTTGGAGTCGGCACTATCTAGATTAACTTCCTTTGGATCTGGGAATTCTGTGGGCAATGGAGCCCATAGAATTTCAGTAACGCAATATTCCATTCACGTTGTGGAAGACCCCAAAGCCTATCTTGGCTCCCTTATATTCATGGGGCAGAGTTCTCATCAACAACATAGCCTACTGAGGTAGTGAAAAATCCCCACCTGCACTAGTACTCTGAAGGAACAACCTTATCATTGCATGACAATGATGTGACATACTACCTCCTGAATACTTAAATTCAAAAATCTGACTGGCTATGTTAGTCTGGAAAATAACATCTAGTTGAACATACTTAGCATGGACAATGAACCAAACTTCAGAGGCTTTCTTCATCTCAAGATATGACATTTCCAAGTCTTTTGTCATTGATAACTTTAAGACCTTGAGGCAATGGAGAGTCTTCTTTCTCCAATCCGTTGTAGTCTCATCGGCAGATCCTTCCACAATGGGTGACAAGTCCCTCTCCTCGAAATATGAGCTTAACATATCTTCGCAATATAAGTAGTAAATTCCATCAAAAATAGGCAATTTGGGAGGTGGGCCCGTAACTTGCTGAAGGTCATGGGCAATTAGACTTGGTTGTGATCCAATCCCACTAGGAGTCACGCTTGCACCAACGCAAACAGAGCCATTATTTGACATCTTTGTAGAAGCAAACCCAAAGAGAAATGCCTAATAGACTAGATCTATAGTGTAAGATATGTAACTCCAAATGAAAGAGGTCATTCAACCATACAAACATGTACTACAAGCAAATTAAAGACAATAGAGCAAAAACACCTTAAACTGCACTTAGTGCTCTCCTTTCCTTAACTCTTGTGTAGAATGTACATTCTGTGTCACAATGATCATTCCTAATTAAATTAAGTACTCTAAAGATCCTTAAAATATCTAAAACGTATGTTCAGGGTTCACTAGACAGCCTACTGAAAAGTATTTAAGTGTTTGGACCAGAATTGTCCACTAACCATATCTATACCCTAAAAATCCGGGTGATTCTTATGACGTCCACAATCATTGGCAACCTTACACACTAATTTACTTAAAGATGACTATTCGTGTCGATACTACAAAATTCCACACTAAATTTGGTCAATATTGAACTGTTGGTATTCCAAAAATATTGTAAGTCCTAGACTCAAATTTCTAAGGCTTACTAAGGCTTACTTTTCAAAACTGATGGCTCAGCTCCTGCTGTAAGTGCTCCTTTTAGCCTTAGTGCTCGACCTGCTCCTCCAAGGATGAATATCCCAGCTGGTGCAAGTGTGACTCCTAGTGGGAGTGGATCATAGCCGAGTCTAAATTCCCATGACCTTCAACAAAAAGTACGGTTCGCGTAAGTGAAATGGACGGAGGATTGCGAAGCGATCCGATGTGAAATATTTTAAAGGTTCAAATTGTACGCCGGCCGTACAAAACATAATTTGACGGGGGCATTAATGGAAAAAGGGGCGTCGAGGGTACGACGCATCTATTTTGGACAGTTGTACCTTATTTGCGACGGCGGCGAGTTTGGCAAAATGACATGTATTCTAAATATGACAAGCCTCATTTAATGAAGTGGACGCGGTTTCGCCGCTATTTTACAAATGTTTTATATTGTGTGATTTATTATTATGTGGTTTAAGGTTTTGACGGTTTAATTAGTGTGTGTGTAGTGTCGTAATTGTTGACAAGTGTACGCTTATGATTGTTTGACTCTCAACTGTACGCTTACGATTTAATTACTCTTAGTAGTAGTTTGTTACGCCTACATAGGACTTAGTGACAGTTACGTGACTGGCTGACAGCTTACAAGTGTATATATGTACATTTGGTTATGTGGGATGGCATTCATTATTATTTATATGTATGTTAATTTTATGGTTGTTGGTCATGCATTGTGTATGTATTTGTTTTGTTGTTTAATGCATCTGTGTATGCATTTGTCCTAGGGTGGTCCTAGGTTTTCCACAGATTTGCAAACTTATTGTGTGTTTGGTCTGTGTGAAATGGTCGTAGATTTGCAAACCTATGGTGTGTCTGATCTGTGTTTTTGGGAGACCTATGGTGTGTCTGATGGGGATTTTTTGGTAATGCATTAGGGAATGCATTCACTTACTTGGAGGGATTTTATTTCAAAGGATTGTTCATTGGACTAGATTTGCTTAGCTGTACGGTTGATAGTTTGGGTTGCTTTTGCGGTCTATTGTAGACCAAAGAACAACAGGTTATGGGCCCACAGCCCATCTATTATACGTTGGGCTGAGTCGATATAGTTTGGTGTCACACGCATGGTAGCGGGTTAATTTGTATAAGTATAGGATTAGTCATTTTTGGACTTAGGAACCTGTTGTACCAAATCTGTTTTTGGTCATTTTTGGTAATTTCAACTAAGGATTGCTCTCAGGTATGTTTGTAAAATTATCTGAAATTTTGCATGTGTGTTCCTCTTTGTATTGTTAATATCGTCATAAAATTATTTTAAATTTTTCATGTGTGTTCCTCGTTGTATTATTAGTATCGTCACAAAGTTGCACGACTAGTGTGTGCTTGGTCTGTGTTTTACTTCATTGTGAAGTTGGTCTGATCAATCAAATTCCTGATAAACTATTTTTTTTCAACTTTGACTGGATGATGTGATAATTTTGTTTGGTATTTTTATATGAAAATTTGTGGGAATACTTAGTGACCCAGAAACTACATTTTTATGTTGTTTTAATGTGTTTAATTTATTCTGTAGAATTTTGAGTGGATTCTAAGAAGGTTGTTTTTGGGGTAGTCTATGGTGCTCTGTGGGTAAATCCATGGCTGGAAATGACTATAGACAACAGGTTATGGGCCCACGCCCATGGCTACCCATATTGGATGAATGAATCTTACCCTATTTGATGGATCTAAATATTACTATTGGAGGAGTATTATGGAGGGCTACTCAAGGTGAGAAAGCTAATGGATGTGGTGGATAGGACATGTGCCGAATCATGGGTTGGATGGGAGGAGAAGAACAATGAGTGTTTGCTGATTTTTAAGCTATCCTTGACCGAGGAACTTGTAATGACTTACCTTAATATAACAAGTGCTGCCGAATTATGGAAGTGCTTAGAACGTGGATATCAAAAAACTTTTGTGTATCACTGGATGAGTAATGTTAGAAAAATAGTTGAATATATTTATGATAGCGGTAGTATACTGAATTACTGTATTGGGATACAAATATTGTTTGTAGAAAATGCCATTGCAAGAGGAAACTTTACAAATGCTCAAAAGGCTCTCTTGTTAATAAAAGGATTACCTAATGAATATATATGTGCTTTAGATAGATTAAAACAAGTTGATAAAAAGGATTGGAATTTACCTTTAGTAATCAGGTGTGTTTTGGAGGAAGAGGCTAATAAAGAGGCTCTAAAGAATAGGGGGAATTCTCAAGGTGTCAGATCACAGTTCCAAAAAAATAAAAAAGGTTGTAAGTCACAAAATTGTTTTTACTGTAATGATTTAGGGCATACCTTCAGGGTATGTCCGCTATATAAAAGTACATGTGTCACAGAAACTTTCAGAAAAGGATGGGTTGACAATCAAGTTCGACCCCCAACACAAAGGGATACATTTCCCGTCAACAAATTTTTATACTTGCCAATTGTTGCTTTTCGAAATATAGAAAATGAGGAAGGAAAGGAAGAATTTGTTGTCACCGAAAATGAAGTGGAGAAAGAGGTGACAGAAAAAGAGTCAGTTTTTTTATAAATTTTTCTAGCGACAAATTGGCGAGTGATAAAGTTTTACAAGAGGAAGAGATTAATGAAGTGAGAATAGTAGGAGGAAGTGAAGGTAACTTAGAAGTTGAAACTGATAACAATTTGCATGAGGAGATTAATGCACTTAGAGAAGGAGAGAGGAAAAGTGTTCAAAAATTGGAGTAAGTAAAGATGGGAAAAGAAAATAAAAATGCGAAATTTGAAAAAATACCAAAATTCATTAAGAAAATGAAAAAAAGAAGTAGAATTCAAAAGATCAGCCGTAGAAGAAAACATGTGGAGAAAGTGGTCAAAAGAAAACGGCGTGAAAAGTGATTTTATGAGGTGAATACCTTTAACATTCAGTAATAATTATGGAAATTGAATTTAGCATTTTGAACTTTGAAATTGGTGGAAAAAAGAAAGTTTTTATTTTTGAAGACCTAGAAAGTGGCAGCGGAAACAATGGTGTATTTGGGAAGGACGGAATTTGGAAGACATGGCAACAGGTAGCTGAAGCAGTGGTGACGTTAGCGGAAGCACTAGTGACATTTGAACGAAGAAAAAAGGAATTTGAAGGTACGAAAAGGTAAAGTGACAGTTGACACGCAACATAATTTATTTTGGTTGCACGAAACTAAATTTTTGGGGGAGTGTTGTTTTGAAAAGTTAGTTTCGTGCATATACGATATTTTGTGCGCATGCAACGTTTTCTATATAACGTATTGAATTTAATGTGGAGGTTCAAATGGATTGACGGATTGGGGGAGCGAACGTACGAATAAAACTAAAGTGACTTGAGTGACTAATTGAGTGGCGCAAACAAGCATTTAAAAATGGACGGCGGATCGCTTCGCGATCCGATATCTTTACTTCAAAGTACCTCTAAGTATACGTCCCACGTACAAAATTGATTACGGCTGTAAGATGTTATTTTTGCAAGAAGACAAGAATTTGCTTCGCGACAATCGTGGGATATTAGACTACTCTCATTTGTATTTTTGTGACCACGTGGCGCAACATCAAGGGTGCCAAATAAGAGCGACGAACGGCGGCCGCTGGCATAGGCCGCCGTTATTTTTTCCTAAGTAGTGGGGACACGAAATCGAGTCAACCACACGATACTTAGTTTTGGACGTGTAGGATTCTTTGACGAGATTTGTGGAGTCTTGTTGACTTATTTAGGGTAAGTCCCCATGTAAGCGATACTTTGAAAAAGTACTTTGGACTGTAGTGAAGTGTTGCGTACTACTTTGAAAAGCGTCCCTATGTGCGAAAATGAAATTTGAACTTTGATATGTGACGGTTGTAGACGTAGGTACAATTTTGTGACGGATGACGATGACTACGAAATTGGTGACGCCAACAAAAACAGCGACAGTTGCAGACGTCTACATTTTTGTAATTTTGTGACATGGCGGATGTTTACGGTTTTGTATTATTGTGACATCACGTTCACTTGTGACGTCGCAGATTCAAGATCTTCCAACCATAGAAACCCGATTTCGTTTTCTCTACTCTTTTCGCTCTACTTGCCATAAAAATATACATAAAGGTAGTCAAAAGAATTATTTTTCAAATATCTTTCATTTCATACCAATTTTTTCGTGCCTCATTCTTAAAAGTGTGAGATAAAAGTGATAGTGTGAGAGGGAGAGGGGAGAGGTGACGACGATGCAAAATTATACCGAGAACCCATGAATGAAATTGGAGGTCTGAGACCCTTGCAATTTTTTTTTCGTACATCGTCGTATTTTCCATACATGCACGTGACGGGCAAGGAGAAAAATAGCGAGTTTTCTCCCTTGTCCTTAAATTTTCCCACTCGTGTGACGCGTGCGTGGGTCATTTTTCATTCGTTGTTTGGATGGCATTTTCCATGAAATCAGGTCGCGAGGTGATTTTTGATGAAGTTTTTTGACGGACTGGATTCTCTTGCCTGGGGTCGAAAAAACGAAAACGCCAAAATGTGCTCACATGACGACAAACATGAAGTACATTCAAAGTATCGTCTTGAACTTTGGTGTACTTTTAAAGAATTGATTTTTTGTATGGCTAAAGTTTTTCTCGTACGGAACTGCGTTTTGAGTGAAAACAACTGATTAAAGTCGATACTTTAATACATGAGGACGTACCCTTACAATGATTCATCATACGAGTCTGCAAGATTATGTGTAAATATTTGTAACATTGGTTTGTCTTATGTGTGTTCGTAATTAGTGTCGATTTGCTCATTCTGACATACCTCGAAGTATTCAGGTATACCAACACTAATACTGGTAGCTGGTAAATTGCGTACGGCTGGTATGCCTCCGTACATTCAGTAGTGAGCTCTAGTGTATAAGTATAGGACTTAGTCATTTTTGGACTTAGGAACTTGTTGTACCAAATCTGTTTTTAGTTATTTTTGTTAATTTCGACTAAGGATTTCTCTCAGATATGTTGGTAGAATTATTTCAAATTTTGCATGTGTGTTCCTCTTTGTATTTTTAATATCTTCCTAGATTTGCAGGTTTATTATGTTCTTGGTCTGTGTTTTACTTCATTGTGAAGTTGGTTTGATCAATCAAAGCTTTGACAAACTGTTTTTTTGCATCTTTGACTGGATGATGTGATAATTCTGTTTGGTGTATTTATATGAAAATTTGTGGGAATACTAATTTTCTTAGAAAATATCTTTGTATGCAGTTTCACCTTGTTTGGTTTTTTCTATAGAATTCTAAGTGGGTTCAAAGTACATTGTTTTTGGGGTAGTTTGTGGAGCTTCCGAGGGTTAATTTATGGCTCGAAATGGCTATGGAAAACAGAATCAGCACCAGAAGAAAAATCCGCACCAGAAATAAGATCCGAAAAAGAACAAGGATTCGCAACAGAAGTAGGATCCGCACCAGAGGAAGGATCCGCACCGAAAAAGGATTTGCAGCACATGAAAGATTGGCAGAAAAAGAATGATGCGTAACAGAAGAAGGATCCGCAATAGAAGTAGGATCTGAAAAAGAAGAAGTATCCGCAATAGAAGAAGGATCCCCAGTAGAATAAATATCTGCAACAAAAAAAGGATCCGCACCAGAAGAAGGATCCGCACGAAAAGAAGGATCCGCAATAGAAGAATGATTTGCACCACAATAAGGATCCGCACAAGAAGAAGGATCCGCACGAGAAAGGATCTGCATCAGACGAAGGATCCGTAACAAAAGAAGGATCCGCGAAAAATAAAGCATCCGCAAAAGAAAAAGGATTTGCACAAGAAGAAGGATTCACACCAGAAGAAGGATCTGCACTAGAAAAATGATTGGCAAAAGAAGAAGGATCCGCAACAGAAGAAAGATCCGCACTAGAAAAAGGATCCGCAACAGATGAAAGATCCGTAACAGAAGAAGTATGCGCACCAAAAGAAGGATCCGCAACGGAGGAATGATCCGCACCAGAAAAAGGATTCTTACCGGAATAACTATCCACACCAAAAAGGATCTGCAACAGAAGAAGGATCTGCAACAGAAGAAGGATCCGCAACAGAAGTAGGATCTGAATAAGAAGAAGGATCCGCACTAGAATTTGGATCTGCACCGGAAGAAGGATCCACAACAAAAGTAGGATTAGAACTAAAAGAAAGATCCGCAAAAGAAAAAGGATCCGCAACAGAAGAAGGATCCACAAAAGAAAAAGAGTTTGCACCAGAAGAGGGATTCACAATAAAAGAAGGATCCGCACCAAAAAAAAGGATCTGCACGAGAAAAAGGATCGCACCATAAGAAAAATCTGCACTAAAAGAAGGATCCCCAAGAGAAAAGGGATCCGCACAAGAAGAAGGATCCGCACTAGAAAAAATGACCATCAACACAATTACGATCCTCAACCGAAGAAGGATCCGCAACAGAATTAGGATTCACACAAGAAGAAGGATCCGCAATATAAGAATGATACGTAACAAAAGAAGGATCTGCACCAGAAGAAGGATCTGCAACAAAAGAAGGACGCGCAACGTAATTAGAATCCGCATTACAAGTAGGACGTGCAACAGAAGAAGGATCTGCAATAGAAGAAGGATCCGCGCTAGAAGAAGGATCCGCACTAGAATAAGGATTTGCAATAGAAGAAGGATCCGAACTAAAAGAAGAATACGCAACAGAATAAGGATTCGCAATAGAAGAGGGATTCGTAACAGAAGAAGGATGTGCAATATAAGTATTACACCCAAAAGTAGAACGATCCGCGCCAAAAGTCGGATTTGCAACAGAAAAAGGATCTACAACAAAAGAAGGATCTGCAATGAAAAAGGATACGCACCATTAGAAAGACCTGCACCAGAAAAAAGACGCGCAACAGAAAAATGATCCGCTCAGGGAAAAAGGGATCTCGGGAGGGGGGGTTCAAAAAACAATTTAACCTAGCGTCACTTCCATATATCGCGATTGAAGTATATTGTGATATCCGCCAATAAATTTCAAAAAAAATGCGATATTAAGCTTTTCGATATATCAAGGCGATATATCAATTAGCGGGTACCCAAATTTTGTACATGTTGAATATCGGCAAGGAGCCCTCGATACCCAACACCTGAGCATAGTTGAAGAATGTGAAACAGTACACTTATCGGCATTTAAAAATTAGTGGTTTCGGAGCGATATATTGGGACCCTTCACCATTCAAGAATCGATAATTATCGCAATCTGTTTTATCGCGATAATTTTTTTCCCAATACAGAACACTACAGTTATATTTCCATATTGGAACATTCTGAAAAGTAGTACGGAACATCTTTGCTATTGTCTAAAGCTACATTTCAAAGTTTCTATTACGTGGGCACAAAGCCTAATTTTCAGTGTTGTGCATCGGTAAGGATTTGTCGATAACGGATATGGGCATTTTTTCGGATTTCCAATAATCGATTCATTGGCACAATATATCGATATCGGTGTTATCGCCAATAATTAATTGATAATATCGTTTGTTATCGGCGATAACGCTCATATTGATAACTAGACGGACCGTACAAATAATTGTACAGCTACTACACTCAAATATACGTGCTATTCCCCAAACGTGCCGCGGACCCTGTTCCCCCCGATTCCAGTAAAAAATCGAGATATTTCTTTGATTATTTAAATTTAAAAGGGTTTTACATAGGTTCCACCCTCCTATACCCGTCCAAAATGTCCTTTTGACTGTTAATTTTTTTTGCAAGGTCAATTACGTCCTCATATCACTTCCATGGTGGAAGTAAATGGCGTCAGTCTGACAGATGTGTTCGTATGTTTTTCAAAAAAGATTAATTTACAAATTTACAATGTAATTTAATATTTTCGTTTAGGTACTATAGTTTTAGAACTGTAAAGTATTGTTTGAAATTTGTCAACGTTTATGTGATGCCCTAATTGTAATAAATTTTAGTTAAAAAGATACGGAACAGATTCTTATATGTGGTATGCCATGCTACATAAAGTTAGTAATAAAATACAATATGTTATAAAGTACTATTGTTTGCATACTATATTCTTTTTTGAGTTATCGCCGATATGGAATTTGTTGGTCTCGGACCGATAAATCGAAACCGCTGATCATTCAATAACCGATAACTATCGGTATCGGTGTTATCGCGATAATTTTTTACCAATACAGAATATTACTAATTTGACTTTATTGCAATTCTGTGCCGTTGGATCTTTGCTTTCAACGCTAATCTGTATCGGTTGAGCAAATCGTAGCACGGCTTCAAATTCTATATTTCCACAAGGTCAGGTAAGGATATGAAACATTATATTCACATGTAAGTCACATGTGAACGTCGTTATAATGTATAAATGGACAAGAAGTTCACATGTAACCCATTATTTTAATAATTATTATGTGCACACTAGATGTTGGGTGTTTCATTCTCCAAAAACAAAGTGTAGTGATGTGGAAACGGTCGTTGTCCTACTACTCTTAGTAAAGCCTTGACAATGCTACAGTACTATACAGTAGTTCAGTTCACATAAACCTTGTATAAGATTTATTTTTATATTTTAACCCGGAAGTGAGTAGGTTTTCACTGAAGCCGGCTCTTTTGTGTTTTTTTTTTAATCTAATTTTTGTCTGGAGTGGATTATAACTTGTGGATACGATCAAATTGAATTATGTTAGAAATTGTGTACGAAAAAGGAAGACTTTTACTCACAGCGAGACTCCTCTTGGAGTAAGGCTTTTTGACGGTAGGATATTAGTAAACATCTTATTGTTCTTTTTGCCTTGTACCACTTACATTTTATTTGCATTTCATGTTGTGAGTCCCTTCTTTATGAGGGAAGTCATACCAGAGTTCATGTTTTCCCTCGTCAAAGCATTCTTATGAAACCTCTGATCTACGTTTACGTAAGTTTGGTTGGCATCCTTTAAGAGGTGCTGGGCCATCAGGCCCCATATAAGGGGAGAGAAAGATTCACAGATTTTATATCTGAATGTTTCATCAATTTGGTCATGAAAATTAGGATTTTGATCACCTTCTTAGTCAAGGAGAACCAAGAGGCATATCAATGGCATATATTAACGCAGACCGATGAAGGTTATGAGCCGGTATTCATGGTCATCTTACGGATCTACGCAGTGCGAAGGTGGTATATTTCCTTTGTCACGTCACGACTGGCCAAGTGAGGAATTGTGGCAGAAAGAAGGGTGGTGGAGTTTGAAAGAGGGTGAAAGAAGAGAAGGGCGATTGGGGAACAAATTTCCACTTTTGACGAGCAATTTGCAAAGCCTTGTTGCGCTTGATTTTTCGTTTAAAGTGCAAAGTCTCGAGGAGATCATCCTGAGGTGGTGAACTGGTGGTTTTATTTTGTTTATACTTTAATTTAACGGCGGAATTTACGATGCCGCCACACGTGGTTGGGCCGGTACAGGTGATTTATCAGAATGCATCAGTCCTAGTTTGCGTTGGTTGCTGATCGAAGACATGCAGACTTGCATCTTACCTTATTAGAAGTCAGGATAACGACCTTTAATGGAGTTCACTTTTTACTGCAGTTTCTTAAAACATTGGTTGCATCTTCGCTTTGTGCTTTAACTGGTACGCTAAAATGTCTTACATTTTGGTAATCAAAAACAGTTTATGGTGCTGTATCTTTTTCATCGATAGGCTGATTGGAGTGAATATTTAATCTTTTGCTCTCTATCCGTATGCCTACTGTAGGTACAGTTACCTTTGGATGTACCTAACTTGCTCGGGGGACTCAGTAGGATCCAGCAACATGTAAGACGGCGACAGATATTTGTGTAGACAGATCATGAAGATGTGCTGGATATGGAGTTAGACAGGACGGACACGACAAGGAAAGTGAAGAAAGGGGTGCGAGGGGCTCTTGCCTTTCCAACTGAGCAGTCCAATTTAGGTTTTGGAGGACATGTCTTAAAAGATTTCACTAAAGTAAAGAAAGGCTCTCCAGTGTTACTTAAACGTGAAATCTCAAGAAGGTGCAGTAGCCCTTGCTTATCCCCTTCTGTTGATATGCCACGGAAAAGTACCAATTTGAGCAAACCCATTCAAGTGGTTGGTGGAGTCAGTTATTCCCCTGATGCGAAGCGTTTATTGAGGGAGGTTGTATAGGCAGTGGAGGCTGGAGTGAAGCCCGTGCCTGCTACTGGTGGTCTGGGAGGAGCCTACTACTTCAGAAACCGACGAGGGGAGAGCATAGCGATTGTGAAACCCACTGATGAGGAGCCCTTTGCTCCTAACAATCCTAATGGATATGTTGGAAGGTCTTTGGGTCAGCCTGGGTTGAAACGTGCTATTCGTGTAGGGGAAGCTGGTGTGAGAGAGGTAGCAGCCTATCTCCTGGATCATAACAAGTTTGCTAGTGTACCATACACTGCCCTTGTGAAGGCGACGAATCCTGTGTTCAATGTAAATGATGATTCTGTTAAAGGAACTCGGGATGGTCCGCCTGCAAAAATTGGTTCATTTCAACAGTATGTAAAGCATGATTTTGATGCCAGTGAGCATGGCACATCCCGTTTTCCTGTCTCCGCAGTGCACCGCATAGGAATCCTCGACATCCGGCTGTTCAACACAGACAGACATTCAGGTGCTGCTGCACGCCTGTGCTTCAACTTCATCTCATTTTCTGCTGGCCGGTTTGCTTGCGAATGTTTATGTGCAATATGTTTAAACATTTTCTTATTTTCTTGAAGTATGGTTTAGCAATGCAGAATCATAAGTTCATTATTGCGTTTCCTCTCGGCTAGTGTGCCGTTTTTTGTGCAATCGACATTCTGGTCAGTATCATGCTGTTACACATTGTCCGGGCTAATCAGAAGCACTTAGTGATTTTTCATGGACGATACAGATCAATGTGCGTGTATTCTCATGCTTTGCTCTGTTTTCTCCTTTCTGAAATAGGTGAAATAATATTGCCTTAATAGGTAGTTTCTGCTTCTAGACTAATTCTGTAATGTATGTAATGCTGTTACACAGGCAATATTCTTGTCCGCAAGGTTGTTGATGAGGATGGGGAGAAAGGAATGGAATGGCATGGGTCACAGCGTTACGGTGACGATGCTGTGGAACTTATTCCTATTGACCATGGCTTTTGTCTTCCTGAGACACTTGAATCAGCCTATTTCGAGTGGCTACACTGGCCGCAGGTTTGTTCTTTTGCAGCCTGGAAGCATTTGAAAGTGTTGAGAGTCACAGTAAAATTTTGCGAACGTCCAACCACATTTGTTTCTTGCATGGAGTGTGCGGGACTTCGCCAATGCTGTAACTTGTCTTTTATGTTTGTGTCGATGCAGCCATTGCTGTTTGAATCACAAGTTTTTTTTATATGTACCTTTCTGCAGGCGTCTCTTCCCTTTACTTCTGAGGAGCTGGAGTACATTATGGAACTTAATGTTGACAGAGAAGTTGAAATGCTTCGATCTGAGTTGCCGATGCTTCGAGAGGCTTGCCTAAGGGTGCTGGTGCTCTCCACCACTTTGCTTCAACGTGCAGCTGCCATTGGCTTCACACTGGCAGAGATCGGGGCCATGATGAGCCGGGAGCTTTGTGGGATGGATGAAGAGCCGAGTGAGTTGGAAATGATATGTTACCGCGCCAAACAGCAGCTGGAGTGTATATATGCCCTTAGGAAACCAGAAGAATTAGCTTCATTTGAAAGTAGTCCACCGACGAGGGACCTTGATGTCGAAGATGACGACTCTCAAGAGCAGTTCGAGTTTGACATGGACCAAGAAGATGATTGCTCCTCCGTTGTTTCGAACATAGAGAAACAGGCACGTTTGGAGTCCGCATCAGAGATGACGCACTTGAATCAAGACTCGGTTGCATCTTCTCCAATGTCACTTCGCCCATTCACTCCTCCACTGCTTCGACTTGAGGAGAGCAGGGCACTCTTTGAGATTGACTGTTCTTCGGGTTCTCCGCAAGCTTCAGTAGGTTTGATTTCCAACATGGAGGAGCCGAGTTTGGCGACTCAGTATAAGTGCAATCGTCCTCGTGTCTCCTCTAATATAGCTGCTTTCTCCTGCCGAACCTTGAACTTTGACCGTCATGTGGATTTGCCACCAAGTCCTATTGTGCGAGCTCCATCTATACCTGTTTATCGCAGTGCCCACTCAATCTGTAGCCGGTTTTATCCCTCAGAAAAACCCAGAGGTGGTTCTGCCTACAGTAACGAAGAGGAACTGGAGAGAGCTTTTCCGAAGGACGGTGCTCTCGTTTTTGGTGAGATGTGTGACCAGACTTGGAATTTATATCTCAGTATAGTGAAAGATCTCCTGGATGAAGCTTTGGCACATCGCAAGGAAGTAAATAGTTTAAGTGCTAAGAGGTTCGGTACTTCATGCAAGTTTTAGCTGGAGGTTTACGACTGTTTAAGTTGTTTCTAAATGGAGTTTTAGGAGTATTGGCTGCTGCTAGTTTTTGGCTTTTCGTGCTTTTGGATTTGGATTAGTTGTAAGTTGGACAAAATTTGTTGGGTCAATACTCTCTGTTTTAGTTAGTCTCGTTGCGGATTATTGTACAAAAGGTATTGTGATGGTGATGTTAACGAAGTGCGAAGAAGCACTATGCATGTACTGTTTGCCACGTTTAGGGGCAGGAAGTTTAAGGAAGGTCTATCGTTTCAGGAAGTGAAAAAGCTTTTTGGTCTGGTAAATTCATTTTCAGTTCAATGGAAATCTCATCTTCTTTGTTGGGTGATGTTGTGGATTTAGTTCTAATTATGGCTGGTGGACGGTCTGTGTAATGGAAGAGTTGGTGGACAATGTGTTTTTGTTTGAGAAGATGAAAATAATTGTGTTTCAGTTCATCTCTGTGTTGTCTTCTGAGATAAAGAAAAGCAGCACACAGGCAAACAGTTGGTGAGCAATATCTGTTTTACTGTAGTTTTAATTTATGGCGCTTTGTAGAGATGTATGCTGGGGTTAAATCCTGTTCAGACTGATCAGATTCCTCCCTTTATACAACATCGCTTGACCTATTTTTGCATCGACATGCTGTCAGACAAAAGGTGGTTAACTTTAAAACAGCAGCCTAGTTTTTAAATGGATGACAATCAGACGGCAGAAATGGGCTCTTTGCCAATATTTACGAGATGGGTAGAACTGTGGATACATCACTGCAACTCTCAAAGAGATGTCCAATTTATAACTTAAAAACTATACGTTATACACAATAATTTAATGAAGTAAAATATGGTATGGCTGTTCAGTTCCAGTGTAAGCGTTGTACATTTCTTTCCATGCTGAATCGTATTGTACTGTGAAATTATCGCCGCGCCGTATACAGGCATGTCAAGGTCTGTTATGATACCTACCCCTCCCTCCCTTCTCCCTCCCTCCCCATCTCCCTCCCTTCATCCGTCCCCGGAGCGGTTTTTGCTGGTCCCGGAGCGATATGCCGGGCCCTTTGACTACAGTATTCGATATGCGATATTTTAAATATCGAATCTATCGCGATAAGAAAATCGCCGATACCCAACTGTACCAAAAATCTCGTTCAAAACATTTCCGCTGATAATAGCAGATCCTCCTCTGTTGGTATATTTTTCCTTCAAAAGAAATACGACATCTGAGCTGAAGAATATGTTATAAATCGATAAAGTGCTCCAATAGAGATGCTCACAAAAAAATCAATATCACAGCGGAAGCTAACAGAAAATAAATCTCATAGCGGAAAACATTCTTTCACTGCTCACAAATAAATCTTATCGGTAGAATAGAAAATATATTAAGCCGAAGCTCTCCATACAAAGCTCTCACACTTACTCTTATTCTTCTCTTATTCCGACATATAACTTACATCTTCCTCCTTCCTTACTCCTCGTCTCTCTCTACATCTTAATGTGTCACGTATTAAGACACATGATGCATCTCTTCTTAGACTGCATGCATCTCCCCAGACTGCATACTAAACTGATAGTAACACACGCTAATATACCTTCTTAATACCGACAACTCATGACCACTTACTCCACTAACTGAAACAGACGAGGGCGCCGAAGTGACGTGCGCCTAAAAACATTCAAGCGCCGAAGCAAAGTGACACGCACTAAAGGAACTAGACACGTACAGCGTACTAAATATCATAGTCACCGTTCAAGACAATACAAGATAGACGAAACCAAACTGAACCATCACACACATAAATAATGTACCGGCTGGTACTGAACCGCCGTACATTAAACGAACGAAAGGTACTCCGATGCAAATCGTGAAACCATACTCAAAATCAAATAGCGCCACGCGAACCAAAACGTCAACAAATCCGCGGACGACCGATTCTTCACATCAAAGATCAAACCAAAACATGATTTCGGCTGATCGGCCGATTCTCCCAATAATCGCAATAATCGTAACAGAATATGTTTCACATGTACGTCGTCACGGCCTCATGCCCTTCCAGAGTCCTACTGTGTCGGGACCCGGAAGACTTCCACACGTGAGAACACCATTGGTCCCGACATTGGAAGGATGAATTGAATATTGCATTGTTTGAGAGGAGGCCATGGCGGCTAAGTCCTCTGCTCTTCGTATCTTGGAGGAGAGGTTACAACTTCTGCATCCCTCCGTCCAAAGGTATACAGTAGAGGCCATTTTCGAGAAACTGAAGTCAGGTTCCGAGAGTTGGGAGTCTCCAAGTGGCCACGCTGTCCTTATGCGCTGTTTGACACACGGCAACCCGTCAGTGGTTGATCAGTCGGTATCTGCCACGTGTGCACTCATTCAAGAAGAAATTTGTAGCATTGACAAAGGTGTGAAACTACTGTCAACCCTATGTTCCCTTGCCTCTCTCACTTTCTCTCCTCTCCTCTCTCTCTCACTCTCTCTCTCTCTCTCTCTCTCTCCCCCTCTCTTCTCTTTCTCTACTATTGTTCTTTTTTGCTTTATTTAAGCGTTGGGTTTAATTGAGGCGCAACGAAGCGACGAAGAAAGAACAATGAAAGAAGAAAATGGGAACATAAAACAAAGCGAAGTGATGATGATGCCGATATGTCCCGAATAACACGACTAAAAGGATGTGGCAACAAGTTTTAGACACGATCTTATTAAAGGGCAAAGAAATTGAGGAAGACAGAAAGAGGTTAAACATTTAATGGTACTTATGGTAACAGAAAGGTCTTTTAAAGACATGGTCCTAAAGAGTGAGCGAATGATCCTTCAATGTCATCATTGACCTTTGTATGTTTTGATTTTTTACATCTATCAGGTCAAGCATTGATATCTAATAGTCATGGATGGCTAATGTGATAAAATTGGACTTTTGTGCCACAATCGTTCCCTTCATATCCACCCTCTTAAACTTGAAAGTGAGGCAATAACTATTTCGTTTTATTTTGAAGATAAAACTTTTTTTGCATGTCATTTATGGCATTTGAGCTCAACATGGATTTTCTTTAGAATTGACCTTTTTATGACCATGGAGACACATAGGGCCAAAAAACATATGTTCGTGAGTTGCCACTTTATTCTTTGTGATCTCTTTCGTATAGACTTAGCATTGTTGTGAGATTTGTACGTTTGCCATAGTTTAGTTACAGTCCGCATAATGATAAAAGAATTTTATAACAATCTGCAGAGTTTTATAAAGCAGAAAGTTTGGTTTGTTACATCATTTTTTTCATATACATTACCGTCATTGTGGTATATAGCTACTAGTGAATTATTTACATAAATTTGGTTCTTCTTTTTGCAAATTATACGAATAGATCTTTACATTGCTCGTTTTTTCTAAGCTTTTTCAGGCATGACATGCGGCCGGCAGGTGATTTGTTAGTTTCAAACGATTTAGGCAATCTAAAACGTCGTTGGTAAGATGGTTTTCACAAAAACTTTTCATGTATTAGTTTCTATGCGAGTCTTGACAATATTTCAAACATAACATTGAACTCATCGATGATATGGTTGAAATGATGTATATCTTTAAATCTAAATTGTCGTTAGAAAGATAGTTTTTGCAAAATATCTCAATCATAACACTGAACTCATTGATGATATGGTTCATTTAGCAGAAAGCAGAGCTGTGCATTTGAAATTCCCCATGTACACCTTTTAAAATGCAGTTAGGTTTTAGAAACAGGGTGCTGTGTGAAGAAGAAGATTTAACACGTCCATTGAACCCAAGGACATTGGTTTTCTCATTTTTGATCATTTTGGCGCTGTTTAGCTTACTGAACCTGGCAGCCTCCTAATTATTTCCGGTTCATAAGGAATGGATGTTATGGTAATGCATAGGCCATATTCTACATTTACTATGCAATTGGAAAACTGTAAATTGTTAAATAATCCTTTTCAAAAGTACTGAACTTCTCATTATTAACAGTTTGGATTATGTTACCGTACTTCCAAATTGGTCTGGCCAACATCTTTATTTGCTATCTTAGATATTCAGGTTGGTTCGTCCAAAAAAACTGAGATTTATTGTGTACAATATTGACAGCTTGTATATCATCGTATATCTTTGAGGAAAAATATATTTCTTGCACCTTTTCTGGTTGATAGTATTTCCCAATTCTTTTCTGGCTGACAATTATTGTTTATGGTTTGGAGAGGAATCTCACGTATGATTGTCTTTAAACAATTAGCAGTTGAATAGACTTAGCAGTATATGTACTTTTAGCACCAGTTCTTGTAGCGGGGAGAGGAAGAGGGGGAGGGGGGGGGGGGGGGGGGCGGCGAGGGAGAGGGAGAGGTGTCATCAATTCACAACTTTTTTCATGCAGGCACAATTTTTATGCACAAATGACTGTGAACATTTGGATTTGTACTTGTTGTTTAGATGTTGTAATAAATTCATGCGCAAGACCAGGCTTTGACATCGTATTTATGCATTCTCGATACGGTCTGTCCTCGGCAAAAGTTTGAGTGTCCGCAGCTGCATCCTTTTTTTCTAATCATGTATTCCACTTTTCATATGGTCAACTGTAAATATTCTTAGGTTGAAAGGTACAAAACTACAAAAGACCTGAGATCCTCCTTAGATGATGTAAGCATTCGTTACAGAGAATGTCACGAAAGAATTTGATGGACCTTTGTTGAACTGACGGTTAAGCACTATTATCTGGTTACGTGGGACACACACAATCTCAATTTACATCGAACAGACCTTAATGGATTCAAGTTTTGAAGGGGAAATGAATGCATTATCAAGCTGTTTATTTGTAAGCCGCAAAAACTAGAGGCAATGACCATTTTTTGCCCCATTTTTCAATATCCAGGAGAATTTCTTTGCTAATGGATTGCATTAGCTTAACAATGTTCCAAATCTTTGGTGAATGTATGATCCGAGTTCTGATTGAATCATCTGCTTTTCTTGTTTCTCAGGTTTAGCAGTATTTACGGCTGCATTATCAGGAGCTTCTACGGAATCGGTTTCCGTAATCGTCAACGGAATAGGTTTTTTATGCCGTCTTTCGCTTATTCGGGAACAGGACAAAAATCTAACACAAGACTCTGTTCCGCACACATTGAAATTTCAATCTGCTTCGGGAAGTATCGAAGAACACTCGAGGGAAAAAAAATCACAAGAAATCTCTGTTGCGTACCATCCATTTACAATGGTGGGTCCTTAGTCAATTAATTCGTTCCCTACCTCAATCGGGATTTTTGCAATTCTGGTATGCTGGTATTGTGGGACGATTTTACCAGTTTTGATCATGAGCCATGGAATCTGTACACGGGTTTTATTGATGTTATTTATGTCCATTGGAATGTTATGGTATGGCTTAAAAAAGTTTATATGCACAAAACACTCTTCTCTTCTCAGGGACATGGTTTTCAAATTTTTTGGTTTCCTTTAGGATGATAATTTATGACTATGCCTTCTGTTTTTGTTTCATAGTTGCCTTTTTATGTAACACAGTCTGGGTTGTTGCACTGACAAAAGATGAAAGGTTAAATTAAAGCGATTCAAATTGCCGCATTCTAAAAGAACAAAAACGCTGCCCAATCTGTTTGAGGAAACAAAAAGGATGGAAAAAGTCATTTGTTGAACAGACGGCTGAATTTAATATAATCTGTCCTTACAGGGTATAAACATGTTCTAGTCTGCGAATTTCTTTTTTTAGTCTCTCAATTATGAAAATGTTTTTAGATCTCGAATGCCTTGATTCTAAAATGCGGAAGAAAGGACCTACTATACAATTTCAACTCTATTTGCTCTGTAAAACGTGTTTTTACTTCCATTTTTCTTTTTAGAACTCATTGACAACAATTAAGCACTTTAGACATACAGCTTATTTTTATTTGTGCTCAAGTTGTTGTTGTAATGTAGGGGTCTCTTCCTTTTACTTCTGAGGAGGTGGAGTACATTATGGAACTCAATGTTGACAGAGAAGTTGAAATGCTTTGATCTGAGTTGCCGATGCTTTTTGAGGCTATCCTAAGAGTGCTGGCGCTTGTTAGAATTTTGTGAAATCCGAGATTCGGCATGTCCCACACTTTGGAAAACTGAGCCGGCCAGGGTTCGAACCTGGGACCTTTCACTTCAGCTGCGAACTCACTACCACTGTGCTACCAGCTTGATGTAGAGACTGGCGGGTCCGTACCCATTTCTTACGGGCAGCTCGAGTATAGATATTCCATATTCTACCCCGGATTGAACTAGCTTCACGTGCCAATCCAACACCCCCCCTCACGGGAAAGCCGGTCAAACCATCCGATATCCCGCTGGCTTTGATACCATGTTAGATTTCCGTGAAATTCGGGAATCACCATGTCCCACACTTGAAAGAATTGAGCCGGCAAGGGTTCAAATCTAGAACCTTTCACTTCAGCTGCGAACGCACTACCACTGTGCCACCAGCTCAATATAGAGACTGGCGGGTCCGTACCCTTTTTTTACGGGCGGCTCGAGTATGGATATTCCATATTCTACCCCTATTAAACAGGCTTCACGTGCCAATCCAACAGTGCTCTCCACCAGTTTGCTTCAACCTGCAGCTGCCATTGGCTTCACACTAGCACAGATCGGGTCCATGTTGAGCTGGGAGCTTCAAGGGATGGATGAAGAGCGGAGTGAGTTGGAAATGATATGTTACCGCTCGAAACAACAGTTGGAGTGTCTATATGTCCTTAGGAAACCAGAAGAACTAGCTTTTTTTGAAAGTAGTCCATCTATGAGGGACCTTGATGTTGATGACGACTCTCAAGAGTAGTTTGAGTTCGATATGGACCAAGAAGATGATTACCCTTCTTTTGTTTCAAACATTGAGAAACACCCACGTCCGAAGGGAGAAGTGCCAGATGTGCATTTGGCAAAGACTTCGCTTAATGGTTGGGAGTCCATGTTAGAGAAGACACACTTGAATATGGCTGGTCAAGACTTTGTTGCATCTTCTCGAAGGGCAATTCATCCGTTCACTCCGCCACTGCTTCGACTTGAGGAGAGAAGGGCACTCTTTGCGATTGACTCCTCTTCGAGTGCTTCGCCAGCTTCAGTGGATTTGGTTTCGCACATAGAGGTGCCAAGTTTGGCGACGCAGTATAAGTGCAATTGTCCTCGAGTCTCCTCTAATATAGCGGCTTTCTCCTGCCGAACCTTGAACTTTGACTGTGATGTGGATTTCCCACCAAGTCCTATTGTGAGAGCTCCATCAATCCATGTTTATTGCAGTGCTCACTAAATCTGTAGCCGGTTTTATCCCTCAAAAATATCCAGAGGTGGTTTTGCCTACGGTAATGAAGAGGAACTAGAGAGAGCTTTTTCGAAGGACAGTGCTCTCGTTTTCGGTGAAATGAGTGACCAGACTTAGAGTTGATATCTCACTATAGTGAAAGGTCTCATGGATGAAGCCTTGGCACATCGGAAGGAAGTAAATAGTTTAAGTGCCAAGAGGTTCGGTACTTCATGCAAGTTAAAGCTGGAGTTTTATGGCAATTTAAGTTAGAGTTCTAAATGGAGCTCTAGGAGGAGATGCTATCGGATGGAGCTCATTTTTGGCTTTTCGTGCTTTTCGATTCGGAGTAGTTGTATGTTGGAATTTTTTTTTGGGTCACTACACTCTATTTTAGTTTGAGTATTGTACATAAGGTATTGTGATAGTGATGTTAACAAAGTGCTAGGAAGCACTATGTACTGTTTGCCACGTATATGGACAAGACGTGCCTTTCATTTCAAGAAGTCAAAAAGCTTTTTGGTTTGGTGAATTTATCTTTAGTGATGTTGTGCATCAAGTTCTAAAAAGGCTGGTGGACAGTCTATCTGTTTTGGAAAAATCGTTGGAAAATGTTCTTTTGTTATACAAAATAGAAATTCTTGTTTTTCTGTTTAATTTTTGTAGAGATGTTATTTGAGATTCAAAATGATGTAAGGCATGGGCATTCTGACTTGGCTCTGTTTCACTCCCACTAGGCGTCACACTTGCACCAGCAGGGATAGAGCCATTAGTAAACATGATAGCAGAAGCAAACCTTTGAAAAAATACCTATTTGACTAAATATATGTTGTAAGATATGTAGCTTTAAGTGAGAGAGGTCTTTCAACCAGATAAACAAACATTACAAGCAATACAAGGACAATAGAACAGAAAACACCTTAAAGTGCACTTAGTGTTCTCATTTCCTTAACTCTTGTGTAGAATGTACATTCTGTATTGAATTGATCAATCCTAATTGAACTAAATACTCAAAATATCTAGAAAACATCTAAAAGATCTAGAAAACATCAAAAACGTATGTACATGGTTCACCAGACACCCTACTGACAAAAATCTAAGTGTTTGGACCAGAATTGTCCACTAACAATATCTATACCCTAAAAATCCGGGTGATTTTTATCACGTCCACATTAATTGGCGTCCCTACACACTAATTTACTTAAAGATAACTATTCGTGTAGATACTACAACAAATCTACACTTAATTTGGTCATATTGAACAGTTGGTATTCAAAAATTATTCTAAGTCCTAGACTCAAATTTCTAAGACTTACTAAAACTTACTTTTCAATACTCCTCTTAAGCTTTAGAAAACTTACTCACTTACACCACATGCTATTATGCAGCACTCCAACTTAGGAGCGGGTAGGGCTTTTGACAACATGTCCGCAACCATTTTCTCATCAGGCAAATAGCAAAGTTTGACTACTCTTCCAAATACTTTCTCTCGTACCAAATGTAGCCGAATGTCCATATTTTTACTCTTAAAATGGTGACTTGGGTTTGTAGCCACAGAAATGGTTGCCTGATTGTCGGACCACATTATTTGTGTTCCGTGTTATGTAAACCCCAATTTTTGAAGAAATGCCTTAATCCAAGGCAGCTCTTTCAAGGCTGCACTCGTAGCCATGTATTAGGCTTCCATAGTAGATTGAGCCGTGACCTTTTGGAGTTTACTACTCCAACTACAAGTTCCACTTCCAATTTAAATGACACACCCAGTTGTAGACTTCCTACTAGGCACATGACCATAGCTAGCATCACTCTAAGTATAAATGCTAACCTTGTCCCCTCCCAAAGTAAGCCAAAGATTTCTAGTCCCAACAAGATATCTTAAGACCCTTATTGGAGCCTCTAAGTCTCTCTTTTATGGATTTTGTAGACTTCTACTCAACACACTAATAGCTGCAGCTATATCTGACCTAGTGCAATTCATGAAGTAAATTAGACTTCCTACTACTTATCTGTAGGGTACTAGGGACAAAAATTTTTGTTGTTTTGCACTAAGTTCCTCATCTATTATGACTCCAAACTCATGCTCTATTCCTTCAAGTTTTTGCTTATACTCCATAGGAGTTACACAACCTTTGACATCAGCCAAGCCAAATTTTTCCAACATGTTTCCTATCGCTTTTTTTTTAGTTAGCCTTATTATTTTCTTTTCTCTATCTCTTTCAACTTGTATTCCAAGGATATATTTTGCCTCACCCAAATCCTTCATTTCAAATTGTGAATTAAAAGCGTGTTTTACTATAGCAATTCCTTCTTTGTTCCTACTAATTAGCAACAAATCATCAACATACACAACAATGAATATCACCTCATCAGGATTATCACCACACATCACATATACTGAATGATCTGAGCTAATTCTAGTAAATCCTAATCTGTCAAAAACTCATCTAACTTTCGGTTCCATTGCCTAAGGGCATGTTAATGGCCATACAAAGATTTTAAAAGTCTGCACACAATATTTTCTTTTCTTACTTCCTCATAACCCTCTAGCTGCTTCATATAAATGACCTCATCTAAATCACCATGCAAAAAGGCAGTTTTAACATCCATTTGGTGGATGTCAAAATCCTCTATGGCAGCTAATGTAAGTAAGATGGGGACAGATGAAACCTTACAACTGGTGAAAAAGTTTTTTCATAATCTATCCCCTCCTTTTGATTATATCCCTTAGCAACCAAGAGAGCCTTATGCATATCTATGGAATTATCTGGGTTCAATTTTAATTAAACACCCATTTACTTCCAATAGCCTTTCTTCGTGGAGGAAGTTCCACCAGATCCCAAGTTTGGGCTTCTATGATGGACTTCATTTCCTCATTGAAGCCTTCCACCCAATGTTCCCTTTCATTACTCGAAAAAGCTTCTTTAAATGTTAGAGGCTATTCTTTATGTGCTAAATGAGCAAAGGCTCCATTTTCTCCCTTGAGTCTTGCACTTAGCCTAACTCCACCTCGAAATTCTAATGCTGGTATAGATGGTTGGGTCCTCCTCCTCGATACATGTTATTGCTTTTGTAATTCAGTTCGCCTTGAGGTAGAGAAGAGTCTATAACTCTTTCAAGCATAACACTCCATGTTTCGGGTGGAGAAGATGATTCGAAGTCATTTTGAGTTAAACCAGATTCATTTTCTACATTTTTCTTGAAAAACATAGGATTTTCCTCTAAAAAGATATAATCAACACTTCTATCTTTCTTTTCATCTGTATGCTGATTAAATACATCTACTCCTTTTCCCTCATCCTTCACTATGATGTTTCTGGCTACCACAACTCTATTTCTCTTAATGTCATATACTTTATAACCCTTGGAATGATCATCATACCCTAGAAATATCCCTGGTATACCTTCAGGCTCTAATTTCCATTTTTGTGGATCATTATCTAGCAAGAATACCTTACTCCCAAAAACTTTGAAGTGACTTATATCTAGTTTGTGTCCAATCCACATTTCATAGGGAGTTTTATCCTTTACTGCCCTTGTCTCTAGCCTGGTTCTCACATAAGCTGCATTATTCATAGCCTCTGCCCAAAATTTGAAATCTATGTCCATATCAGCCATCATCGTCCTAGCACACTCTGATATGGTCCTATTCATTTTCTCTGAAACACCATTTTGTTCCGGAGAATAAGGAAGAGTTAGCTGACGTGAGATTCCATGTAATATGAGGAATTCTGCAAACTCATTAGAAATGTACTCCCCTCGATTATCAGATTTGAATCGCGCTATCTTTCTTTCATGCAAATTTTAAACCCAAGCCTTATACTCTTTAAATTTTGAAAAACCTTCATCCTTACTTTTCAAAAAATAAACTGTAGTAAATCTACTATAGTCATCAGTAAAAGTAAGCATAAACTTAGCACCTCCCACAGATGGATACCTAGATAGCCCCCATACATCTGAATAAATTAGTTCTAGCACCCTACTACTTCTATGATCAATTTGCGAAGGGAAAGGCAACTTATGAATTTTTCCCATTGCACAACCATCACATACATTTGATGCTAGTTTTTGACTAATTTTTACACCTTTCACCATTTTTTGATTTACCATCTTTTCTAATCTATCATAATTCACATGCCCTAAACGTTTATGCCATAAATCACAATCACTGATTACACTTGAGTACATAACATCATTGTCATTATCATTTGCAAGACTCAACTGATACAAATTGTTACCTCCAGCAAATCCTTCTGCAACTATTTTCCCATTCTTACTAACTGTTTTCTTTCAATTCTCAGATATAGTCTTAAAACCTTTCTTTTCTACCACTGACATAGAGAAAAAGTTTCTTTTAAAAGCTGGAACATGCAACACATCTTCCAAGACCCTTTTCACAGGTTTTCCATCTACATTCAACATAAGTGACACCCTCCCCTTTACTTTCGACTCAACAAATGTATCATCACTAAAATAAATTTTGATGGGTGAAATAGATTGAATACTCTCAAAAAGATGGCGATTGGGGCACATGTGTGCTGATGCACCAGAGTCCATTATCCATTCGTCTTCCTCCACGCCTTCTGTTGCTTGTGCCATCGCAAAGTATTTCTTCTCGCTGTTGATGGGAAAGCTACTCACTTCCTCCTCTTTAAGTGCATTGGAAAATGCTGTTGGGCGTCCATTTGATGTAGATGGAACTTGGCTTTCGTCCCAACCATAGCGAAAATTTCCGGTATCTTTGGCTCTCTTGTAGGCATTACACAACCCAAAACATGGCCCTTTTCATCACAGTAATATCAAGTCAAAGGTGACCTTCTAGGTCCACTACCTCTACCACTGCCACTACCACTGCCACAACCAATTTTAGAGTCCGAAAACTGGTTAGCTAAAGCCTGAACAGAATTACTACTACCTCTTTGGGACATCTGGTTAGCTTCTTCGCTCAAAATAAACTGAATTGCTAATGTTATGTTCGATTGACGTTGTGGAAGAGCCCTAAGCTTATCTATGGCTCCCTTATACTCATCACGTAAAGGTCTCATCAATAACATAACATGCTGAGGGGACAAAATGTCCCCACTTGCACTAGTATTATGAAGGAACAACCTTTTCATAGCATGACAATGATTTGACATACTACCCATGAATACATAAATTCAAAGATATGAGTGGCTATGTTAGTCTACACTCTAACATCTAGCTGAAAATAAATAGCACGTATGCTAAATCAAAATTCACAAGCTTTCTTAAACTCAAGATACAACATTACCAAATCTTTTGTCATTGCTTGTTTCAAGACGTTGAGACAGTGGAGATTCTTCTTTCTCCAATCCGGTGCAGTCTCATCGGCAGTTCCTTCCACAATGGGTGATAAGTCCCTCTCCTCGAAATATATGCTCAACATATCTTCCCAATACAAGAAGTCAGTTCCATCAAAAATTGGCAATTTGGGCGGTGGGCCCATAACCTGTTGTAGGTCATGGGCATTATGACTTGGCTGTGTTTCACTCCCACTAGGCGTCACACTTGCAGCAGCAGGGACAGAGCCATAAGTAGACATAATAGCAGAACAAACCTTTGAAAAAATACCTATTTGACTAGATCTTTGTTGTAAGATATGTAGCTTTAAGTGAGAGAGGTCTTTCAACCAGATAAACAAATACTACAAGCAATTCAAGGACAATAGAACAGAAAACACCTTAAAGTGCACTTAGTGCTCTCATTTCATTAACTCATGTGTAGAATATACATTTCGTATAGAACTCATCAATCCTAATTGAACTAAATACTCAAAAAATCTAGAAAACATTTAAAACGTATGTACAGGGTTCATCAAACAACCTTCTAACAAAAATCTAAGTGTTTGGACCAGAATTGTCTACTAACAATATCTATACCCTAAAACTCCGGGTGATTTTTATCATGTCCTCATTAATTGGCGGCCCTACACACTAATTTACTTAAAGATAACTATTCGTGTAGATACTACAACAAATCTACACTAAATTTGGTCAATATTGAACAGTTGGTATTCCAAAAATATTCTAAGTCCTAGACTCAAATTTCTAAGACTTACTAAAACTTACTTTTCAATAAAAAAAAAGCAACACAGAGGCAAACAATCAGTGAGCAAAATTGATGTTGCCGCAACTTAGTTTATTGAGCTATTTAGATCTTCGCTTTGTAGTGAAGTGTATTGGGGTTTTATCTTGTTATTCATATAAGTATTGGTTCCTTGTTTTGAACACAACGTTTTACGTATTTCTGCATTGACCGGCTGTTAGACGCGACAAGCAGATAGTAAAAAGGCGACCTAATCTTAAACCAACATTCTAGTTTTTATTGAAAAGTAAGCTTTAGTAAGTCTCAAGAATCTGAGTTTATGACTTAGAATATTTTTGGACAACTAACTATTCAATATTAGCTTTATTTAGTGTGCATTTTAAGTATCTACCTGAATAGTTATCTCTAAGTAAATTAGTGAGTACGACCGCCTATGAATGTAGACGCGAAACATATCTCCCGAATTTTTAGGGTCTAGATATTGTTACTAGACAATTTTGGTCCAAGTTCTTAGATTTTTATCAGTAGATATTTAGGTGAACCCTGTAGATATGTTTTAGATGTTTTCTAGATCTTTTAGAAATTTTCTAGATATTTTAAGTATTTCGTTCAATTAGGATTGAACAAATCATCATAGAATATACGTTCTACACAAGACTTAAGGAAATGAGAGCATTGAGTGTAGTTGAAGGTGTTTTGTGCTCTATTGTCTTTGATTTGCTTGTAGTACGTGTTTGTTTGGTTAGAAGACCTCTTTCATTTGGAGTTACATATCTTACACTATAGATATAGTCTACTAAGCATTTCTCTTTGAGTTTGTTTCTGCTGTCATGTCTACTGATGGCTCAGCTCTTGTTGTAAGTGCTCTGATTAGCCCTAGTGCTCACCTGCTGCTCCAAGGACGAATATCCCAGCTAGTGCAAGTGTGACTCCTAGTGGGAGTGGATCACACCCGAGTCTAAATGCCCATGACCGACAAAAGGTTATGGTCCCACCGCCCAAATTGCCTATTTTTGATGTAATTGACTACTTATACTCGGAAGATATGTACAACTCATATTTCAAGGAAAATGACTTGTCACCCATTGTGGACGGAAAAGCGGATGTGACTGCGGATGTGATTAGAGAAAGAAGAATCTCCACTGCCTCAAAGTCTTGAAGCTCTCAATGATAAAAGACTTTGTAAAATCGTATCTTGAGATGAAGAAATTGTTGAAATTGGAAATCTTTACTTAGTAGATAGAGCTGTGAGGAGGAATTAAGGACTTAGAATATTTTGGGAAATGAAAACCTGTAATACTTACCTCAAATAGTGTTACAATAACAGAGGACTAAGATAGTGTGCTGTACGTTCAGTAGGCAACGGGTCGACAGGAAAAGTGTCAAGCTCGAGTGCTTTTCAGGCACCCTTTTATATTTCTGAGGATTTCCGTACCCTTCCGACCCGTACTGTTCTCAGATACGGAGAAGCAAACACAACTAGCCAGAAGGATTATAGTATTTCCTCCACTAAACAAGACGCACTTTATGTCGCACCTAACAGAGGCCGGACGACAAAATTGTGCCTTTTGAAAGATCGCAGTTCCGTTACATAGCACTAGTTTCCACCAGACCTAGTGGGGGGGGTACATTGTGGGTTGCCACTTAGACTTCCGGACTCTAATCTAGATTATTCTTTTAGCTATCTGTATCGATTCAGTTCAGATTCAGCTGACCAGTGGTCCATTTATTTCATTAAGTCAAAGCTTGGCACTTGCGTGCCTTTTAGTACTTTATCTTAAAACTGTGGAACAAATAATAACTTCCGGCCGCGGATCTAGCCGTAGTCAAAGGTCTGACTTTTTGCCCTAAGTGTAGTACACATTGTTTTGTCTTATGTGAGTTCGGTTGCTGTTGTTTGCCACTCATTGGCTAATAGCGTTGGTTTGACTTTTGGACCTGAAACTGGACAAGCGCTAACGTGATAAGGCACTTAGTCGAAGACAAGGTTGCGCTTTTCAGTACTGTCTCTTGAGAAAAACCCTAGAAATTCCAGCAAACTTTCTTGTGGAGAACTTTTGTTTTACATGTGATTGTAACCCTTTTGCCATCTTGGTTTTGCATCCGTCTTTTGTGGAAATCGTAATCTGGTTTGGTGGTTGGCACTATCTTTTTTGTTTAGGCGATTTGGGAATGTTGTTTGTTGGAAACCGAGAAGGGTCTTGCTGGTTCCGGGTTGCGGAAACCAAGGAGTTTAGGAGGCCTTACCTGTTCCAGTGTCTACGAGAGAGATTTCATCTACTCTTGTTGTCAGCGTTACGTCTTGGGGATATGTTGAGCTAGCTTGCTATAATTCTACATTCTGCCTTTATTCTGTGATTTTCTAGGACTAGGTGATATTGTTGATTCTGAGACAGCATATCTATATTTTATCTTTTCATTTTTTTGAGTGAAAGTATCTTTGTTCTCTCTTTAGTAGTCATTTTTGGGGCTTCGGTCGTTTTCCTTCCGGGGTCGATTACCAGAATCTTTTGGACCAGGATAGTGGATTTTGAGGGAATCTTTGTTAGACTTTCATCACGCCCGCTACAGTACTGAAAACAACCACTTGTCTTTTTAGGGTAAAGAGGACAGGCGATCAGGTCGCAGCACAAGAGTGAAGTGTTTACACACTTCAAACACTACAAGGCATGGGCAAGAAAAAATGCACGGAGTTCCGATCTTGGCGCTAAGATCGGACAACGGAGGAGAATATACTTCAAACGAGTTCGAACAATTTCTCCTCCAAGAAGGTATCAATCATCACTTGACAGTTCTGTACACATCGGAACAGAATGGTGTTTCTAAAACCACTAAATAGAATTGTCACAGTAAGTGCTAGGTCCGTGCTTGCAGATCAAGGTTTAGATTTGAAATTCTGGGCTGAAGCACTCAATTGTGCGGTCTATATTAAAAACAGAGTTGCATCTAGATCAGTTAAGACTACACCTTATGAACTCTGGACAAGCATGAAACCGGATGTTAGTCACTTTAGAGTATTTGGCAGCAAATGTTTTGTCTTAGACACATCGCAGACTAGATGGAATATGGAAGCTAAAGGCTTACCTGGGATCTTTATGGTATATGATGACAATGCAAAAGTTTATAGGGTATATGTCTTCGAGAAAAAGAAAGTTATTGTATGTAGATATATACAATATGAACAGGATTTGGTTGATCTGTTCACAAACACAGAAAGTGATC
Source organism: Zygnema cylindricum (assembly GCA_037447655.1). NCBI lineage: Eukaryota > Viridiplantae > Streptophyta > Zygnematophyceae > Zygnematales > Zygnemataceae > Zygnema > Zygnema cylindricum. Next base: position 270,133 of record JBBHKE010002503.1, on the reverse strand, counting down.
ACACAAGAAAGGTACAGGAGTATGTGATCTTTCAGCATACTCAACCTGTTTATTTTCAGTCACAGTCACCGGCTACAACTACATCTCCATTGGTTCCTCTACCAGATGCACCACCTGCTGCACAATAAGATTCGGCACTAGCATCTACACAACTTCTTACACATGTGGAACCAGCAAATCCGAATCCAGTTTTGGCACCATTAACAGCTCAAAACAGGACAACAAATCACAGGTCGCCGACCATTTCAGCGTCACAACTTCCGGAGGGAAGAAGAACCAACAGCCGTCTGCAAGCAAGCTCACATTTTGGTTTCTTTGCAACTACAATGGAACCGTTAACAATTCAATAGGCCTTCTCATCACCGGAGAGAAATCACTGGATCAAGGCGGTAAACGATGAAATGAAGTCCATCATGGAGGCGAAGACGTGGGAGCTAGTGGATCTTCCTCCGGGCAAGAAAGCCATCGGCAGCAAATGGGTGTTCAAAGTGAAACTCAACCCGGACAACAACATCGAAAGGTACAAGGCCAGACTTGTGGCCAAAGGTTACAATCAGAAAGAATGTATTGATTTTGAGGAAACCTTCCTTCCGGTTGTCAGATTTCCCACTGTTAGAATCTTACTAGGTTTGGCTGTTATAGAAAACATGGAAGTCCACCAAATTGATGTTAAGACTGCTTTCATGCATCGAGAGTTAGAGGAAACCATTTACATGAAACAACCACAGATGTATGAAAAGAGTGGGAAAAAAAACTTAGTCTGTAAACTAATAAAATACTTGTATGGGCTGAAACAAGCCCCCAGAGAATGGAACTTAAAACTAGATGAATTTCTTACTGGACTAGATTTCAAATGATTAGTTCAGATCATTCAATGTATGTATTGCAAGGGAAGGACGGGATTCTTTATATTGCAGTATATGTGGATGACTTGCTGTTAATAAACAAGTCTATGGATGAAATAAATCGAATTAAATTAGCTTTAAGGTCGCGGTTCGAGATGAAGGACCTTGATGAATCTAAGTATATCTTAGAAATACAGGTTGAGAGAGACAGATAGAGAAAACTCATTATGTTAACCCAAAAGGAAGCAACAAGTAATATGATGGAAAGATTTGAAATGAAAGATGTAAAAGGATCTATAACTCCCATGTAATTCAGACAGAAGCTTGATGGAAGTGAGTAAAACTCAAGCATAATGGTTAGTGAGAGCCTAGAGTCAAGGAAGGAAGAATTTATGGCTTCAAAGTCGTATAGACAAGTAGTGCGAAGTCTCATATATATCATGAATTGTACGAGACCTGACATTGCAGCAACTGTAGGAGTCCTAAGTAGAAGTCTACAGAATCATAAGAGGGCAGACTGGGAAGCTGCAAAAACAGTTTACAACCTTGCAGGCACTCGAAATCTTAAGTTGATACTCGGAGGAGGAGAAGTGAAAATTTAAACCTGGAGTGTCGCCAGCTATAGGGGTATGCCAAGCCGAAAATCCACAACCGGCTTCGTCCTAAAGATCGGAGATGGAACTTGCTGCAGGAGCAGCAAGCAGCAAAAGGTTACAGCACAGTCTATAATGGAGTCAGAGTACATGGCTACTGCTTCTGCACTCAAATAACTCCTATGGGTTAAGTCCATTCTGCAGGACCTTAGATATATGCATACAAAACCACAAACTATTTGGTGTGACATCCACGCAGCCATTGTTGTTGCTACTAACCCGAGTCATCATTTTAAGAGCAAGCACATGGATGCCAGACTTCATTTTGTGAGAGAAAATGTGCTAGCAAGAGTGTTAAAATTGTGTTATTTATCGGATGAGAAAATGGTTGTTGACATGCTAACCAAACCCCTTCCTACTCCTAAGTTGCAGTTTTGTAGAAAGGCTATTGGGCTGAGAGAGTGACTGAGTCTAAAGATTTAGGGGAGTGTTGAAATTGGAAATCTTTACACAGTAGATAGAGATGTGAGGAGGAATTAAATACTTAGAATGTTTTGGGAAATGACAACCTGTAATGCTTACCTCAAATAGTGTTACAGTAATAGAAGACTAAGAGAGTGTATTGTACTGCCAGTTGGACACGCGTCGGTAGGAAAAGGGTGTTGCATGTTTCACGGAGTAGCGCCGATAACGAGTTACACGTGTCGGGAGATTAACGAGCGGAAAGATAAAATCGGACGAACGGAACACAAACCGCATATCTGAAAAAGTATGGTACGGTTATCCAAGAAGGGCCCTTGATTGAAATCGAATTGACGGACTCGATTCAGAAGGGACCACAAATGACGAAACACACTTGGATAGTATCTAGTGCTTCATACTACATGACAACATTTAGCTTGATTCTATCGACCACTGCTGACTAAGCGCCATGAACATTTAATGTACAGTCTTCTATTTGTAAATATCGGGAAACAAGGATTTGTAGTTTAGCTAATTTAAAATAATGTAGCACTATTTAGATTTAGAGAATTGGCAAAATTAGGTTTTGGAAATACTCTTAGAATAGTAAGTACAGTTTTAGTACTTTGTCGTAGCATAGGACAGTACTGTAGTACAGTCACTTAAATTAGTGTGACAAGTAGATACTCACTATGAGTATTGTAACTCCGAGACCTCCATTGGTACTCAGATTAAGCAGCTTGCTATAAGCCTCTAGGATAACCTCAGTTCTTCGATCTTAGTGTGAGTATTGCTGATACACTGACAGAATACAGACTTACCAAACTGCACACCTTCAAAGAGCTGACTCCTTTGAGTTCGCCACAAAAATAATCGTTGAATTTGCTCCTCGAGCAGTTAATTATCAATGGTCAAAGGTGACCTTTTTGTATAGGAGCTCTCTTAGAGAGAGGCGGCTACCTCTAATTGTCTAAGTCCTAAACCCCTCTCTAAACCCTCTCATACTGATGTACGGAGCCAATCAATTGAGTGTACAATACAGAAAAATACTTGGTCCGGAGAACTTTCTATACCGCCATTGTATGACATGGCCAAAAAGACGACTCTTACCATATCCGGGTTCGCCATAGTATGTTCCGGAGATGCCATCATACAATATCATGCTGCCACATATCACCCATTGTGGCTATGATCGCAAATCGCCAAATCGACCATTCCGCGATGGCGGCTTCTTTCTCCGTCGTTAGATTGGTGTCGGCCTTAATTTATAGCTGTTAAAATACAATCAATACTTTTCGGTGTAATTATATTTTAAATGTGTCTGTGTGATTATGGTCCTTTTCTCAGTAAACTCATTTTCTCTATTTCGTCATCTTTAAAAAGCTATCGTACCCTTTATACATCAGCACAGGTCTTAGACTACAGGGTAAAACTAACGGCTTCTTTGAGGACGGTAGGTACAATGATCAAGTCTTGGGTCCGTCAATCCTTTTGGTAAGTTTACCAAGGATCTGCCTCTTGACTCTAGAAGGAGCATAAGCAGCCATGGCTTTAGCTTCTTCTCCAACCATCAGTAACTATGACAAGTATGAAGGCTAGAGAGAGAAGCTTGAAGCAGGCTGCCTCTGCTTTTTCCTGCTCCAATTTAACTCAATTAAATATCCTTGAAAAAACCTTTAATTTCAACACTCCCCTTATTTTCTAGTCACTTTTAATTTTAAGTCCACATCTCTCTCTGCAAAAAAATAATTTAGAAGAAGGTACAGGCTTAATCATCATGTCTGCCACCATCTCACTGTCTGGTCTGTATTCTAGGCATATTATTTTGTTCTCCACCTTTTCCCTAACAAAGCTAAGTGTGATGTCTATGTGCTTTGCTTTAAAATAATGTTTGGGATTAGCAGCAATTGCAATTGCTGCTTGATTATCACAAAATATTTTTTGAATTCTACTCTTAAGATGCCCAAATTCACCAAGAAAGGATTTGACCCACATCAATTCCTTCACAACATAGCAAGATGCCATATACTCTGCCTCCATGGTAGACTGAGCAATGACCTTTTGCTGCTTACTGCTGCTGCAACAGGAACCATTCCCCATATACAACACATATCCGGATGTACATCTTCTCATCGGAGCATCCTCATAGCTGACATCACTCCAAGTGGTGATGTCAGTGTTTTCCCCACCCAGATGTTGCCATGGATCCCTAGTTCCTATGAGATATCTGAGGACCATTTTAGCTGCCTCCCAATCCCTTTTGGTAGGAGCATTCAGAATCCTACTTAGCACTCCTACAGCTGCTGCCAAATCTGGTCTGGTACAATTGATAAAATAAATCAGAATGCCCACTACCTGTTTGTATGGAATGGTCTGCATAAACTTAATTTCTTTTTGGACCTAGTTCATCATCTAGAATTAGGATGTCTCCTTCTTCACTCCCCTCACTTCCCTTCTTTAGATCCATGGGAGTTGTAAAACTGTTGGCTTTGTCTATCTGAAGTTTTTCCAATATGTTTCTAATTGCCTCTTTCTGAGTTAGTCTAATTACTCTCTTTTCTACATCTCTCTCTTCTTGTATTCCCAGAATATATCTCGCCTCCCCCATGTCCTTCATCTCGAATCTTCCCTTCAGATCTATTTTTAGTTTGTTGATTTTCTCCATTGACTTACTCAGAACAAGCAAATCATCAACATAAATTGCAATAAAGATGACACCTTTCTCGTCTTCAAAAACATAAATCGAATGATCTGAGCTTATTCGAATGTATCTCAGACCAGTAAGGAACTCATCAAGTTTGTTATTCCACTGTCTGGGTGCCTATTTCAAGCCATAGAGAGATTTGATTTGCCGACATACCTTACTTTTTTCTCCTTGTTCCACGAATCCTTTAGGCTGTCGCATGAAGATCTCCTCCTCTAGTTCTCCATGAAAGAAGGCAGTTTTGATGTCCATCTGGTGTACTTCCATGTCTTCTACAGCTGCCAGACTGAAAAGTATGCAGACCGAGGGGAATTTGACGACCAGAGCAAAGGTTTCTTCGTAATCTATTCCCTCTTTTTGAGTAAAACCTTTGGCCACTAACCGGGCCTTATATCGCTCAATAGTATTGTTATGATTCAGTTTCAATTTGAAAACCCACATATATCCAATAAGTTTGCGATCAGGTGGACAGTCCACCAGTTCCCATGTATCAGCTGCCATGATTGAAGCCATCTGTTCATTGATGGCCGTCTTCCATCGGTTTCTCTTCGGGCAGTTCATTGCCTCTCCAAATGTTTGAGGTTCATCCGGGTGAGAAAGTTTAATTACTTTGTTGTTAGCTTGTTTCTTTTGAAGTCTTTTGCTGCTTCTTCTTCCTCCTTCAAAAACTGTGGCCGGAGTAGATGGTTCTCGTGGATTCTTTCAAATCACCTGAGTTTCTCCCCTATCCCTCGGATCCATATTCGTTTCCACCACGTCTCCCGCTTCAGGTATAGGTGTCACCGGTGTTTCCAAATCTTTCTCGGTTTGTTTTGAGCGTGAAAGGATATCTTCTTCCTGGAAACCCGGATAGTTAAGAAGGTGAAAGTCATCAAAATTATCTGACTCAAATCTGATTCTGACTCACTTTGAGGATTTGAAGGGATCTACCGACTTCCCTTCATCCATGGCTACCAGATGCTTTACTAGAATTATATCTTCATTTTTTAAATCATACACTCTATACCCTTTTACATCCTCATCATATCGTAACAAATACCGAGGTTTCTCTTTAGGATGTAGTTTCCAGTTAGATCTATTTGTATCTAAACTGAATACTTTACTAGCGAAAACCTTTAAGTGAGAGAGATTTGGTTTTCGGCCGGTCTATCTCTCATATAGAGTTTGGTCTTTCACTGCCGAAGTAAGTACTCTATTTCTCAAATAATTAGGACAATTCATAGCTTCGGCCCAAAATCTTTTTTCTATCCTTTTATCTGACAACATACTCTGGGCACTATCATTCAGTGTCTTATTGAATCTTTCGACAACACCATTCTGTTCCGGGTTTTCCGGAGCTGTCTTTTGATGTTGCACACCATCCTCTCTTAAAAACTCCTCAAACTGATTGGAGGTATTTTCCCCTCCATTGTCACTTCTTACTCTTTTTGTTGAGATCTCGTGAAGCTTCTCGGCCCATGCTTTATATTGTTTGAAATACTCCGGAGTTTCTGATTTGTTTTTCAGAAAGTATACCCGGGAGTACCAAGACCAATCATCGGTAATAGTTAGCATAAATCTTTTTCCTCCGGGTGATGGCACTCTTGCCGGTCCCCAAATGTTCGTGTGTACCAAATCAATGACCTTTTCTTCTTTATAAGTTGCTTCTTTTGGAAATGCTAGCCTGTGTGTTTTACCCTGAGCACACTCACTGCAATCACTTACATGATCATTTCCCCCAAAGCGTATCCCTTCAACTACTCCCATCTTTTTCATTCCTTTTAGCTTTTCTAGATTAACATGCCCAAGTCTCTTATGCCACAACATAATATCATTGACACCAACATAGTAAAGTTTGAGTTTTTCATTACTTAAAGCAAGCCTGAACATTCCTTGGCTACCTTTCTCAGCAGTGAAGTACACATCTTCCTCAAAGCTAGCTATAAAAACTCCTTTTCTGGTGCTTGTTTCAAATCCTTTATCATCTAATACAGACAGAGAGATAAGGTTTTTGTTTAACCCCGGAATAAACAATACATCGGAGAACGTAACTATTGAGGTTTTTCCCTTTACTACAACTTTCAGATCTATCGATCCTACATAAGTAGTGGTACCTACCCTCCCATCCCCATATTCAATCTCAACTGTAGGAATCTTTCTTAGGTTATTGAAGAGATGCTTATCCTTGCACATGTGCATGGAGGCACCTGAATCCACAATCCAACCTCCTTCACCTTTTAGTCCACCGAAAACACATTTGTGCTTCTGTGGAATTTCAACTTCTGTCTTTGCCTCCAACTCCGCATCCAAAAGAAGTTCGTCGTCCTCCTCATCAGATTCCTTCTCAAGTACCTCTGTGACTGAAACTCTGAGACCTCCATAAGTCCTCAAAGTGGACAGCTTCCAAGAAGCCTCTAGGATAATCCTGACCCCTTTGTGTTTAAGCAAAAATAACTGCCACCCTGGCAGACAAAAACTCTGACCAACTTCACCCGTGTGAAGACAAGACTCCCCTGAGTCGATAGCAAAAAGAATCTATGAATTTGCTCCCCTGAGCAGTAAGTTATGGAGGGTCAAAGTTGACCTTTTGTACAGAAGCTCTCTGGGAGAGGGGGTCCTATCTTCTAATTTTTCTAAGTCCTGTCTCTCTCACAGACTCTATCTAGTGATGTACGGAACCAATCAGAATTGAGTTCCGTACGCAAAAGTACAGCTGCCGGTGTACTTTATGTACGGACATTGTACGACATGGCCAAAATGTCGACACATGTCAAATCCGGATTCGGTGCCATAATCTCCGGAGATTCCACAATCCAACGGAATTTCGCCACGCGTCATCCGACTTCTTCGTCTGCGGCTCCCACCGAGGTACTTTCCGTAGTTTAAAGGACACGTGCTTCCTTGCAGCTCGGGCCCGCTGTAGAGCATTCTTTCGGGCCAGCTTGAGTGCCCGTACCTCAGAGGTGACCGCCGCCCTAGAGATGATGTCGTGGAGGCCGACATCCCACGGGTGATAATGACGAAGTAAACCGGGAACATCAATCCTATACCTGTAGTTGTCCTCTACCACTTCCACGAACGGTAAGGCGTGAGGGTTTAGCTGCACATAACCCTTATGGTTATTTCCCAGGTCTTTTGTCCGCATGAAATTCCACGCTGGGTGTGACGGAACTTCGGCAGGAATACGGATAGGATCTCCAGGCTTCCCTATACGCCACTCCTCGGGCCACTCCGAGGGGTTCCAATAAAATCTTTTGGCGAAGCTGAAGGCGAGGTCCGGATGCTGGGTGTCGACCAGTAGTGGGAAGAGGAAGTCGGGAATTTCCTCTCCCTGTTCACTTTCCTCCTCCTGATCTCTTCAGTTCTCTCGCAAGAGGAACACATCGTCTTCACTAGGGTATTGTGCCTCTGCCTTCCTTTCTGCGCTTTTAGACGACTGCTCGTCCGCGGTACTCTCCTTATTTGGGTCCCGCATTACCTCTAGATCTGAGCGCGCTCCTTAATTGGCGGGGGCGTTGGTTCTCGTTCTGGTTCCTCCGCCTTGATAGCTCATGATCTTCCTTAAATTATTGATCCCCTTCTTGGGGTGGGGTGTATTCTGGGTCTTGTGAGTTTTTTGACCCCTCCCCTCCACTGGTCTCTGCCGGTCCTGCCTCGCTACTGGCGCTTTCCTCAGGTTCCGGCTCCACTTCCACGTCACTTCGCCTGCTTCCTTCCACCATGGCCTCTGCCTCCCTTAACAATATCTTGGGACGGTTCGCATCTCCTTGTCCCACCCGTACAAGTCTCCTCCTTTTCGATGGTGGAGTGGACGACGACGCCATAGACACTGTTGAACCAGACAATTCCGGTAATTCCAAAAAGCAAAGGTAAACTGACTGTACGGAGAGAAGCAATTTCCAAGCTGCCGAGACTAGGTTGGTCGTGAGGACGGATGGCGGCTTTATTCACAAGGGTTGAGGGTTTCACTTTTGGACTTTGCGAAGCGTAGCAGCGTGCGAGGGTATCGCAGCGTCCATCATTTATAAAACTGCGCTGTTGCGCCAAAACCGAGGGTTCGTCGTTACCCACATAGTGAAACACAATTGTGCCGTTGCGCTTTCCTGTCAGCCCAGCGGTGGTGCTGCGATCCTCTGACGGCATCGTAACGCTGTTGCGCTGCGGTGGTTGCGCTAGTACAGCGTTGCGGTGTGGTAACATTGCCGCTGCGTTCCTTTGCCGCATCCCCCAGATGATTGCGATGGTTGCGACACTGCGGTTCGCTCCTTTATTGCGGCCGCTGCGATTGCCCCTCCGGTAAAGCTGAGTGTCCTCACTCCGCTGAAACCGGCGCAGCAACTCCGGAGAATGCAGATCCTTCTCGTCCACCTAAGAGTCGTCCTTAGCACCGTAGCCCTTCCAACGCACCAAATATTGGGTGGAGTTGGAATTCCGAGAGTGGCGTGACTGAAGGATCTCTTCCACCTCATACTCGTCCGAGGTTCCCCGAACGGGTGGTAAAGGAGTATTTTGTCGTCGATGAGGGAACATCGAATCAGGATCGCGAAAAGGTTTAAGAAGGGAAACATGGAAGACATTGTGGATATTCAGTCCGTTGGGATATCCAATTTGTAAGCCAGGTCGCCTACACGGGAAAGAATTGTGAACGGTCGCGTGAACTTCGGTGCCAACTTCTTAGAGAGGGCTCCTCGCAAGGAGAGGTTTGCCATATTAAGGCAAACCCAGTCCCCCACGCTAAATACGGTGTCCTTCCGGTGAGCGTCGGCCTGCGACTTTGGACCATCCTTTGCCATTTTGAGCGCCTTGGCCGCCTTTTCCAGGTTTCCTTGCAGCGTTTTGGCAAAGTCCAGAGCTGCCGGTGTTTGGCAGTCAGCTACCAATAAGTTTTGGGGAATTGTGGACTATCGTCCATTAAGGGACAATGGCGTAGCATTCGTTGACGAGTGCACTGCAGTGTTGTATGCTACCTCGATCTTTGTTAAATGGTCCACCAAATCCATTTGGTGCACCGAGACATAAGCCCGCAATACTTCCTCCAAAGTTCGATTCACCCTTTCAGTCTGACCATCAGTTTGAGGGTAATAGGCTATGGACATGGCCAGCTGCGTGCCACATAACTTAAATAGACTTTGCCAAAAGTGGCTCACGAATTTACGATCGCAGTCGCTGACAATCTTTGTCGGAAGTCCGTGATGGCTGAATATCTCCCGAAAGAATAAGTCCGCGATATCGCGTGCAGTAGTTGAGGTGGACATGGGTAGAAAATGTGCCATTTTCGTCAGGTAATCCACGACGACGAAGATTGAGTCGTATCCCTCCTTCGTCAGTGGAAGGGCCACGATGAAATCAATCGAAACCGCCTCCCAAAGAACAGATGGTATCGGAAGGGGTTGTAACAGACCTTGTTGCCTTGAATCCGGTTTGTTCCTATTACAAGAGTCACACGTCCGGACATACTCTGCAATGTCTCGAGTCATGTTTGCCAGTAATATGCCTCAGCGACACATGCGGTGGTTTTATCCCGCCCAAAATGTCCACTGAGCGGGTCGTCGTGACTTATTTTAAGAATCATGTGACGGAGTTCCGTATTGGTTGGCACATAAAGCCGTGTTGTCTTACTCGGTCTGTATCGCCACATACCATTGGTGGTTCGAACGAGTACCTTCCGTTTAATAAGTTCCTTTAAGGAATCATCGTCGCCGTAAGCGGCCTTTATCCGACCTAACCACTGTTTGTCCACTTGAACCGTACTGGTGACTGCGCTGAGTTTCCGATCTTGCGCTGCGGTCGACGCTGCGGTGTCCCCTTTCGCAGAGCTTACGTTGCCATACTGCGATGCTTGCGCTCGTTGCTCCGCTACTGGCGCAGCGACTCCGGGTCTTCTTGATAGCGCATCCGTCGGGTTAGTTTTGCCTGGCTTTTATTCTATAACAAGTTCCGGACCGAAAGTCTGCAGAAACGTCATCCAGCGCACTTGTTTCTTGGACAACTTCGGTTGGGTTTGGAGATATTGTAAGGCGTGGTGATCCGTGATAATCGTGATCCGTTTTCCTTGAACGTAACTCTTCCAAACCTCCACCGCATCGATGATAGCTATTGTCTCTTTCTCATGGGTGGCCCAGTTCAGCTCTGCTGCCTTTAGTTTTCGACTGTCGTAGGCGATGGGTTGAAGGCCTTTCCCTTGATCTTGCATAAGGATCGCTCCAATAGCAATATCGCTAGCGTCGGTAATTATCGTCCAAGGTAAGTCCGGGTCGGGAAAAGCTAACACATGGGCGGTAACCAACCGCTCCTTTAGCGTGTTAAAGGCTGCCCCTTGTGCCGCTTTCCAATCATAGGGCACGTCATTCTTGAGCAATTCCGTGAGCGGTGCAGCGATTTTTGCGAAACCTTCGACAAAATGTCGATAATAGGAGCATAGTTTTAGAAAGCTCCGTAACTCCGTAATATTCGCCGGCTGCGACCACTCCTTAACTGCCCTTGTCTTGTTTGGATCCACTGCGATTCCGTCCTGGCTCACCACATGGCCTAAAAAATCAATCTTCTCCTTGAAGAAGTCACATTTACTTCTTTTTGCGTACAACTTATTTTCCCGAATGACTTGGAGAACCGTCCGTAAGTGCTTCATATGATCCTCCTGCGTTCGAGAATACACCAATATGTTGTCTAGGAAGAGGATCACAAACGCGTCCTGATATTGCCGAAAGATGGAATTCATTAGATGCATAAAGGTTGCCGGTGCGTTAGTCAACCCGAACGGCATTACCCGACACTGGAAATGACCGTATCGAGTTCTGAACGCCGTTTTTTCCACATCTTCCTTGGCAATTCTAATCTGGTGGTAGCCGCTCCGCAAGTCTATTTTCGAAAAATATTTAGCACCTCGAAGTCGATCCAACAATTTGTCTATCCTCGATAGGGGGTACGCATTCTTCACTGTTAATTTGATCAGCGCTCGGTAGTCTACACACATACGGAAACCTCCATCTTTCTTGTTCACAAAGAGAACGGGGGCTCCATACGGTGACTTGCTTGGTTTGATTGCTCCGGCTTCGACCAACTCCGCGAGTTGCTTTTTCAGTTCGTCCAACTCGGTGTAGCTTATCTTGTACATCCGATTAGCCAGGAGTACCGCTCCAGGAATAAGCTCTATCCTATGGTCTACTTCGCGCTTCGGAGGTAATCCTTCGAGGAGCTTCGGGGGAAATACATCTGCGTACTCCTCGAGAAGTTTTGTCATGACTTCCGGGGCCTCTTCGGAAGTCTTTCCAATGTCGTCACTTTCTTTGGAGTCGAAGTCGGGGTCCTTCTTCTTCCATTCTTTCGGGATCTCCTCCGTCGCCTCCTCCATTGGCTAGACGACCGCCATACCAATCGTTTCCTTTTTCTTGAGTGCCCTCTTGAGCTGTAAGGCCGAAAGCAAGCGTCCCTCTTCCGCTCCCTTACCAGCTGCTCCCGCTTTTACCTCAAACTATTCTTCACCTTTCTTCACTCTCATGGCGCCACTTCTCCAATCGATCGTCGGATTCAATTTTTGCAGCCACGGCTTCCCCAAGATTACCTTATGGTCCCTAAGAGGTAATACATGAAGCGTGTCGTACCATCGGAATTTCCCAATTTCGACGCGTAACCTCGGGGTACGATGGGTAATCGATAAGGAACTGCCGTCGGCCAATTGTACCGACTGATGATCCTTTAGTACCACAAGAGGAAGTTTCATCCATTTCACCGTCGTTTCGTTAATGAAGTTCCTCGATGCTCCGGAGTCCACCATGAAGTAAGCTGCACTCATTCCTATTTGACCCCGAAATATCAAAGGGTTTCCTCCTTCACCGGCTAACCTCATAACGGTAAGTTTTCCCTTTTTGGGACCTTTCCGTTTGGACACGCTCGAGCCATATGATCTGGAGAATTGCACTGGAAGCATAGGCCATTTTGCCTCCTCCGCTGGATTTCCTCGGGGATAAGTCATTGGTCTTGGTCTTGGTAGTTTTCTTCTTTGTTCGCAGGACGTTGACCGCTTCCTTATCCTCATTAATTGCGCCGAGCTCCATGGGGATTGGACCCTCGTCTCGTCGGTGTCCTCCGCTACTGCTCGACCTGTAGTCATAAGGTCTCCGGAGGTTAAAGTCGATTGAATCGGTCCGCTCCGCAAACTGGATGATTGCCAAGAGAGTAGGAGTCGTGCTTTCCCGAGCAAGCCATTGTTCCACATCTCTACGAATAAACGACTTAAGCCCCTTCACGTAGCGATCCACGGCTTCATCCTCCGTCATCGTAGGTATTTGAACTTTGCACTCCAAGAACCGCTGCGTAAACTCTATCACTGAAGTTTGTTTCTTCAATACAGCGATCTTATCTCTCGCCGCCTTCACCATGTTGACGCGCTGCCAAGTGTTTTGGAGGAGTTGAACGAAGAGCGCCCATACGGTCGGTAACTCATCGTCCTCCACCAATGTTCTCCACCAAGCCCCCGCTGCCCTTTTAAGAAGACCACCCGCGTAGTGAATCTTCTCACGATCCGATAGGCTAGGAAAATTCTCGAGATAGTTCGCCACGGAGAATAGCCATGAGTCAAGGTTCTTGTGTCTTGCAGGGTCAAACTCGTCGGAAGCCTTAATTTCGGTCTTCGGGAGTCTCTCTCTATGCCTCCATGAGATCGCTCCCCGAGACGAGACTCCAAGGCTGTGACGGCGTTACTCAGCTGCGCGTTCTGTAATCTCACACTTTCCAACTCCCGGTGGATACGCCGTGTTCATCCATAGTGTCGAGTCACTGTAATGGCTCCGATACCAGTGTAAAAGAGGCAACAATACACCACAAATGGTCCCAATGCACAGCAAAAAACACCAAGGACCTTCCCGTAGCAACAGTAGGAGCACAGTTCCAACATACAAGGTTGCGTTTTATTACTTGGAAGAGAGTACAAGGTTGCGCTAGCTGTGTAGGTCTACTTGAGGTACTCTATTCACAAGCCCACCTGACTATTTAAACTAACTAACTGCTAGTCATTCTAGTATTGTACAGCTGTACACGTGGACCTTCACAGTCAACCGAGATCTATCTAAAACTTCCTTCTAGAACTATACTGCTCCATCTACATTCTGCGGCGTTGCTATGCTGCGCTGCTATGTTGCGGCGCTACCAACTTGCTACACCGCTAAGTTGCTATACTGCTACGCTGCGCTGGTCTGAAATCGCAGCTGCGCTGCTCTGAAATCACAACTATAGCAGCCTAGCACTAGCCACTAAGTACCCGAATCCTTAACCCTATTACACTCCTCCTCCAGTTCTCCATGGAAGAAGGCAGTTTTGATGTCTATATGGTGTACTTCCATGTCTTCTACAGCTGCCAGACTGAGAAGAATTCGGACCGAGGGGAATTTGATGATCGGAACAAAGGTTTTTGTAGTCTATTCCCTCTTTCTGAATGAAACCTTTGGCAACTAATCAAGCCTTCTAGCGCTCAATAATATTGTTAGATTCAGTTTCAATTTGAAAACCAACTTACATCCAATTGGTTTGCGATCAGGTGGACAGTCCACCAACTCTCGTGTATCAGCCGCTATGATTGAAGCCATCTCTTCATTGGTGGTCGTCTTCCATCGATTTCTCTCAGGGCAGTTCATTGCCTCTCCATATATTTGAGGTTCATCTGGGTGAGATAGTTTAGTTACCTTGTTGTTCTCCCTCAAAAACTGTGGCCGGAATAGATGGTTTCCGTGGATTCTTTCGAAGAACCGCCTCCCAAAGAACAGATGGTATCGGAAGGGGTTGTAACAGACCTTGTTGCCTTGAATCCGGTTTGTTCCTATTACAAGAGTCACACGTCCGGACATACTCTGCAATGTCTCGAGTCATGTTTAGCCAGTAATATGCCTCAGCGACACATGCGGTGGTTTTATCCCGCCCAAAATGTCCACTGAGCGGGTCGTCGTGACTTATTTTAAGAATCATGTGACGGAGTTCCGTATTGGTTGGCACATAAAGCCGTGTTGTCTTACTCGGTCTGTATCGCCGCATACCATTGGTGGTTCGAACGAGTACCTTCCGTTTAATAAGTTCCTTTAAGGAATCATCGTCGCCGTAAGCGGCCTTTATCCGACCTAACCACTGTTTGTCCACTTGAACCGTACTGGTGACTGCGCTGAGTTTCCGATCTTGCGCTGCGGTCGACGCTGCGGTGTCCCCTTTCGCAGAGCTTACGTTGCCATACTGCGATGCTTGCCCTCGTTGCTCCGCTACTGGCGCAGCGACTCCGGGTCTTCTTGATAGCGCATCCGTCGGGTTAGTTTTGCCTGGCTTTTATTCTATAACAAGTTCCGGACCGAAAGTCTGCAGAACGTCATCCAGCGCACTTGTTTCTTGGACAACTTCGGTTGGGTTTGGAGATATTGTAAGGCGTGGTGATCCGTGATAATCGTGATCCGTTTTCCTTGAACGTAACTCTTCCAAACCTCCACCGCATCGATGATAGCTATTGTCTCTTTCTCATGGGTGGCCCAGTTCAGCTCTGCTGCCTTTAGTTTTCGACTGTCGTAGGCGATGGGTTGAAGGCCTTTCCCTTGATCTTGCATAAGGATCGCTCCAATAGCAATATCGCTAGCGTCGGTAATTATCGTCCAAGGTAAGTCCGGGTCGGGAAAAGCTAACACATGGGCGGTAACCAACCGCTCCTTTAGCGTGTTAAAGGCTGCCCCTTGTGCCGCTTTCCAATCATAGGGCACGTCATTCTTGAGCAATTCCGTGAGCGGTGCAGCGATTTTTGCGAAACCTTCGACAAAATGTCGATAATAGGAGCATAGTTTTAGAAAGCTCCGTAACTCCGTAATATTCGCCGGCTGCGACCACTCCTTAACTGCCCTTGTCTTGTTTGGATCCACTGCGATTCCGTCCTGGCTCACCACATGGCCTAAAAAATCAATCTTCTCCTTGAAGAAGTCACATTTACTTCTTTTTGCGTACAACTTATTTTCCCGAATGACTTGGAGAACCGTCCGTAAGTGCTTCATATGATCCTCCTGCGTTCGACAATACACCAATATGTTGTCTAGGAAGAGGATCACAAACGCGTCCTGATATTGCCGAAAGATGGAATTCATTAGATGCATAAAGGTTGCCGGTGCGTTAGTCAACCCGAACGGCATTACCCGACACTGGAAATGACCGTATCGAGTTATGAACGCCGTTTTTTCCACATCTTCCTTGGCAATTCTAATCTACTGGTAGCCGCTCCGCAAGTCTATTTTCGAAAAATATTTAGTACCTCGAAGTCGATCCAACAATTTGTCTATCCTCGATAGGGGGTACGCATTCTTCACTGTTAATTTGATCAGCGCTCGGTAGTCTACACACATACGGAAACCTCCATCTTTCTTGTTCTGGAATTTTCGGAACTGTCTTTTGATGTTGCACGCCATCCTCTCTTAAAAACTCCTCAAACTGATTGGAGGTATATTCCCACCCATTGTCACTTCTTACTCTTTTTATTGAGGTCTCGTGAAGCTTCTCGGCCCATGTTTTATATTGTTTGAAATACTCCAGATTTTTTGATTTTTTTTTCAGAAAGTATACACGGAAGTACCGAGACCAATCATCGGTAATGGTAAGCATAAATCTTTTTCCTCCGGGTGATGGCACTCTTGCTAGTCCCCAAATGTCTGTGTGTACCAAATCAAGGACTTTTTCTCCTTTATAAGTTCCTTCCTTTGGAAATGGTAGCCTGTGTGTTTTACCTTGAGCACACCCTCTGCAATCACTTACATTATCATTTTCCCCAAAGCGTATCCCTTCAACTACTCCCAACTTTTTCATTCCTTTTAGCTTTTCTTGATTCACATGCCCAAGTCTCTTATGCCACAACATAATATCATTGACACCAGCATAGTAAAGTTTGAGTTTTTCATTACTTAAAGCAAGTCTGAACATTCCTTGGCTACCTTTCTCAGTAGTGAAGTACACATCTTCCTCAAAGCTAGCTGCAAAAACTCATTTTCTGGTGCTAATTTCAAATTCTTTATCATCTAACACAAATGTAGAGATAAGGTTTTTGTTCAACTCCGGAATAAATAATACATTGGAGAACGTAACTATTGAGGTTTTTCCTTCCACTACAACTTTCAGATCCACCGATCCTACATAAGTACTGGTAACACCCTCCCATCCCCGTATTCAATCTCTACTGTAGGAATCTTTCTCAGCTTAGGTGAACAGATGCTTATACTTGCACATGTGCATGGTGTTGAAATTAAAGGTATTTTCTAGGTTATTCAAATGATTTAAATAGGAGCAGGAAAAAGCAGAGGCAACCTGCTTCTAGCTTCTCTCTCTAGCCCCCATACTTGTCAAAGTCACTAAAGGCTGGAGATGAAGCTAGAGCCATGGCAGCTTATGCTCCTTTTAGAGTCAAAAGGCAGATCTTTGGTAAACTTACCAAAAGGATTGACGGACCCAAGACTTGATCCTTGTACCTACCGTCCGTCAAAGTAGCCGTTAGTCTTACCCTGTAGTCTAAGACCAGTGCTGAAGTATATAGGGTAAGATAGTTACTTAAACATGACAAAATAGAGAAGTTCGATTTATTGACAAACGGACCACAATCACACATACACAGTTAAAATAGAATTACACCGATAATGTACTACTTGTATTTTAACGGCTATTAATTAAGGCCGACATCAATCTAACGACGGAGAAAAAAGCCGGCATCACGGAATTGTCGATTTAGCGGTTTGCGCAAAACAACCACAATGGGTGACACGTGGCAGCATGACATTAGATGATGGCATCTCCGGGACATACTATGGCGAACCCGTATATGGCAGGCGTATTTTTTCTGGCCACGTCGTACAATGGCCGTACAGAAAGTACTTCGGACCAAGTACCTTTCTGTACTGTACACTCAATTAATTGGCTCCGTACATCAGTAAGAGAGGGTTTAGAGAGGGGTTTAAGACTTGAAAAATTAGAGGCAACCGCCTCTCTCTCAGAGAGCTCTTGTATAAAAGGGTCATCTTTGACCAGTGATAATTAACTGTTCAGGGGAGCAAATTCAAGGATTCTTTTTGTGGCAGGCTCAAGGGAGTCAGCTCATCGAAGGAGTGTATTTTGGTTAGTCTGTATACTGTCTAGGTGTCAGCTATACTTGTACAAAGACAATGGGGTTGAGGTCATCCTAGAGGCTTCAAGTAAGCTGCCTGCTTTGAGTACCAACAGATGTCTCAAAGTTATAAGTTATGGGCCCACCATCTAGGGTGCCCATATTCTATGAGCCTGGGTTCATCTACTAGGAAAGTATGATGATAGGAGCCCTAAGTGAGAAAAGATTTTGGGGAATAGTGAGTGGGCGAGTGAAGCGCCCATCCGGTCATGCTATCCCTCAGGGTTTGCTAGAAGCAGATTTGATAGGAAATAAGATCCACCGTCATCAGAGGACTCAAAGGACGAAGAGAGTATCGTGATGGAAAAAAGAAAATAAAAAGACAAAACCACACCTATAGCAACTGGATCTGCTTTCATGTCTCCTATTTCGAGGAATGAGGAGAATGACATCGATACCTGGGACTACAACAACATGGCGGCGAATCATTTTGACCTCCTTCATCTCACACAATGACTTGCAGGTCCTAATTTGCAGGTGGAAAGGGCATCCAATCGGTGGGATGCTTTTATAGAGATGTACCGTAGCGCTACTATTTAGGAACAGAAGCTAGCAGATCAAAGGATCAATGGATACTTTCACAAAGGAGAGAAGATGCTCGATTTCTGCAATGAGCTAGCTATACTCTTCATGGAGTTAGAGTGTGCCCGAAAAGTAGAAACCGAGAAGGCAAAGGTTCACTACTTACTCATGAAACTACCCGATGAGTATGTGAACATTGTGAACCGGGTACAGGATCTACCGGACTCAGGTGGATATGGAAATCAGTAGTTGGTATGATTCTCGTCCGAGAGAATACAATCGAAATCCGAAGGGGAGTTAAAAATAGACAAGCCTTGGCGGCTGGAGCAAGTTGGAGAAACAAAGATTCACGGAAACCTCTTGGAAGTCATGGAGGGGAAGACCTGAAAAATCAATCCGATGAATCTAGAATAAAGGGACCAAAGGGGTTTTGTCATTTCTGTAAGAAACCCGAGCATTACATGGCAGAATGTACCAAACTGACCGAGCTTCGGATAAAGGAGGGGAAGACCGGGGACAAACTCGAGGGAAGAAAAATGCACCTATCACACAGGTACTCGAGGAAGAATCCGATGAGGAGGACGATGAACTTCTTTTGGATGAGGAGGTTGAGGCAAAAACAGAAGACGAAATTCCACGAAAGCAGAAATGTACTTTCGATGGACTTAAAGGTGAGGAGGTTGGATTATGGATTCGCGAACATCTATGCACATGTGCAAAGATAAGCATTTATTTTCTAAGCTGAGAAAGATCCCTACAGTACAGATTGAATATGGAGATGGGAGGATAGTGACCACTACTTATGTAGGATCGGTAGATCTGAAAGTCGTAGTGGAGGGAAAAACCTCAATAGTTACGTTCTCCGATGTATTGTTTATTCCGGATTTAAACAAAAATCTTATCTCTACGTCTGTATTAGATGATAAAGGATTTGAAACTAGCACCAGGAAAGGAGTCTTTAAAGCTAACTTTGAGGAAGATGTGTATTTCACTGCTGAGAAAGGTAGCCAAGGAATGTTCAGGCTTGCTTTAAGTATCGAAAAACTCAAACTTTACTATGCTGGTGTCAATGATTTTATGTTGTGGCATAAGAGACTTGGGCATGTGAATCTAGAAAAGTTAAGAGAAATGAAAAAATTGGGAGTAGTTGAAGGGATACGCTTTGGGGAAAATGATAATGTGAGTGATTGGAGTGGGTGTGCTCAAGGTAAAGCACACAGATTACCATTCCCAAAGGAAGCAACTTATAAAGGAGAAACAGTTATTGATTTGGTACACACAGACATTTGGGGACCGGCGAGAGTGCCATCACCCGGAGGCAAATGATTTATGCTAACCATTACTGATGAATGGCCCCGGTACTCCCGGGTATATTTTCTGAAAAATAAATCAAAAACTCCGGAGTATTTCAAACAATATAAGACATGGGTCTAGAAACTTCATGAGACCTCAATAAAGAGAGTAAGAAGTGATAAAGGAGGGGAATATACCTCTAATCAGTGTGAGGAGTTCTTAAAAGAGGATGGTGTTAAACATCAAAAGACAGTTCCAAAAAACTCGGAAGCGAATGGTGTTGCCGAGAGATTAAATAGGACACTGAATGATAGTGCCCGGAGTATGTTGTCAGATAAAAGGATAGGAAAAAGATTATGGGCAGAAGCTATGAATTGTGCTAATTATTTGAGAAACAGAGTTATAACCTCGGCGGTGAAAGGCCAAACTTCATATGAGAAATGGACCGGCCGAAAACCAGATCTATCTCACTTAAAGGTTTTCGGTAGTAAAGTTTTCAGTTTAGATACAGATAAATCAAACTGGAAACTAGATCCTAAAGGGAAACCCGGATACTTGCTAGGATATGATGAGGATGTAAAATGGTATAGATTGTATGATCTAAAGAGAGAAGATATAATTTTTAGTAAAAAATCTGGTAGCTATGGATGAAGGGAAGTCAGTAGATCCTTTTAAATCCTCAAAATCAGTCAGAATCAGAGTTGAGTCAGACAATTCTGATGACTTTCATCTCCCTAACTATCCAGGTTTTCAAAAAGACGATACTCTTGCAGGTTCGGATGATATCCTTGCAGATTCAAAACAGACACAGAAAGACTTGAACTTGGAAACACCAATCACACAAGCGGAAGACGTGATGGAAACGGATATGGATCCGAGGGACAGGGGAGAAGCCGTGGTGAATCGAAAGAATCCACGAGAACCATCTATTCTAGCCGCAGATTTTGAGGGAGGAGAAGAAGCAGCAAAAGGCTTCAAGAGAAACAAGTTAATAAGAAGGTAACTAAACTATCTCACCCGGATAAACCTCAAACATATGAAGAGGCAATGAAGTGTCCGGAAAAGAACCGGTGGAAGACGGCCATCAGTGAAGAAATGGTTTCAATCATGGCGGCTGATACATGGGAGCTGGTGGACTATCCACCCGATAGAAAACAAATTCGATGTAAGTGGGTTTTCAAACTAAAACTGAATGCTGACAATATAATTGAGCGGTAAAAGGCTCGGTTAGTGGCAAAAGGTTTTACTCAGAAAGAGGGAATAGACTACGAAGAAACCTTCGCTCCGTTTGCAGATTTTCCCTCGGTCCGAATACTTCTCAGTCTGGCAGCTGTAGAAGACATGGAAGTACACCAGATGGACATAAAGATAGCGTTCCTACATGGAGAACTAGAGGAGGAGATCTTCATGCGACAGCCGGAAGGATTCGTGGAACAAGGAGAGGAAAGTAAGGTATGTCGGCTGATCAAATCCATTTAAGGTTTGAAACAGGCGCCCAGACAATGGAGCAAAAAACTTGATGAGTTCCTTACCAGTCTGTGATACTTTTGCATCAGCTCAGACCATTCAATTTATGTTTTTGAAGATGAGGAAAGTGTCATCTTTATTGCAATTTACATCGATGATCTTCTTGTTCTAAGTAAGTCATTAAAGAAAATTAACAAACTAAAAACAGATATAAAGGGAAGATTCGAAATGAAAGATATGGGAGAGGCTAGATATATTTTGGGAATATAAGTAGAGAGAGATAGGAAAAAAAAGATAATTAGACTAACTCAGAAAGAGGCAATTGGAAACATGCTGGAAAAATATCAGATGAAAAAAAACCAACAGTTGCACGACTCCCATGGGTCTAAAGAAAGGAAGTGAGGGGAGTGAGGAAGCCGACAACCTAAGTCTAAATGATGAACTAAGTCCAGAAAAAAAAGAAGTTTATGCAGACTATTCCATACAGACAGGTAGTGGGCAGTCTGATATATTTTATGAATTGTACCAAACCGGATTTGGCAGCAGCTGTAGGAGTGCTAAGTAGGAGTCTGAATGCTCCTACCAAAAGAGATTGGGAAGCAGCAAAAAGGGTCCTCATATATCTCATAGGAACTAGGGATCTATGGCTGCATCTGGGTGGGGAAAACACTGACATCACCACTTGGAGTGATGCCAGTTATGGGGATGCTCCGATGAGAAGATGTACATCTGGATATGTGTTGTATGTGGGGAATGGTGCTTGTTGCTGGAGCAGTAAGCAGCAAAAGGTCATTGCTCAGTCTACCATGGAGGAAGAGTATATGGCATCTTGCTCACGTGTGAAGGAATTGATGTGGGCCAAATCCTTGCTTGGTGAATTTGGGCATCTTAAGAGTGGAATTCAGAAAATATTTTGTGATAATCAAGCATCAATTGCAATTGTTGCTAATCCCAAGCATCATTTTAAAGCAAAACACATGGACATCAGACTTAGCTTTGTTAGCGAAAAGGTGGAGAACAAAATAATAAGTCTAGAATACAGACCAGACAGTGAGATGGTGGCAGACATGATGACTAAGCCTGTACCTTCTCCTAAATTAATTTTTTGCAGAGAGAGATGTGGACTTAAAGTTAAAAGTGACTAGAAAATAAGGGAATTAAAGGTATTTTCTAGGTTATTGAAATGATTTAAATAGGAGCAAGATAAAGCAGAGGCAGCCTGCTTCTAGCTTCTCTCTCTAGCCCCCATACTTGTCGTAGTTACTGAAGGCTCGAGAGGAAGCTAGAGCCATGGCTGCCTATGCTCCTTCTAGTGTTAGAAGGCAGATCCTTGGTAAACTTACCAAAAAAATTGATGGACCCAGGATTTGATCCTGGTACCTACCATCCGTCAAAGAAGTCGTTAGTCGTACCCTGTAGTCTAAGACCATTGCTGAAGTATATAGGGTACAATAGCTACTTAAACATGACGAA
This sequence comes from Zygnema cylindricum, assembly GCA_037447655.1. NCBI lineage: Eukaryota > Viridiplantae > Streptophyta > Zygnematophyceae > Zygnematales > Zygnemataceae > Zygnema > Zygnema cylindricum. The sequence goes on along the minus strand of JBBHKE010002503.1, from coordinate 247,636 downwards.
ATAGTTAAGTTCGATTTACTGACAACGCACCACAATCACACAGACATAGTTAAAATAGAATTACACTTGAAATGTACTACTTGTATTTTTACGGCTATAAATTAACGCCGACATCAATCTAACGACGGAGAAAGAAGCCGGCACCGCAAAATGGTCAATTTGGCGGTTTGCGGTCATAACCACAACGGGTGACACGTGGCAGCATGTCATTAGATGATGGCATCTCCAGGACAAACTATGGCGAACCCGTATATGGCAGGAGTTGTTTTTCTGGCCACGTCGTACAATTGTCGTATAGAAAGTACGTCAGACCAAGTACCTTTCTGTACTGCACACTCAATTAATTGGCTCCGTACATCAGTAAGAGAGGGTTTAGAGAGGGGTTTATGACTTAGAAAATTAGAGGTATCCGCCTCTCTCTCAGAGAGCTCTTGTATTAAAGGGTCATCTTTGACCATTGATAATTAACTGCTCAGGGGAGCAAATTCAAGGATTCTTTTTGTGGTAGACTCGGGGGAGTCAGCTCTTCCAAGGAGTGTACTTTGGTCAGTCTGTATACTGTCTGGGTGTCAGCTATACTTGTACAAAGACAAAGGGGTTGAGGTCATCCTAGAGGCTTCTAGTAAGTTGCCTGCTTTGAGTACCAATGGAGGTCTCAGAGTTACACATGGAGGCACATAAATCCACAATACAGCCTCTTTCACCTTTCAGTCCATTGAAAGCACATTTATGCTTTCGTGGAATTTTGACTTTTGTCTTTGCCTCCAACTCCTCATCCTAAAGATGTTCCTTGTCCTCCTCATCGGATTCCTCTTCGAGTACCTATGTGACAAGTTCTTTTTACTTCCCTCGTGGCTGACCCCCCGTCTTTCCCTCCTTTATGCGGAGGTCGGTCAGTTTGGTACATTCTGCCATGTAATGCCTGGGTTTCTTGCAAAAATAACAAAGCCCCTTTCGTCCCCTTGTTGCGGACTCATCGGATTGATTTTTCATGTCTTCCCTTTTATGACTTCCAAGGGGTTCCGTGAATCTTTGTTTCTCCAACTTGCTCCGGCCGCCAAGGCTGTCCATTCTTAACTCCCCTCCGAAATTCGATTGTATTCTATCGGACAAGAATCATACCAACTACCGAATTCCATATCCATGTAGAGTCCAGCAGATCTTGTACCCGGTTCACAATGTTCTCATACTCATCGGGTAGTTTCATGAATATGCAGTGTACCTTTGTCTTCTCGGTTTCAACTTTTCCGGCACACTCTAGCTCCATGAAGAGTATAGCCAGCTCATTGCAGAAATCGAGCATCTTCTCTCCTTTGTGAATATATCTATTGATCCTTTGATCTGCTAGCTTTTGTTCTTGAATAGTACTGTTTTGGTACATCTCTATAAGCGCATCCCATAGATCGAATGCCCTTTCCACCTGCAAATGAGGACCTGTGAGTCCTTCTGTGAGATGACGGAGAACAAAATGTTTGGCCGCCATGTTGTTGTAGTCCCAGGTATCGAAGTCATTAATCTTATTCCTCGGAATAGGAGACATGAAAGCAGATCCGGATGTTATAGGTGTGGTTATCTCTTTTTCTTTCACCTTTTCTATCACGATGCTTTCTCGGTCTTTTGAGTCCTCTTATGACGGTGGATCTGGTTTCCTACCAAAATTTTGCTTCCTCCAAACCCTAGAGGAATAGCAAGACCGGATTGCGTTTTACTCGCCCACTCACTATTCCCCAAAATCTTTTCTCACATAGGGCTCCCATCATCATACTCCCCTTGTAGATGAACCCAGTCCCATTGAATATAGGCACCCTAGTGGGTGGGCCCATAACCTGTAACTCTGAGACCTCCATTGGTACTCAGATTAGGCAGCTTGCTATAAGCCTCTATAATAACCTCAGTTCTTCGATCTTAGTCTGAATATTGCTCACACACTGACAGAATACAGACTAACCAAACTCCACCCCTTGGAAGAGCTAACTCCCCTGAGTTTCTCACAAAAAAAATCGTTGAAATTGCTCCCTTGAGCAGTTAATTATCAATGGTCAAATATGACCTTTTTATATAAATGCTCTCTTGGATAGAGGCGGCTGCCTCTATTTATCTCAGTCCTTAACCCCTCTCTAAACCCTCTCCTACTGATGTATAGAGCCAATCAGTTGAGTGTACAGTACAGAAAAAAACTTGGTCCGGAGTACTTTTTGTACGGCCATTGTACGACATGGCCAAAAAACCAACGTCCGCCATATCCGGGTTCGCCATAGTATGTTCCAAAGATGTCGTCATCCAATGTCTTGCTGCCACGTGTCACCCGTTATGGCTATGACCGCAAACCGCCAAATTGACCATTTTGCGTTCCCGGCTTCTTTCTCCGCTGTTAGATTGGTGTCGGCCGTAATTTATAGCCGTTAAAATACAATCAGTATTTTTCGGTGTAATTCTATTTTAACCGTGTTTGTGTGATTGTGGTCCGTTTGTCAGTAAACTGAACTTCTCTATTTCGTCATCTTTAAGTAGCTATCGTACCCTATATACTTTAGCACTGGTCTTAGACTACAGGGTAAGACTAACGGCTACTTTGACGAACGGTAGGTACCACGATCAAGTCTTGGGTCCGTCAATCCTTTTGGTAAGTTTACCAAGGATCTGCCTCTTGACTCTAAAAGAAGCATAGGCAGCCATATCTCTAGCTTCTTCTCCAGCCTTCAATGACTACGACAAGTATGAAGTCTAGAGAGAGAAGCTAGAAGCAAGCTGCCTTCGCTTTTTCCTGCTCCTATTTAACTCAATTAAATAACCAAGAAAATACCTTTAATTTTAACAAGTATATAGTTTAGGACTTTGACAAATTGTGATTATCGATGTCTTGGGATAATAAACAACTAAGGCAGTTTTTGTGAATCTGCAGTGTGAATATCTTATGGCTTACTAGATCAATTGAGTTTATTCTTTGAGGAGTGATTCTACACTGTGTTTACTATTGTTATGCAAAATTTGAGTCTGTATAGATCATTGAGTTGCATTCTATTACGTTATAAAGTTGGCTGTCGAGTAGGGTGCTTGATAGCTTCTGTTTTAGATGTCTCCTTCCACTACTACTGATGTTGGCTCTCCTCTTGCTACTGTGGTTCTAGAATAACAGTGACAATGTGAATGTACTGACAGCTAGTGGTGACTGGCGGAAGCGAAATGAGAGGAATGGTGGTAACGGGCGGAAGCGTGATGAGAGGAATGATGTTGACTAGCGGAGGCGTGATGATAGAAAGAAAGACAAAGGTAAACCTTATCGAAACTTTGGTGGAAAAACAGGGAGAGGAAAAGAAAGGGGAGCTCTGAAAAAGAGGGTTTGCTTCTTTTGTACGGGACCGGGCCGCTATATGGAGGAATGCTCTTGTTTAGAAGAACTTAAAAGTTGGAATGTGGATTAGGAAGAAGAAGGGGAAGAGGAGAAAAAAGATGAAGATATTCAAGAGCTTCTTCATATCAGTAAAATGGGGAAGAGAGAAAAACACACAAAAATTCCACGAAAGCAACAGTGTGTTTTTGGAGGTATAAGGGAAGTAAAGAGAGATGAGGTATTTGAGGATGTCTAGAAGTGTAACGTGTATGACTTAGAAATGAGTGTAGTTTTGTGGTTTCCATTGACCCACAAAATGGACATCTTATGTAAAGCCTCTAGGATAATATTTGCCCCATTCATTTTCCCACTAAGTAAGTGCCACCGAGGCACACAAATATTCTGACAACCCTCACCCCTATGAAGACCGGACTCCCCTGAGCCAAACACAAAAAGAATCACTGAGTTTGCTCCCTTGAGCAGTAAGTTATGGCTGGTCAAAGATGACCTTCTTGTTACTTCATGTAAATTTCTTCTTCTAACTCTCCGTGTAGGAAGGCGGTCTTTATATCCATCTGGTGTATTTCTATATCCTCTGCTGCGGCTAAACTTAAAAGAATTCTGATACAAGGGAATCTGATTACGGGTGCAAAGGTTTCTTCATAGTCTATTCCTTCTTTCTGAGTATAACCTTTAGCAACCAACGTAGCTTTGTATCTTTCAATGGTATTATCTGGGTTTAGTTTAAGCTTAAAAACCCACTTACACCTAATTGGTTTTCTGTCAGGGGGACAATCTACCAACTCCCATGTATTTTCTTCCATGATGGAGGTCATTTCTTAATTTCTAGCCGTGATCCACCGGCTACTTTCTGGGGTATTTATGGCCTCTAAGTATGTTTGAGGTTCATTTGGATGTGACATCTTTGTGTTGTTTGTTTGTCGTTCTTGAAGTTGTTTACTACTTCTTCGTCCTCCTTCAAAATCTGACGCCAGTGTTGAAGGCATCCTCGGGTTGTGTTTCGCAATATCTTCAACTCCCATATTTTTCAATTCCGGTGCCTCATCAAGCTCCTAATCGGTTTCCACTTCATATTGTGGTGTTACCTCGGTTGTTGTTCTTTCCTCCTTCTCCTTAGGTAAACCTGTAAATTTTTCTTTTTCCCCTTTTTTTTTTCATTTCCAAAATCAAGGTCAGAAAATTAATCCGGTTCAAATCTGATTTCGACTTCCTTATTATATTTGAATGGATCAATGGACTTCTCTTCATTCATCACCACTATGTGTTTTACCAAAATGATATCTCTATTTTTCAAGTCATACACTCGATATTCTTTTGTGCTCTCATCATATCCTACAAGATATCGTGGTTTCTCTCTTCCCTCAAGTTTCCATTTAGTCTTATCGAAATCCAAGTTGTAGACTTGACTTCCAAACACTCTGAAACTAGACAAATCTGGCTTTCTTCCTGCCCACCTCTCCTATGGAGTTTCCTCTTTATTTGCTGAAAGTATGACTCTATTTTTGATATTGTTAGCATAATTCATTGACTCAGCCAAAAATTGCAATCATATCCTCTTATCAGTTAACATACTTCTGGACATATCCCCTAAAGTTCTGTTAACTCTGTCTGCTACTCCATTTTGTTCAGGATTATAACGAACAGTTTTCTCATGATGAATTCCTTCTTTTTTAAGAAATTCCTCAAATTCCCTCGAGGTGTATTCTTTCCCATTATCACTTCTTATCTCTTTTATTGAGGTTTCATGTAATTTTTCACTCCTTACTTTGTATTCTTTCAAACACTTCAATACCTCTGACTTATGTTTGAGGAAGTATACCTTAGTGTATCTAGACCAATAATCTGTGATGGTTAACATACATCTCTTCCCTCCATGTGAAGTATACCTAGCAAGTCCCCAAACATCAATGTGAGTTAGATCCAATATTTTCTCTATCCTAAAAGTGGTTGCCTTTGGGAATGGAAGTCTATGAATCTTCCCTTGAGCACATCCGCTGCAGTCATCTGAGCTCCCATTATCCTCAAAGGTAATACCATCCACTATTCCCTTTTTCTTCATTTTTTTTAATTTATCTAGATGCACATGCCCCAACCCTTTTTGCCAAAGCATCATATCACTTATACACGAGTAAAGAACACTCTTTTCATTACAGAGTACACTTCTGAACATTCTTTGACTACCCTTCTCAACTATGAAATAGACCTCATTATCAAAACTCGTTGTGAAAATTCCATTCTTAGTTCTTGTTTCAAACTCCTTTTCATCTAGGACAGCTGTAGAGACTAGGTTTTTGCCAAGTTGTGGAATGTAAAGAACATATGAGAGAGTTACAATTGAGGCTTTTCTATCAACTAGAACCTTTAAGTCAACAGAACCGACGATACTAGTGGTTTCTACTCTACCATCTCCGTACTCTATCTCAAATGTTGGGATCTTCCTCAGTTTAGTAATCCACCTCTTATCCTTGCACATATGCATTGAGCCTCCTATGTCTATGATCCACCCATCCTCTGGTGGATCCCTCTTACCTCGGAAAGCACACTTTTTTCTCCATGGAATATCGGCATGCTTCTAAGTGATGTTTGGATTAAGAAGAAGCTCCTCTAGCTCTTCTTCCGGTTCGGTCGCATCCTCCTCTTCATTATCGCGAACTTGAGTCAATAAGGCGTTTTTCTTTCCTCCATCTCTTAAAGGTCCTTGTCCATCTTTCAATAGGAGATCTGCAAGTTTGACACAATGTGCCATATAGTGTCCTGGTTTTTTGCAAAAATGGCATAGTCCTCCTTAAGGAGTTCATCTCCCCTGTCCATCAAATCTGCCACCTCCTTGTCCTCTTCCTCCAAAGTTTCGATAAGGATCTTTCCCTTTCTCCTCCTCACGTTGTTGCCAATCAAATCCTGCAGCCAATGCTTGAACACTTGGACTCCCTCTCCTAAGTTCTATGGTGCTTTCTTTTACTAAAATGATTCCCACCGTATCATCCCAGTTCAAATTACTATTTCCTATATCCTGCAACCGGTTAATGATATTCTCCTACTCTTCAGATAACTTCATCATCAAGGTGTTTACTCTTTGTTTCCCAGACCATGAGTTACCTGCACTCTCTAGCTCCCCAAATAATGCTCTTATATCATTGCAATAATTGTTCATGGTTCCTCCCTTATAAGTACAGACTGCAATCTTGTTTTCTGCCAGCTGTTGTTGCTGCAAAGATCCACTTTTATACTTGTTAACAAGTGATATCCAAATCTGAGATGAAGACTTGACATGCATAAAGAAAATAACAATACCCTTCACTACACTTTTGAGAATTAAGAGTTTAGCAACCTTGTATTTATTGTTCCACTTTTTATATTCTGACTGCTCAGTCTAACCCACTGTCACCGTTGCTGGTGGTGCTGTTGCGGATTATGTCTTTTGCAAGGGTGTCACTCGAGGTGCAACTCCTCCCTTTTCTCCTTCTATGACAATCTCCTCCCCTTCCTCGTCATCGTCATTGGTAATGGTGGCAGCTGTTATGTTTGCTGAGGTGGTGGAGATGCCACAGAAGCGTGTTCCTCCAAACCCAGGTGGAGGTGGACAACGGATTTTTCCAAAAACTATGCCCCATAGATGCTTCTCAAAAAGTTCCCCCTCCATCATCATTTCCGAATAAAGAAAGTTTGATCCATCAAACATGGACACCCTAGAGGGTGGGCTCATAACCTGCATTTTTGTGGTCTACATTGGCCGATTCAATGGGCAACCTATATAAAGCCTCTATGATATTATTTGCCCCTTTCACTTTCCCACTGAGTAAGTGCCACCCATGCATACAAATATTTTTACTACCCTCACCCGTGTGAGGACCCGACTTCCCTGAGCCAAACGCATAAAGAAACACTGAATTTGCTCCCCTGAGAAGTAAGTTATGGTAGGTCAAAGATGACCTTTATAGTTACAAGCTCTTTTAGAGAGAGGTACCTATCACTAATTCTTGGTCTGCCTACTCACGACTACCTACTACTAAACCCTAATTCAATAGGAACACTATATAGTATAAGAAGGTACAATGGGCGATGTATTTATTGTACTTCTATTGTACGATATGGTTTACAAGGTGACGCCTCTCAAATCGAGAGTCATGGTTCCTCCTCCCACCTTCTCCGGTATCAAATAATGTGGCGCCACGTGGCACCAAGTGACTCAATCTTCGAATGCCGCAAAATGCTCGCTTCATGTGGCGGCTACAATGTTGGTCGTCCGATCAAAACATATTTTACACGGTTCAAATTCCCATACGTGCATGAATTGTTCCTCTTCGTTAGTTTGGTGTTAATTAGCCGTTGGGTTAATGTTTATATATCTTTGAAATCCGTCACGAATATCGTTTCAATAATGCCTTAGTGGATAAAGATGACGACTACATAGTGAACGACAGACCTAGGTTCAAATCCGGACATAGGTAAAGTTTTGGTAAAATATCCTCTACTTCAAAATCTGCCACATTTCTAAATATGGAAGCAGCCATGGCATGCCTTTGATCCTCACTCTCTCTCTCTTTAAGTATAAATAAAATAGAAAAGTGAACTACTAATCACCTCTTTACAACAATGAGAAAGTCATATCTACGATCGATAATTGAAAAAGGGAAAAATAAAAATAATGAGAATAAAATCATAGATATTTTGGAAACGGAAAACTGGTCGGAAAGGGAGACTTCAACGAATTTCGAGGAAAGGGGGGAAGCAAATCTAGGGGGGGCTCTAAAAGATAGGGGAGAAGAGGAATATTTGATTAAAAGTTTAGGAAGGAGAAATATTTTTTGGGTATAAAAATTGAAAGTGATAGTGGAAACAATTCTATGGGAGAGAGTGAGGAAAGTTCAGAAAATGGGGTAAATATCATGGATAAAAATATGAGTTTGAAAGATGTAGATTTTATGAGGAACTTAGTGGGGACACTTGTTTTTTGGGAAAATTTGGCGGGTATTGGAATTGACATCACTAATGGGAGTGATGTCATTTATGAAAGTGTGTATGTAAAAGGGTTAGCATCTTCGTGTGTCTTGCAAATTGGAGATGGGGTTGGTTGTTTGAACTACAAGAGGGAAATCAAATTTTGTTTGGATGGAAAACGGATGAGGTGGATAAAATACTTGCTCGGATTTATAAAAAGTGGGATGTTAATTAAAATGTGTGATCAGCAAGATGGAATGTTTATTTCAGCTCATCTAATTGACCTTTTATAACATAAGGGTATTTTCTTCAATTTTTATGAAAGGTAAATGAAAAGGAAAAAGAAAAAAGAGGAGCGGGTGTTTGTTTTTTTTTGTTTTTTGTGGGAGTTGAAAGGAAAATAGACTAGAAAATAAGGGGAGGGTTGATATTTGTGTATTTTCTAGGTCTGTATAAAGATAGAAAAGGCAAAGGCATTCTACCTCTAACTCCCTTCTCCAAGCCCCCGCACTTTTTGTAATCACTGAAGGCTGGATAGGTAGATAGAGCCATGGCTGCCTAGGCCCTCTAGTGAAGACATGGGGTAGATTAGGTAGATTTACCAAAAAAAGTCTTGACGGACCCAGGAATTAATCTTGGTACCTACTGTCCGATAAACCTATAGCCGTTAGCTTTGTCTGTTAAGCCGAGAACTGTTGTTATAACATGTAGGGTTTGATAATTATTTAAACAGTTACACATAGACTAATTCGTTTAACGGGAAATAGAAACATAGTGCATAGATACAGTTTTATATAGTACGGAGTACGGTATGGTGACGAAACGGATACCGCGTATTTGTTTTGATAGCGAAACAAATAACGCGCATCAATTTTCGACGGCTATAATTAAATGTCGAAACTGATCATTAGTTTGCGGCATCTCTGAGGATTATATGAACTAATCCGGATATGCAATGTGTCGATTTTTTGGCCATGTCGTATGAAGGCCGTACAAAAGGTACACCGACACCTATACTTTTATGTACTCTACAGTAATGCGATTGGTCCGTACCTCCGTACTTGAGGGTTTAGAGAGGCGTTTTAGGACTTAGAACATTTTGGTAGGTAGCCACCTCTCTCTTAGAGAGCATCTATATAAATATGCAAACTTTGCCATTTAATATCAACTCATTTAGTGGACCATTTTAAGTGATTTTTTTTTTTTTGCAAACTCAGGGGAGTCCATGCTACACAAAAGTGGAGTCAATCGAATTTTTTTCTGCCAGGGTGGCGGCATTTCTAAGGGAAAGTCAAAGTGGGGGAATGTGTCCAAATACTCATATTCTAACTTTGCAATCTGTGGGGGAACTAAGCACACAGAAAGTCTTCTTTCACGGAGGTGAAGTTGTATTGAGGTACTGACTGTCAAGGTGTCATTCATTTGGGTTTGTATCAACTTGGAGTCGGCACTATCTAGATAATTTTCTTGTGAGCTGCCTACTCTAGAGGTCTCAGAGTTTCATATTTCTGCCCACGCTTTTTAATCCACACAGCTCAAAGCCAAGTTTTTTTTGGAAGGTTTCCCTCTAACTTGTGTTATTTTTGGGAAGTGGTGGAGTGAAGTTCGTATGGAGAGGCATCTAGATCCTGCTGCGCCTTCTACGGGCAGCGAAACGGTTTGGATTGTTTGTGTTTTTTTTGTTTGCATTTTGGTTAGGAGTGGGAAATTGGATTTTGACCGGATTTTGAGAATTTTCCTTGTTTGGTTGAAATTGTTTATTTGTTTTGCTGCCTCTTCGAGATAACTCTTGTAGAGAATGCTATAGAGACCCGAGAGCCTAGTGGCTACCTCGTGGCTTAGTATTCCATCTCACTCAAAAGGGGTATTCTTTCCTTTTTCCCAGTGTCATATTCACATATATTATTTTGCATGATGTAAATACATTTTTCCCTTTTCATTCATTTTTCGTTTGTATATATGGTTGTGAGCATGACTTGGCTGGTTAGGATGCATAGTTCACCTTGCTTCTCACATTTGCACGACATTCCCCCGCCTCACTTTCCTCCCCCTCCTCAATCGTTGACTTTTTTCCCCTTTTTTCATCACCTAGTGTCGCCTCTCTCCACACCTCACATTCTTTCCTCTCCTCCCCCTCATCAGAAATCCTATTTTTCCTTTATATCCTCCTCCTCCTCTCACCTCCTTCCCCCGCCTCACTTTCCTCCCCCTCCTCAAACGTCGCATTTTTTCCCCTTTTTCCTCACCTAGTGTCGCCTCCCCCTACACCTCACCTTCTTCCTCCTCCTCCCCCTCATCAAAAATCCTAATTTTCCTTTTTATCCTACTCCTCCTCCTCCTCTCTACTCCTCCCCCCGTCTCACTTTCCTCCCCCTCCTCAACTGTCGCTTTTTTTCCCCTTCCTTCCTCACTTAGTGCCGCCTCCCCCCACACCTCACCTTCTTCCTCCTCCCCCTCTCATCAAAAACCCTAATTTTCCTTTTTATCCTCCTCTCACCGCCTCACTTTTCTCCCCCTCCTCAACCGTAGCCTTTTTTCCCCTTCCTCCTCAACCGTAGCCTTTTTTCCCCTTCCTCCTCAACATCTACCCCCTCCTCCCTACTCACCTCAACAAATGCCCCATTTTCCTTCCTTTCCCTCTTTTCTCCTTCCCATCCAATGGCTAACAAGGTTGTCGCTTCCCGTTGCCTCACTAACTCTTCGCCGGCCGCCGTAACAAGGGGAGGATAGCGACGACGAAAAGCCTTCATGGTACGTAGTCGCCTACTTTGCTGGCTGCTCCCCTCCATAGCGTTGCTTCAAAGACGCGTGTAAAAAAGAAGTGAATAAGACGCAACTACAAAAAGTGGAGAAAAAACAAAAAATAGTAACCTATAACCCTATTTTGATGAAAAGTACATACCAATGTAAAACACTACAATTTCATGCTATGGATACTTACATTATGTATGGTCCATGTATACGCTCGACAATTCCAACGGTGGGGTGACGAAACGAAACAATGGATCCCACGTCTAATTTACTATACGATTTCAATATTGGTCATCGTTGCCTGTTCGACGTTTCACATACGTTACCTTTAAGTGATGGCTACATGTTTAACCGACACGAAGTCTTTTTTTGGAAACATCCAACGTTGAGGCGACGACGTATTGTTGTCGCCTTTTGGATTTCTCCTACATTTGGCGACAGTCCAATGTAGTAGCCTTTCATTCGCCACATTCAGGCGCCGACACCATGTCGTCGCATGTCCATTGATTTGAACTCATTGCAAAAATGGATTGGGCGACTTTGCACAACCACCCATCATAACAACACGAGGGGGGGGGGGGGTAATGGGGCATACACAAACATACAATATGAGGGAGAAATAATTAAACATAAATTATTCAATTCGTCAAATTAAATTAGAATCAAGGGGAGTTGGCGTCACACAAATGAGGCAACCAGGGTTAGCTATATGAAGAGAAGGAGGAATGTTAAAAACTCTTACTTGTACGATACACCCCCGTAAAATGTTGCGTAAACTTTTTTATAGTCTTTGGGACGAGCAATTCCTTTCCATTCTCATGACAATCGGCGATCATCCAATTGATTACTCAAAGTCGAGTAATATTCGTTGAAACTTGATGAATTTTTTGGTTCGACACCTAGACGTTCCCGTAATTATCACACGGTGAGTCCAAATCTCCGCTAGTAGCTCCTTCCACGAGGGGGTCCACGTTGGGTGATCCCATTTCTTCACTCAGTGGGTCGGGTCCTTTGGGTTTTGCTACAATCCATGTCCTCTTCGGCTAGTGGTGGTAAAAATCAAGCCGTAGTTGTGTTTTTCGCCGCAAAAAAAGTGGTAATATGGGAAGTAGTGGGCCACATATTTGCAATTATAAAATAAACGTATTGGCCAAAAATGGATACAAAGCAAATAATAGGGATGCATAAGCCTAGATAAATGGAGAATGCAGTAAGAGAGTGCCATTGTTGGACTGAACGACGGATATATATACCAAGTAAAAATAAAGAAGTGGGACAAAAAAGAGGGAAACCTTTTCTCAAACTTTCGGTGTTCAAAATATGAATTTTAATATTTGGCGTGTCAGTGAATTATCCAAAAAAATTAGACGACCCAGAGAAAGCGGGAAAGTTTCAAATTTTGCGTCAGTTTTGGGAGGAGGAGTATGCACGCGGTAGGCGACGGACGATTTTCATGAAAGAGCCATGGTAACTGTTTGCTGCTAATTGAATAAACGGATCGTATTTGGAATGGCGGCGGGTATGACAGGCGGTTTGTTTGATGTCGTGTTGGAGCCGTAATGTTTACGTGGATATAAAATTGTCCACGTGTAAATCTGGGCGACCAATCACATTATGCTTGAGACAAGGTGGTTGTTGAGATTGTACATTTTGGACGAATTTAGAATAAGCGTTTACTCTAATACGTTACAACATTAACGCTAATACCGGTCACAAGCGGAAAAGACAAATGGGAGTGCAACCTTTTTAGAGTTAAAACACATATTTGCATTAATTCACTCTAATAAAACAAAGCATTGCGACATTATTAGCGTTAAAAACCCTTATTAACGCATGCAAGATCGTAGGAGTACATCTAACAAGACCAAGTTTTTTCGAAATAAGCGCGTAGAACGGCGTTACAACCAAAAAAAGTTACATCTCTTACTAACCGACAAAAATGCTCGCTTTACGACGCAGTCACGGACGCTTAATCATGCAAAATAGAATAACATGTATCGCATGAATCACTTAGATTTGGCGTCACGATTTCAAAAAATTGCGTACCGGCATCTATATTAGTGTAAGCATGCTTTGCAATCGACATTTTTTTCCAAAGACCCATATTAGCATTATTGAACAATTAGAGTGTATGTTTTTTTTTCAAAATTTTCAAATTTTTAATTAGCATAAATCACAGTATTTATTCCTATACGCTAAAGAAACCTATACGCTAATAGCGATTGGCGGTGTACAGATTAGATTCAGTGCCGGGCGAAACTTGTAGCTAGTGTTGGGTATCGAGGACCATTTGCCGATATTCGATATGTATCGAATTTCAGGTACCCGATAATCGATATATCGAAAAGCTATATATCGTGATATATCGCCAATATATCGGCGATATATCGTATCACAGATGTATCAAAGCTTTAAACAAAAAAAAAAACTATACTTGTTACTGCTGCTGCTATTACTGCCGCTGATGCTGCTGCTAGTACTGTTGCTGTTGCTGCTAGTACTACTGCTGAGCAGCACTACTGCTGCTGGCAGTACTATACTACTGCAGCTGGTAGTTGTAGCTTATTGTTACTCCAAATTAATAAAAAAATTAATAAACTTTCACATTTTGTACACTTCAAAAAATTAACCCTAAAAACAATAATAAAAGTTCACATTTTTTACACAAAAAAAAAATAATGAATAAAAATTAATAATAAAAATTAACATTTATTATGCAGATTGGTAGGTATTCCTCCCTGTAAACCTGAAACGAGCAGTCTGCAAATTTAGTCTGCATTTTTTTTTTCATATCATAATTTGACTAAATTAGTGTGAACTTTTCGTATGTGAAGTTCTTTACGTACTAAATATGTACTTATATGAATTACAAAATTAGTACATTTTTATCGGTTACATTTTGCGTCGTCTACCTTAAAATTCACGGAACCAAAATCACGTCGTACGTGGCATATCATACATTTTGTCTTTTTAGCTAAATTAACATATTATATAAAATATTAAATTTAAAAAATACTATATATCGCGATATATATTGCGATGATTTATGTTGGTCTCGGTACGATAAATCGAGGAGTCTAGTCGATCGATATTCGATATATCGAATATCGAAATTATTGCGATATGAATTTACCCGATGAACAACACTATACCGCGATCGTAACTAGAGTAAAGAAAAAATTAGAGTAAAAAAATGAAAAAAATAGAGTCATTTATTATAATTTGTGTGATTGACCCTTTTAAAAAAAAAAAAATTACTCTAAGTTGTCCAATAACTCTAATTAATCCGCGCCAAATATCTTTACTAAGTTAGGTAGACGTACAAAATCTAACAAAACATACAAATCTACGTCATTATGACGTTTGCACTATGCGGTTTGTGAAAACGCAGTGACATGATAACGGCCTATACTAAATCATTTTTTGTACTTTTATAGTTAATAAAGTACTATTCTAGTTAATAAAGTAAAGTTTTGCACGGTCAAACACCGACCGTACGCCACACTATTTCGAACGACACTATATTAGAATAATTAAACGCTAATTAAGCTTTACCTTAAATAGTATAATGAAAAAACTATAATCATTAACTCTATTTAACGTGATAGAGTCGAAAATTAGGGCGACCGAATTAGCGTTATTTACTCTAATTACTATTCGCGGTGTACTTGTAACGAACCTAACCTGTTTTTTCGCCTTTTTTTGCTTTTTTCACCTTCGTGTACCTGATGTACCCAGCCGTACGTACGCAAAAGTTTAAGAGGCATAAATCTCAAAACCGCACAATGAAATCGGTGTTCTTCGTACGCATATTTAATAGACAAATCGTCAAGGTTCGCAAAACTCACTTTTTAGCTGACATGTAGACCAAAGGTCACGATCGGGTACCCGAATCCGTACCGATCAGTACCCAGCCGGCCGCGCCGGATCCGGAATGGATTTTGGGGGCCGGCCGGATTCGGCCGGGTGATTAAAAAAAAAGAATGGGTACGGGCGGGTAAGCCTGGTAAAAAAAAAAATTGTCGGATTCGGCTTGTTGAAATTTTTACTTTTGTGACCTCTGACGTAGACTTTCCCTTGATATA
Organism: Zygnema cylindricum; assembly: GCA_037447655.1. Classification (NCBI taxonomy): domain Eukaryota; kingdom Viridiplantae; phylum Streptophyta; class Zygnematophyceae; order Zygnematales; family Zygnemataceae; genus Zygnema; species Zygnema cylindricum. Next base: position 232,510 of record JBBHKE010002503.1, on the reverse strand, counting down.
GGTGAAACCCTTGATATAGGTGAAACTCAATCGACCGATATGCGTCCTATGAAGTAGTATAATGTCTTTTTATAAGGCGCCTTCTAAAAGACTCATGCCTAAACGTGAAATGATCTGGCAGGTTGTCATGCGCGCAGGCTATACGTGACAATGTGACATGCTCTGAAACTTTGTCAAGCGTATCAATTAAGGTTTTAGATTTAGGGAATTGCTAATCGCAGAGACTATTTTTGCTGCGCGCAGATAGTTGTCAGAAATTGTACATTTGAAGTACAGTTTCGTACAAGCTACGTACCTTTAAGTTCAGATTTGACGTTAAACCCGTCGAACAAATTTTTATTGGCGAAATATTGTAACGGCGGTTAAAAAAGTATCGCGCTTGCGAACGTCGACTGTCATAAAAAAAAAGAAACAATTCACACGGTGGGCGCAGGTTTACTGTAACAAAACTGCGGCAGCCACATATAAATAAAATGGCTGCGCGCAACATATAAATAAAATGGCTGCGCGCAACATATAAATAAAATGGCTGCGCGCAACATATAAATAAAATGGCTGCGCGCAGGTAGTTGCTCACTTCACGTGGGCTCCACTGTGAGAGCACACACGAACATGCTCTCACACCTACATTTGACTTAGCGGCACTAATCGCGAACCGTTACACTGAACTTGGACATAAATTTAAGGATGACGTACAATATGTATAAACTCGCACGAAACGAAATAAACTTCGTACAAAACAAAAAAGCGTACCCGCGTATAAATATCGATGAGCTCACGTGAAGTGAGAAACTATCTGCGTGCAGCCATTTTATTTATATGTGGCTGCCGCGGTTTTGTTACAGTAAACCTGCGCCAGCCGCGTGAATTGTATATTTTTTTATGACGGTCGACGTTCGCAAGCTCGACACTTTTTTAACTGCCAGTACAATATTCCGCCAGTCAAAGTTGTTCGCCGGATTGACCGTCAAATATGAACTTAAAGGTACGTAGCTTGTACGGAACTGTATTTCAAAATGTACAATTTTTGACAACTACACCGTGAATCGCTATTAGCGTAATGAAATAGATAGCGTAATGAAACAATTAGCGTACTTTACGGTAAATTGTGTTTTTTCGGGTACACCATGATTCTAATTTATCATGTACTCTAATTTGTAAACTGCTTTGTAAAAATTTTCAGCACATAATATGTCCACACTAAAACATGTATATGTACGAAACTGTTCAAATCGTACGCCGTCGCGTTTTTTTGACATCTGCGTATGCCGGAAAATATTTACGCAATTATATATTATTATATTTTCTGTACTTTTAAATTTAAAAATGTACGGAATAGTACAGATCTGGCAGTCCGTACACCACACTATTTAAAAGGGAACTAAATTACAGTTATGAACCGCATTGAGCGGGGTACCTCAAATAACGTGCAAAAACATTTAGCGTACTTTATTCTATTTGAGAATTTGCCCCAAAAAAAGGGGTACCCCAATTAGCGTCATGTACGCTAATAGCGATTCGCGGTGTACCTGCGCGCAGCAAAAATCGTCTCTGCGATTAGCAATTCCCTAGATTTACTACCGTCGTCAATAACGACACAAATCTCTTTGAATCTTGATTGAGGTTTTGTCTTTATGCGCCCCACAATGTATACGAACCCCGACAATTTGCCATAATCAATTGTGAAATTTACGACCCTTCCGCATGCTGCTTACAAACAATTTGTATAGGTATTGGGTACAAGAAGTGAAAATAGCAAAACAAAAAAGGCGAAAATAGCTCCAACCAAATTCTATAGTACAATGTAAAATTTTGAGCTTTTATGGCTATTTCGAACTATTTTTGTACTCAACAAGTTTTTTGTATGATCTTTACCAGCGGAAACCAAAACTAAACGTATCGGGCGATACCCGTTTGGGAGCCCGTTACATTCAAGAAACCGACTGTGATATACGTAATCAATCGCATATCTCTATGCGAATTATAGACCTTTGATCATCGTTATGAAAACCTTTAAATATAGGCCGTTGTTAAGTTAGGACGAAGTTGAAAACAATCAAAATTTTCCAGCGACATCGCTCCCCTATGATGTCATCATACCTTTCCTACAATTCAAATTTTTAGTGCATGATTTGGTGATGTTTCAAAATCAAAAGCTATTGAACCCTTTTATGTCCATTACGTTTCAGGAAGCCCAATGAGAGAATTCGTCCCATCGTTGTGGGCAAACATTTATATCGTTCATGGCCAATGCCATCCCATATGTATCTAGCTCCAATCCCCGCTAAATTTTGTCACATAACTTTGGGGTGGTTACTAGATGGGGGTTGTGAAGCAAAGGACCACAATATTCGCGTTAGTCTTCTATCGATATTTCAAATGCCTTTAATTAGATGGATCGGACAGCTAGCTTTGTCGGCTTATGGTTGCCCCATCACCGATTGCTCACATCTTCCGTTTCAGTGTACCTTTTATTCTTTTACCAACAACATATCATTCTTAGCTCAAAGTGGTCGGTTTCCTCTTTCCTTCGTGACCGACTCTCGTTAAGGTAACCCTTTAGTGGTGGTCGCACTCGTTAGGGCATTCCTTTGGGAAGACTTGTATTTGCCCTTGCTCATTTATGCGCCCTAGGAGTTCTTGCCTTTATTTTCCATTTCTCTTTAAGTGGTTGACGGCACATTCAATCTTGTTCATTTTTGTAACCAACGGCCTTTTCCTCCACTTTCATTTTTTACAAGTTCCCTCTAGTGGTTCACTACATAAATTAGCACATTGACTAATTCCTTCAAAGGCGTTAGGTCTAGCTCAACCTTTACGTTTAATCATCGAGGTGTGTTGCTCGCTCACATCCTAGTCACCCATTCTTTGGTAGGCCATCCATGCACATGCTTTTTAGAATTTGTGTGATAGGTTTCTCACTGGGCTTAAGTTTTTCAGTAACCCACTTCCATGATTTGCCAAGGAAGTCCCCCCTTCTTACTTTACAATTACTTCCCCTCGCACCTCTACAATTGTCTTATCTTTGATGATCGTATTTCATGATTTAGTGGGTTAAGAGGCATTCAATTGTTAAGTTGGCCCTACGTCATCCACTGAGGCATCCTTTCTCTTCTCGGAGTTAGTGTTCACAACACTTGTGGCGCCTGTCCATATAAGGAGTTGTTATCTACCGATTCTTGTTGTTGCTCTTATCACCCTTTGTGTTTTAGACAATGGCTTCATTTGTGTGTGTTGTTCCTCCACTTGATTTTCTCCACCTTCATTACGGAGCCAATTATACATGTCCAAGAATTAATGTATAAGAATATTGTCACCACCACTAAATCTGAGGTAACCAAGGCGCTTCCTTCAAACTCTTGTCATGTGTGATTTCTCCTTTGGGTGAGTCCCCAGTTATAGCGCTTGGCTAGATGCTACATCCATTCTATCACTATTTGATTTATTGTTAACATGTTCGCGTGCTACGCCAAGTTCGAGGGATTTATGAGGTTGATATTTTTGTTATGTTAGGGTAATGTACAGCGATGTTTTTCTCCTGAAGAGTACAAAGGAGCCTCTAAAATTTTAAACAGTCACCCAAGGCAGATTCGAATCTAGCTGCACCCAAGGCAGATTGGAAATGCTTGCTCAGGAAGGACTTTCCAAGCATATCAGCAAGCCATGTTGTTTACGAGACAAAAAGAGACGCGTTGTTTATTTCTTAACTATGTGAGAATTGAAGTACAAAAAAAAAAAGAAAAAAAAAAAAGATACCAAGGATAGCTAGAATAATTGTCCCGAAAAAGTATAGAAAATCGCATTAAAAAATTTAGTTCCTCGTTTAAAAAAAGCTGAAGAGTTTCTTCCATAAAAAAAAAACTAAGAATTTATAAATAGTGAGAAGAGGGGAGGAGGTGTGAAAGGAAAAGGAACGAGTGGACATCCATTAGTAAACTCTGTTAAGGTTTTTTGGGGTGTGTTTTCCTACAAACGGGTGTAGATTTATCATAAAAAGGTGTGTTTTGCGGAAAAGTGGTGTGCATATTTAAAAATATGGTGTGTTTTTCAAAAAATTGGTCTAAATTTATAAAAAAAGTGTCTTGCGCAAAACTGAGGTGCATAAACCAGAATTTGGTGTGCTTTGCGTAAAAACTGGTGTGAATTCATAACAAAAAGGTGTGTTTTCCTACAAACTGGTGTAAATTTATCAAACAGGTGTGTTTTCCTAAAAACAGAATTTGGAATTTTCTGAAGAACACATTACAGTTCAAATGTGCAAAAACCATTGGAAACACTGTATGGTGACCCCATACTAATGGGGAATTCCGTAATCAAACGGTTTTTGGGGCATATTCCGAGTCTAGTACGGGTCACCAGGATAGCATTTCCGATTGTTTTCACACGTTTGAAACATAGAACAGATAGTAACAACAACCACAGTATGCATTGTCTCTCAAAAACAAAAAAACCAATTGGCATCAGTCAAGGGTATTTGGTAAAAATACAAAAACTAACATTATGTGCAACAAAGTGGTTTAAAACAAACTGTCTTTTATACAGAAACGAGCTCACAATATGAGCTGATAGCTAAAATAGAGGCTGATAGTTAAAGGTGGAAAAGCTAACTATGGTGACCGTTCACCCAAAAAAAGCTTCAAAATTGTAGCCGTATAGAGAGAAACAGGCAATTTGAAAAGAAAGTCAACGAACAAAAACCGTCAATTCATCAGAAGGGACGAGATCCAGTACACTAGAATACGGTGCTAGAACACGATCTCTGAATTCCAGAAAAAACTAAACAGGAGAGGTGTGGTTTCTCCAAACCTTTTCCCTTTTCACTTTTTTCGAGCTCCCACCAAAATTGTTGTGACCTGTAGAGCTTCAACCTTCTGAGGCAACAACAACAACATAGAACCCACTGTCCATCCATTGCCGTAAAAGCAGTTTCCATGATGGGATGAAAAAAACCAGTTTCCATAGGATTCACCAATTTCCCCTAGTCGGAAAAGGATTATGTTGCATCAATTTTCTGCCGTTTGTTATAGTCAGGAAGCCCACGGATGCCTGTAGATGTGATGTAGTATGGAGCACTCTGGTTTCTCAAGGACGGTGATTTGTATACATAAGCGGTACGCTGGCCCTCGGTCCAATGGAGAATTATGCGGTTGGTGCAAATGTGTGACCAGCTGACACCTGTGAGCATAAGGAAACCAGGAGTATGGATACCGTAATACCCATAATAATGAACATTATTCATAATGAGCATTATTCCAAAACAACTGGAAAGGCTATATGCGATGACCCTCTCCCTCCCCCTTTCTCTCTCTCTTCCTCCCTCACCCTTGTTGATGGGAATACGAGGGAGACAGCGTCCTAATGCAAGTCCCCATTATCAACGACTGGCAGCTTTCAGATTTCCAAGCAAAGTGGACTTGTCATATAATACATAGGAAAGTGGGTGTACTAATACTGTTGGTGCAATAGCCTAGTATACAAGGTCTGATAGATTAATACAAGCTTCACGATGCCCAAACTTAAACTTAACAAAACACGTCTTATTCAGCTTCTAACGAAGCCGGAAAGGAGCACACGAGTAAGAGAGGGGCCTACCCATGGCCGGTACAAGCTTGGAGTTGTCCCCTACTGTCTTGGTGGTTACTTGATTCACCAAAACAACCTGCACTCAACAACACCACCGTCATCAGTTTTTCAACACAGTCCTTTTTTTTTCAAGAAGCCCAAAACGTCGAATTGCCAAACCGCTCTACTTTTAAAGCTTTTTCTCCCTCTCCCTCTCTCTCTGCCTTTCACTCTCACTCTCCCTCTCCCCACGGAGGACTCATTGCTCTCCCACTCCCTCGCCCACTCCCTCTCCCTCTTTCTCTGCCTCTGTCTCCCTTTCTCTTTCGCTCTCGCTCTCCCTCTCCATCAAGTGCTCACTGCTCTCCCTCTCCCTCTCCCTTTGGCTCTCGCTCTCCCTATCCCTCGAGTACTCACGGTTCTCCCTCTCCCTCTGCCCTCCGTCTCCCCCAAGTACTCACGGATCTCTCCTTCCCTCTCCCTCTCCCTCTGCCTTTCGCTCTCCCTCTCCCTCAATTACTCACGGCTTTCCCTCTCCCTCTACCTCTCCCTCCCCCTCGAGTACTCACGGCTCTCTCTCTCCCACTACCTCTCGCTCTCCCTCTCCCTCGAGTATTCACACCTGTCCCTCCCCCTCTACCGCTCGTTCTCCCTCTCCCTCTCCCTTTCCCTCCCCCTCCCCCTCTCCCTCAAGTACTCACAGCTCTCCCACTCCCTTCATGTGTACTCCCTCTACCTCTTGCTCTCCCTCTCCCTCGAGTACTCACTGCAATGTCGTGCTTGTCTGCGATGCCAATCAGCTTCTGTGCCATGCCATTGAGTAGACGAGTTCGATACGCCAGGTCAGGGAAGCCTTGTCGAAAGTGGAAGGTTATACTATCTATCACAATAAGCCTCACCTGCACAGGCGGTAAAAAAGAAAAAGAAAAAAAGAAACAAAAAAAAAAACCTGTAAAACCTACATAAGCAGCTGCTTTGAAAATTAGACTGGTCAACGGTAGAAATACTCTTGGTTTCAAAGAAGAGCCTAAGGTATAAAGCCTTCCCAATTATCAAAACAGTACAAATATCCCCAATTGAAACTGTTGCGTACTGTCTTCTACAAGAAAGGAAGAAAGGAAACATCCTTTTGTTTCCTAGTCGAACTACATCTGAATGAACTGCTTTCTTTTGAAAATAACATGATTCCACCATTCATAATTTTCCGTTCTCACAGGCTCCATTAATTTCTTATGGAAAGTTTCCAAACTAACTTTTCACAAACATCCAACAATCACAAAGAGATTTGGCAAATGCCTACTCCTCAAAGCCTCAATTCTTCTTTTCGTTACTCTTCTGAATTGCTTCTGACCTATAGGAATTTAATGTATGCTAGGACTCTTGTGAGGGAGCTCAATTCAGTCCCACTACACCGTCGGAGTGGGGTTTATATTAGCATTATTAATTCTAATTCAATTCCTAATGACATGGCTAAATTTGAACCATTTAAAGAATTATCGTTAAGGAAAAGCCAATTAGTGTTATTAACATTATTTTGTGGTAAGAGGGCAGGTAAAAGCGACACCGAACTAGTGTTATTAACACTAATGGGGTTTCATGTTGTACCTCACACAAGAAATTCCAGCGGCTCATTTTGTTCCCTCAGAAACAATAAAAGGATGAGGACAATCACATATTTGTTTCAACTAAAGAAGTTTTTGACTTTGACGATATGCATTATGTCAGAGACCAAATCGATGTTCTGAGTGCACAACCATGTACCTGTCTGTGCCGTTCGAGAAACTCCTCAAGAACGTTCATCAAAGCAATTTGTTCTGCGTACTCAAATATCCGGAAGTAAAATATGTTTGATAAAATCTCATCTGGTGTTATCCGAGAAATCAACTCCACCAACTCTGGCTGATGGTTCAGTGAAGCTAATTCTTGGACATCCACCAACATTCCGTGGGCCATTTCCAAGGCCCTCTCGACAGTAAAACTTCCCTCTGTATCTGCACTGTGGGAAAAGACTGAAATTAATCTCGCAGGTTATAAGGGGCATATAATCTTACCGGTGTGCCCCTTGCATCCAATGCCAATATACACCAAAGCTTCTTAGCTTGGTGTGCACCTCAATTCGAACTCTGATCAATTGCCCAAAAGAGTATCCAACTAATATGCCTGACACAGGGAGAAGCTCCTATAATACACACAGCTCAAAAGAGTATAAGATCTCAGCCTAATACAGGGAGAAGCTCTTACCAATATACACAGCCTGGCCTCCGAGGCCGTTGAGCTCCTCAGGGATCTGAACATTTATCACCAACTGCATTCTGCGGCAGATGTCCACCTTCTCCTAACCCTCTTAGGATTTCATGCCTCCAAGACAGTGAAGACAGATACAACAGACCTATACAGCCCGAAGAAGATTCTACATGACTTGGACTTGGCGACCATAACATATCATGGTTGAAGGTCTTCAACCCTCACTTCGTTCTCGTGGCAGTTAGACCTATTGGCAAAAGCCATAACAAACAGTCACATGAATACCTGACAGTAGGACACAGCAGTTGCTCCCTTTGGTGAGGCATCAACAGACAGCTTGCATGGACGTGGCGATCACAAAACTGTTGGAGGTGGAAGGACAGTCATATACCCAATTTGAGTCTTCCCAACGCCTGGTACACCACCTGCAAAGTTCAAAACCTCGCACTCCATTCAAAATAAGTTGTGACTGATATATACAAGGTCTGGAAAGTCTGCGAATCAAGACAGTAACTGAAAAGGAACGAGGGAAAAAAGAAGAGGTGCCCATAGCAATAATATAATATGTCTGTCAAATTTGCAAAGAGAAAGAATCAGGTGTATGGAGTGCAAGGTTGACGATCTCCTCAATCCCGCTGAGGAAATTAAAATAAAAGGAGCTTATGGCATACGTATTAATGATAGTGAGAGTCATTTAAGCAAAGAGGGTGGCATTACAACTAAAGAGCTTGATGGATGATGCTGCACTTCAAGAGTTACAAACGGAAAGGATCGTGTTCTTTGACGTACGTACGGACAGCATATGAGACAAAAACCATTTGTTGTCCACGGATGGTATTGAAACTACATTGTGAATCACTATTAGCATCAATGATTTTCTCCTCTTAAAACATCTTTTCTCCATGCACATTTGTCGGATTATTAATCCCATGGTTGTGATGGACAGGTAAGGATCTGGTCTCAAACGGAATCAGACACATATGCACAGAGAAAAGTTGAGTAAAGTGGCGGGAAAAACATTGACGCAAATAACGACTCATGGTGTACACTTCTTAGAAGCACAAACAAAAAGTCACAATTTGTAAGCCATGACAGACAGCGAAACACTTTAAATGTGCAAAGGGTGAACATTTAAGCAAACTTAGACATGGTGCATACAGCAACAACACCACAGATTTAGCTCCCCTGGCCCCTTGTTGCAATATGGAAATTTTGCCCAACAATGTGAACAAAAAACCTTCACACCATGCAAAACCGTAAGTATAAGCAGCATACTGCAACGCCAAACTTCAGTGATAAGTTTGACTCCTGAACCTAAACGCAGATGTTAAGTCAAACCCATTTCCCAAAAACAATTGTAATCTGAATAAGATAGGAGTTGACAGATCCGTTTCAACTCTAAATTTTGTGAAATGCCAACCAAGTCAACAAGTAAATAAACATACTAATTCATCCAACAAAAGAATAAACAGCATTGTTATAAAAAATCGTTTCTCTAGAGAGTTCAATAAAGAAAAAACAAACCCAACGCACGCCCAAATGAAATTTCCGAGTAACTGCACCGTCATTCTAGAATAATGTTCATGATTTCACCAGGAAGCCACCGTCAATATGACCTCTGCCTACTTGGTTTGCCAAAATCCAAACACCTTATATTCCGTGCGAAAATATTGACCCAGTGTGGGGTATGAATACAAAAGAATCCAAAGCTATTTTTGTCTGAACTCATAGACTACCACTCTCAATTAAAAAAAGTAAACATGGACACTGTCCCATGCACAGCTGCCTAAAAGTCCTGTCGACATAACAGCAGAAAAGGGATCCATAGAATAACCAACTAACCTGTCAATGCCAATCTGACTCTATGCCTGACTGGCTTGTAACTGGAATCTGTCCAGAAGAGACCCAATAGAATGTCGGCGGGCACCCATGGGGCATGTGAGTACACTGTGTATCGCTATTAGAGTTAACAACACTATATTGACGGCCTTAAATTCTAGCCCTTGCATTTAACATAGTATTAATAGCACCAATTGGTTTTTTCTAACCGTTAATTTGTTAAATGGTTCAAAATAAGCCACATCATTTGGAACCGGATTAAAATTAATAACACTAATATAAATGCCACGCTAACAATTTCTTCACCCTAACAACGATTCATGGTGTAGTCTCAAAGTAACTTAGGCAAAAAATTATCATGTGGGCTACCAGGACCAATGCAGAATCTGAAGAATGTGGGCATTTGTGCCATCCAATAACTACAGTTTTTGCCATTTTTACTCCAGATACTTAATCACATGCACCCATGCAAAAGCTGTGTTCATCATAGGAGAGATATATGGAGGCAAAGAGAATGACATAAATGGAGGATTCGAGATGAAAAGGGGCAGACAAATGATGAAAGAAAAAGCAAGATAAAAAAACAAAGAAGGAAGAGCCAAAGCTGGAGAAACAAAGGGAGGAAAGAGATATTAATGGGAAAAGAGTGGATCTCTACACACAGTGACAAGAAGCTGATTAGGCTCATCTTCTTTCAACCTGTCATTGGTACCGAGTGCATACCACCTGTGTAGTACAGAGGACGTAGTCAAAAACCAAAACGGTTTTTTTGGCTTGGTGTTTTCTACTTTTTTGTGTGTTTCGAGTAGTAACGGCCTTCATTGTACTAAGGTTAACACATGCCGGATACTCCTTGAGAATTTCCATAATACAGAAGAATTTTACAAAATTTCGTGTTTTCAGCTTGGATTTTGCTAGTTAAAGTGCATTTTTGAGTTGTAATTAGCCTTCGTTTCAACAGGTTAATGCGCCAAATCCTCCTTGAGCATTTTCATGGGAAAATGAGGGAGGGAGAAGAGAGAGGATAACGTGGAGGAATTGCTTACAAATCTCAGTGACCTCCTTTGGAACTATGCCACCACCAATAATGCGATCAAATTCGGGACAAAGAGTTGAAATTTTCTTCCTCGACTTTTCGTCAGCAAGTAGCTCCCATGCAGATTTGGCCCCTGCATGGAATTCCAATGTGATGCCCTGATTGGTTTTCCAAGTACGCTTCAAAAGCCATTACACGGGAAATGTATAATGCACCAAATTTCAACTATCTCTTCAATATCTAATTAACAAATGAAAAATTACTTTCTTGATGAGTCACCACCAATTAACTAAATTAAGTTTTCCATAACTTAACAACCATGTGTCTAAAATAACCATTTGTCATAATCCTAATTTTCTATTTCAACAGTTTGTTTCGCTCATTATACCGCACTTATCTTTAATTAGTTTCTCTCATTACGTTGGCACAATACATAGCTTCTCTGTTGAATGTTTTCAATATAGAATACTTGCGCAAGTTCCTTGACACAACCATTTTCAAACTGTTCTTGACAGTTCTTGAACTTCAAGTACAAGAAAACACCGCAAACCCGAGTATCTGGCATTACTGATTTACTATGGTTTAAAAATTTCAAACTAAACTTACTAAAGACCATGAAACTTAATGATAATGAACCATTACCTAAATATTAATCCTCTATTTGCTCAATACCCCGAAGTGCATAAGTGCAAAAACAACGTTGACTTTTTTTAACCCATTATCTCTGGTCCAAAGCCAAAGATAAAATTTTAATAAAATTCCGCTATTTTTAAATCCTGAAGCCAGTCATATTATGTCATCCCAGTGATCACATTCAAATTCAACCTTCAAGCCTGGCTTTAATGTTCCAAGTTTATGAGCTTTTTTTATGAATATAAGGATATTTTTTCTGCAAAATTGTCATCATTGAAGCCCGGTTTTCTGCAAAACATTTTTAATGAAAATAGGAAAAAAAATCCAAAATTGTCAATATTCGTATCTATATTTTCTTACATGTAAGTTTAAGAGCATTAATGAAATAAAGAAGAAAAAGTATTGCAAAACTGTCACCTGCAAGGCATGTATCCACGTCTCTCCCATAAGCTCCGGGAATAAGTCCGAGAACGTGCAACGCTTCTTCATGACTTAAACAAGCATCTGAAAAAAGGACAAAAAGTCGATTGTTTCCAGCCTCAAAGACCTGAAAACAATATGGAACCATGCAACCACAGCTACACGTTGATGCGCAATTTAGCAAAATAGTGCCAAAAAAAAAAAAAAAAAAAAAAAAAAATTCCCAGTTGAAATGTAATTATCGTTGTATGGTTCAGTGAAAAGAGAGACACTCACACATACATACACATACACATCACATACACTACAATACACATACACATACACATACACATACACATACACATACACGTACACGTACACGCATACGCACACGTACACGACACGCACACGCATACTACACGTACCACATACACATACACATACACATACACATACACATACACATACACATACACATACACATACACATACACATACACATACACATACACGTACACATACACGTACACATACACGAACACATACACATACACATACACATACGCATACGCATACACATACACATACACTACAGATACAACACCATACATATACATATAAGACGGAATCATTTTCAATCGTTAGGGCAAACACGCAGAGCAAACTTTTCCCTTTAATGTGCAAAAAGATATGAATACTTACTCATTATGTTATTGCTCAGTATTATATGCTTGTTTACGAATTAACTACGTGAATAGGGTGGAAAACCCACATAGAATGTTTTCATAATAGGGTGGAAATCCATATAGAATGTTTCCATACCTTTTTCGCAATTAAAATCTATGTTGCAAACAGCAACGAGTGAAATCCAAGCGAGCAGTGGCAAGTCTCACCCCTTGCAAGCTCGACAGGCCCGACTCCTTGGAAGTCTGCCGCAGTTCTGAACCCCGCAGAGAGTAGCTTTCCCCGTAAAGTTGGCGGAAGAGGCAGAGATATGGTCTCCATTGCCCAAACCAAACCAAGCGCTTTTCTTCTCCGCCGAGATCCTTCTGCTACTCCAGCTTTCCGAGGAAGGCAACGCCGGAAAACGGACAGCTACTGTAAATGACTAATTGTAACATCAGAAATGTACATGAGAAAGTATGGTCGCAAGCGCGCCTCCAAAATAGAGTACAATTTTGCACGTGTAACATTTATAGTTTTAGAAAGTACTGTAATTTTGTCCGTGATTCTTTTGTCCTATTTGCAGAATCGTACCCTTTCTCGGCACAGAGGATGGAGCTACAAACCCGAAATAAAGTTCGCTAAGTTAGAAGTACATGGGGACATACCCTTATCCCCCATGGACTTTCAGCCTTTTAATCTACCCTGCTGTAATTAATTATATTCCGTATTGATATTTAGATTACCGTACCTCAGTTTACGTCATCAAGCGACGTTTTCAAAGTGTTCCTAATTTCCTATGTCAATCATTACTTGCGCCTTCGTTACTTCAAATATGTGACAGTTGTAGACGTTTACAAAAAATGCGACAGCCTACGATAGTGCGATAGACGACTACGAAACCGCACGACTACGAAACTTCCTAAAATTACAGTAGTGACGTTTACAAAAACGGCGACGGTTGTAGACGTCGAGTTTTTTGTGACATTGTAGATGTTTCGCGTTTTGTGACATTGCAAAGTCATGCTACCTTGCGAAGTCATGCTACCTTATGACGTCATCAACACGTAAACTTTTCCCATGGTTTCTCGATTTCTTTTTCTTACCATCTATCATTCGATATGCCATCAAAATGAGACCAAAATCATTAAAAAAAAAAAGGAAAAAAATATATCTTTCATTTTATACTATTATTGCTGCATTTCATTTAGAGATGAGAGAAAGAGGAGCGGTCGAATGAAAGAGATGGGGAGAGACGAGGACGTTGTAAATTTTTGCAAAGGACCCATGACTTTCGAGACCCCAACGATTTTTTTCCGTATATGCTTGTCATTTTGTACGTACATGCACGTGACGAGCATGTAAAAAAATAGCGTGTACTCTCTCCCTCGTTCAAAAAAATTTCGATACGTTTCACGCGTGCAATACCTGCTTTCTATTCATCGATAGTGTGTCATTTTTGTTAAAATCAGATCGCGATTTGATTCCATTACAAGTGTGAAGATGAGGTGGAAGTGGCTCGCGATGATTATAACGCCAAATTGCCGTACCTTCCAAGTTTTAAAATGACGCAAAATTTACTTGTGTTTTTGCCCATATTTCGTACGACGTAATGTTTTCTCGTTGAAAGTCCCATTTCTGTCAAAACGACGGAAAAAAAAGTTCTTACTTGAACACATGGGAATACGCCCTAATTGTCACATCAAAAATGTACATGAGAAAGGATGGTCGCAAGCGCGCCTCCAAAAAAAAGTACAATTTTGCACGAGTAACATTTATAGTTTTAGAAAGTACTGTAATTTTGTCTGTGATTATTTTGTCCTATTGGAAAAATCCGTACCCTATCCGCACATGGGATGGGCAAATGAACGTTCAGACTCAGCTAAAAATCTGAAACAAAAAAAAAATAAAAAATAAAATCTATTGAAACAAATGTAGCGGTCCCATACTGCCTGGTTGGTCAATTTGAGGCTTTATTTAGTGTGGCCCTCAAAATTGCAGACGCTAATATGACAGATTGTCCTTTCGTAAGTTGTGTTATGGGCTTTTCATGTGATCTTTTTAAATCTCCTACTTTGATCAGAAACCGTCCGATCGTACAAATCTGACGGTTTAAATAAAAAGTCCCTCAAAACTCACAGATTTTTTTTTTTTGTCCGATTTTTTTTCAAAATTTAGACATGTCGTTTAATTCTCTATCGAACGATGTGCAACTCAACCCTATTCCTATTTTATTACATTTTGCGGCCAATACAATATGGGTCTTAACTCTTAAGGGTATATTGTATGTTTTGTGTACAATAGGCATATTGTATGGGCATACGGTCACCTACTTTTGAACTATGATTGACATTTAGATTACCGTACCTCAGTTTACGTCATCAAGCGACACCATGTCACCAAGTCACCAACTACCAAAATTCAAGAGGCGTCATACTCTACAATGAGCACGGTTCTGTACTGTACTGTAGTGGACTCTCTGAGTAACCATGGGCGCTCCTACTGCCCCTCGACCAGAGCCTTCAGTCATGGAGTCGGGAAATGGCCCTAAGACTCCACCATCTATCCGGCGCCTTCGTGAAAGTACCTCCGCCATTCACGGCGGATCATCCTCTCATCTTGGGGAACGTTCTAGTTCTGCCGATGCAGCAACTCTCTCCTCCAATCTCTCTCACTCTCTCAGCTCTCCCGCTCCGCCTCCTCGGCCTCCCTCTCAAATGAGTCGCTCTTCAGCTGAACCCCCTCACTTGAATGCTTATTCACGTGCCATCAGCATGGAAATGACATCTGATAGTTGGCAGTCTCCTGTTTCTGAACCAGAGAGAGATCATCAGAACCGCTACAGTACGATGGACTCCTCTGCTCTTCGGGGAATGCTTGCTGTACGGACAGCCGCAGCTGCTAATGCTTCTTCTGCTTCTCCTCTACACCTTCCCATCGTTTCTACTCAAAGAAGTTTGGATAGAGTTATATCAGGAGGCCCTGCACAGACTGACCATAGCATTCTGGAGGGGACAAGTTTTGTACCACACCAGGGCAGCCATGGAAGTGGAGATTATAGTCATTTGGCTGGTGGACCGCTTCCTCCTCATGGGAGTGGAGGATCTACACAAATTCCAGTAGGAAACATTTCTTCAGCCACATCCGCTGAGAACAGGTATCCTTCTGTACGGTTGTCAGCCATGAGAGCCAATTCATTTTCAGAAATGGCAGATCTGACCTCTGGTTTGTCTCGGAGGAACTCAGGGAGCACCCAGGAAAAAGAAAAGGAGAAAGAAAAAGGAACCGATTCTCCTGTAACAGCGGGGCCATCGAGTGTTTCAGAATTACAGTGGACAGGGGCGTCTTGGAGTGAAGAAAGTGCTGAGCTGGCAGCTGCTAGAGCGAGGGCACAACAGTTGGACAGAGGGGCTCAAAGCTACTTTCAAAAGGCTGAGGAGACTTACCAGTTACAGGTATGTATTGTTCTGTAAAGTAGGTCTGTAAAGTTCGTTGTATAGCTGCAGGTATGTATAGTTCTGAAGATTTTTTGTCATTCCGGATTAAGGGAAGGGACGAGAAGGGGAAGGAACGGGATATTACATGTTAAGTCAATGAAAATAAATGGAAAGTTGCAGATGTTGGAAGGTCTGATACAACTCGAGACATAGAAAACCTGCCAGATATATGCACATTTGTAATTAGTACTTGACTAATTCACACTAAATGACTGTCTTTTGGAGAGGGAGTATTTGTACATTCTCTAGTGTGACACACTGGTTCCTACCGATTTTTTTCGTGAATGTCTTGTCGGTAAAGAATCTTTCATTGAATAGTAGTAAAGGCGAGCCTTAATGCTGGACAGGCACAATATGCGGCTCACAGTAATAACAATTTACAGTGTATATCGCTAGTATCTCTAGAACAAATGTGG
The DNA here is from genome assembly GCA_037447655.1 of Zygnema cylindricum. Taxonomy (NCBI): domain Eukaryota; kingdom Viridiplantae; phylum Streptophyta; class Zygnematophyceae; order Zygnematales; family Zygnemataceae; genus Zygnema; species Zygnema cylindricum. The sequence goes on along the minus strand of JBBHKE010002503.1, from coordinate 216,218 downwards.
CCGCTGAAAGCTGGGAGAATGGAGCTTTATACAGAATTTTGAAGTCGCTTGTACAACTTGTAGATGTATGTGTTTCCACATGACAACAACACTCATGACAAGTTGGATCATTTTTAACACATTCTCATTTTCCTTTCAGAATTTTGAATCGTCACAGCGTGCGATTAGCAGTCTGTAGAAGGTCCATGATAGCTCTTCGTTGGAGTATTTGTCTTAGCGCCATGTTACCATCATTTACTTTTGCAATGTCTATGACAGCTAGGCAGGAATTCATACATTATTCATTTTATTCAGTATTTCTATACCCCAGTATGATATGTTATGAACAGCAGAAGTTAACTGGCATTGACACTAAATAATGTGGCCTCGTGGCATTCTTGAGTGATTGTGTAACATGTAAAAAAAAAAACCAAAAAGTAAAGGATGTTTTTGTTTTGCTCTAGTGTTTGGAATTTTAAGGTATTCGAACCTTAAGCCATGTTTGCAGGTTTCAAGCTTTAGTGTCAGCTGAAATTTAGGAATGTTCAGTTCTGTGATCTCATTTTCTTTTTTTTAAATTATGGAAAACGTTGTTTGTTAGCATAGTTCTCGGTATTGAAATTCTCCGTAGTACAGCATTTGTTTGTACAAGCAATGTTGGATAGGCTAGCCCCTCAATGGCCGGTTGAATACTCCATAATTTTAGTATTTCTTTTGCTAGGGATAATGTCAAGTTACATCAACGTGGAGATAAAATTTGATCAGGGTTTGGAATTTCCTATCTGTTTCAGGGCCATTGATATGGAGCATATTTATTCTGAATTGCTAAACATTTTAATTATGTTTGGCTGCATGGTTCTCTTTTTCCCTAATGCTAGTCTAGCAAGCTGTTTTTCTTTCGCTTCTGTTTAGTTCATCACCATGCAAGGTAGCTACCATGAATTGCCTTGGAGTGTGTGCTCTTGGAAGTTGTATGGCATACTTAACTCATTTGACCATGTCATCCTTTCGGGAATGATTGTTCCATTAGATGATTGTTTCGTGTTTGTTTTGTTATAAGTTTTTCAAAAGCTTTTATTTGTGTGTGATCCTATTTTGAAGCTCGAAGCATGGTATCTTGTCTTCGGTTTCAGAATGTAGAGATTAAGCCAGAGGACTTAAATGGCTAGCTCCTATCAACAATACTTCCATTCCAGTCGTTTACTGTTTGGGCTGTGTCATGCACATGCTCCTTTGACACTAATGCTCGTGATACTGTTTCTTCTTTTTCTTTTGCTTCCAAACACCATAGTCGACCTTAAGCTGTTTTTCCATTGTCCTTGTTTCTTTCAGTTGGCTTAATGAAGAAACACTGAAGTGTTTCAGTCAGCTCAAGGCCGTTACCAAGTGACGGACATTGCATTGCCCGGGCATTCTCATATTAGCATATTGCGTCTCTCTTATATTGTACTATTTATGTGGTTGGTTCTGTTTTTTGCTTTTTCGCGAATATTCATGAAAGGGCAATTTTTTTCCTTCATCTCTCTAATTTTGAATTGCGACACAGCTGTCTTAAAATCTGTGTGAAACAATCATTAGTTCTTTGGACTTCTATCCTGACTGTCCGCTAGTTGTGTACAGTTGTAACTGTTGGGACAGCTTGTCCTTGCAATCACGATCTCTTTTATTATCTCCATCACTTGCATCCATTGTCATTTTGCTTGTAGTTCCGCTTCAGTACACATTCCAATATTGATGCCATGTAACGGTCGCTCAGGGCATTATAACTTTTCCTGTCTGTGATGGTTTTCAAATGCCTGTGCGTAACTCCCGTAGAAGGAAAAGTTCCCACTTTTATGCCATCTCCTGCGTCAATCTTTGCAGGTGGCCGTTGCGTTACGTGTTATGGCAGATGCTGAGCTGGCAGAGGAAACAGAGATGAGAACCGTTGATACAAACTATGCTGACGGTCAGGATGAAGCGGATGAAAGCAGTACCCCTCGGGCATGGTCAGGGGCCGTTGTTAGCCAACGCAGTCAGGCGGAGGCTACTGCTTACCGATTCTGGGTGAGGATATGATGTACACTCTCTTTAATTTCCTCAAGTTCCCCGGTCTGTAGCCTGCGCTCAAAGTTTGATGTAAAGCAAATGAAACATGAAGGAATACTTGCTACAAATTTAGTTGTGGCTGGCATGCAGTTCTCATTCTTGTGATTGAGAATACTGCTGGGAACGACTTGCTTTCAAATGTCGAAAAGAGGGCTTATCTGGCTCATGCAACTATGCAAGTGAAAAAATTGGTTAAAGGATGGTGACTGAGCTGATGAATTTAAATGTTGGCAAGCTGTGGAAGTCGTTAGAATATAAAGCATGAGGAATGCCCACGCTGAAAATGGCTGGAAAGAATTGCAATTTCAGTCATTGATAACTTCATACGAGCTATTTTCTCAAGCTCTTTGTGGTCAAAAATGTCTTCTGGATGGGACACTAAGGAGGTCTTAGGAGGTGCCCTGGAAACTGGCAATTTCATTCTTAGGGGATTAACATGTCAATTTCATTTGATCTTTTATAGGGGAACTTTGCATGTAGGAGAAACTATCTTGTTGCTGCTGTCATCATCATCTGACTTTAGGTCGCAGGTTAAATCTCAGTGTTCCTCGTTCTCCCAATTTCTGGTTTAAGTACTTTGTAACAATTTAAGATGCAACATTCCCTCGTTGGCTTATGTCGTAAATTATAACTTGCAAGTCCTGTGATTCCATCTTCTGTCTACATGTGCCCAGATAAACGGAAGTCTAAGTATCGAGGATCGAATTGAAGATGGCTTCTTTGATGTGTTGGGAATCTCTCCTTTTGTGTGGTCTCTCTGTGTCGAGGCTTCACAACGTGGACGTATGCCAAATTTAGATACTCTAAAGGGTTTACATCCTTCGGAAGCTTCATTTGATGTAACATTGTTTGACCGTTCCAAGGATCCTCAGCTTCGAGAATTGGAGGAACAGGCAGTAGTGGAGGGCTTTGCGGCACAGGAAGTGAAGACTCTTGCAAAGCAGTTAGGCATGTTGGTAGCCTCCCACCTCGGGTACGTGTAGACACTTGAAAGGAAGGGTGTTTTATCACTGTTCTTATTATCCGCCTCTTTAGTATATTTTCTTATGAACCTTTTAGAAGGTCAATCCTTTTAAAGCCTTTGTTTAGTCGCTCCCTTCCCTTTCTTTTCTTTTTTCAGAAAAATATGTTCCCCATTAGATGATTGACATGGCTTTGAATTGTGTGACACTAGCCGACAACTTCTTTCGCTTTTTCTTTTTTAAGTGTTTAGGATCACTGGTGAGGTTCCAATGTGAAGAACATATGTGGCTAAAGTACTCAAATTTATACATTTTTATGTGTTGTCGATGCTTGAAACCACCATCATTTTAATTTGCCCTCTTATGAAGGCTCATCCAGGGCTCTGCTGGTGTGGGGGGGCATTTGTTTTGCTTTGGTGTTGGTCTTGATTCGTTTAGTGAAAGTATAGACGGCCTCAAACTTACCTGTAGTTCCAGGGAACTCTTTCTGACAATGCTTATTGATCTCAGCGGTGCTGTGCATTCCGAGCTACACGATTTAGTTCCTCGTTTTCGTCAGCGACTTTTTGAGATGAAGAATTACGCACGAACTATTGTTGTCCCCATCGGGCATCTCTCTCTTGGCCTTTGCCGACATAGAGCCCTCTTATTCAAGGTATGGCCATTTCTTTATATTCCAATTGCTTTTATGTTATTTGCAAGGCAGCAGTCTTGCGGTAGGTGATTAGATTAATGGGGTATGTATTTTTCTTTGAAGAATGGCCAGAGTTGTATATTAGAGAATAAGAGCTATCTCATTAATGATGTTTACATGTCTACACATATCAGGTAGGTGTTTCCTGCTCAAGATCTGTTCAAGCTGTGCACTAAAGCTGATTATATTTTTGAGGACTTAGCCAAATCGTGTGAATGTCTGAGTAGCACAGTGTTGAATGTTTTTGAGTCGTTGGACAGTAGTTGAATATCTTGAGAGGACAATTCACTGCGAATACAGGGACATGTTCACATTTTTTATTACCAAGTGTAATGCTATATGGTGGTTTGTTGGGGCTGTTGTTTTTGGTGAGGCAGCTGTTGATGGACATGTTAGAGCAAAAATGTCGCATTGCTCGAGGTTGTAAACATTGTGGAATGGACGACGGCGCCTCCTGTATTGTTGTCGATGCTGGCCTGTATGTACCTAGGGCTTTAGAATTTGACTTCTGCTTGTTTTTATGCTGTGTATTGTCATTGGATGTCATGTTGTACACTACATGATGGTTATAAAAGTGTAGCGCATTTATAATTGGAAAGACATATTTTAATTATCGATTTATAATACACTTAGCTATTTCTTATTTATGATGCGGTTCTGGCATTCTTGAATCAAATTTGACTATGGGCAAGATGCACAGCATTGCAGGCAATTTACCTAGCAGTTTTGGCAATGGGTGCAGTGAATATGTTGTGGATCTGATTAAAGATCCTGGTAAGCTGGAGGCTTCTATGCCAGCAGTTCATTATCCTGTTTCATCTCCATTGCGTATCCCTTTGATGAAATCTTTGGCTCTCAAAGAGCCCATCGATGGTGAGCCGGAATGGCTTCCCGAGTTTCGCAGTACAGAGTTTCGAAATTATCGAAGGTTCGTCCATTGTACTAAAATGACTATTACAGCATAGCAGTTGGCCATGAGCTATGAAATGTCTGGCCAAGCTGTTTGTGTGTGTGTGTGTGTGTGTGTGTATGCTGATTTTGTTTTGGGAAAATGGAGGAGGCCATATTGGTTTGAAATGATGATTGCTCAGGCTGTACTGTGCAATGAACTTGTCATCCTCGTCTTTGACTAATTGGCTTCACATAGGACCATGCCTCTGGCTCTATGACATTCCATAAAAAAAAAATTGGACCTTATTTTCTCCCCCCCTTCAAGAATCCTTTCGCCAGGTCTGTTGATTTTTTTTTTGAATGTGGTCTGAAGCCACTTACTTCAGCATGAGCTGTTTTATCATCTCTCTTTTGTGAATCCTTGACATACTGAAGTTTGTCTACTTGTTCAATCTGCCAAACCTCATACCTTATCTTCTGTTGTGCTTGTTTAGAGATAGTCTGGAGCAGGATGGAGGACGTGGGTTGGGAATTAACCAGCGCTCTCCATCAGTCAATGTCCGACCTCGTACAGCGAATGGAGAGGCAGCTGAAACAGAGGATGATGTAGGAACTGAGGCCTCAGGTGGAGCAAAACAGAAGTGGAAGGATGCTGCGAAGGTGCATTATTCTCCTGACCTTGGTCTTATTCAGGATTGTGGACATGCGAGCACTGACTTAATTTCACACCTTCACTGAAGCCTGTGAGCAGTGCATGTATATCAGATTTTGGATCCAATTGGTGGAGTATGAATGGTTCATTGATCAAACTTGCATATGGTTCATGACGGAATAGGACTAAAATTGCTGTTTGTGAGCAGCTTCAGATGAAATGGGTATACAAAATCATTCTGCTAATTGTTTTTGTTTCATCAAAGCTCTTTGACACTGTCAAGTTTCTTTGGTCTGATAAAGTTTCAGGCAACTGTCACCATTTATAAAAATGCTGGGCTTTTATCTTTTCAGGCTGCTCTTCATAATCCAGGGTTACAGAAAAAACCTGCCCCTGAATCACCTGCACAGAAGCCTCCCCCCGGACCACAGGTTAAGGCTGACTTGATGTCAGCTCTCCCAGGGTCGAATTCTCCCACTCAGATGTTGGATAAAGAATCGGACGTGAAAGGGGCAGATCTTATGCCCATCATCATGTCAGAGCATGTGATGGATGTTGGAAATATGGAGATTCAATGGGAAGATATCGAGCTTGGTGAGAGGGTTGGAGCCGGTGAGTTATCATGTTTTGTGGGTACTCGACTTATGGAAATTGTCCTCAAATTCTCTTGTTTTCTACCCCCGTCTCCCTTTTTTTCCCCGCTACTGCCACTTAAGGCCATTGGGGAAACATTTTTCTTGTTTAGGCTATTGCACCACTTTCTGGTAATGTGTATGTTTCTGTTGTGTCTTTTAGTGTTTGAATGAGATGAAAAAAGCATGAATCCATATCACTTATATTTTTCGAAACTTGGCGGTTAAGTCAAGATTTTATGATGCCCAAGCTCATCTCTGTGAAGTTTATTTACGAGCCCAACTTGCTCCAAATTAACTTCTTATGTTGCAGTCTTCCACCCGCCATGATTTTGCAGGTTCTTTTGGAACGGTTTTTCGATCTGAATGGAACAGTTCGGTCAGTTTTTTCCCCCCACCTCTTTTTAATTTTCACAGCCTTGCAATTTTACAATGTACGCCTATTTTTTGTCGTGAGTTTGTGTGTCCACTCCAGTTGCTAGAGTTTTATAAGAGTTTTTAGTTAAGATGTAATTTGTCTTTCCTCATTGGAGGCCACTACCCTGCACAATTTGGCCCATGTTTGTGTTGTATTTTTGTTTGTTTCATGTTTTTTTTGTCTGATTCGGAAATTTTTACGTCCGTTTGCGACTCGTTGTTGCAGGATGTTGCTGTTAAAGTGCTTATCAATCAGGATCAAAGTCCTGAGCAGCTTGCAGAATTTAAAAGAGAGGTGGGTCTTTCGAAATATAATATGTTTGGCCAAACTTGGCTCATATTTGTTTTTCAACATGGTTCGTGTTCCTCTTTAGTAAGTCCCTTGTATGAAATTGAATTCTGGTGAGGGTTTGATGTGAATGGAGATTTGATCAGTTTTACAGAATGGTGAAGATAGTCGATACTGACCATCGATGACAAATACTGAGAACTGATGGTGAATACGGCGTTGATGGTGAATACTGATATTGTCTAGCATTTTTTTTTGAACAGTGGGAATCAATGTCAAATCTGAAGTTCCAAGTCTCATGCATAGTATTGCTGGGTAAAATAATTCAACATCTATTTAGCAAGCTTTTTTCTTATGAGACAAAAATAACACAAGTATTTTGTTGTTGATGCAAAGGACACCGATGCTTTGTATTTTGAAAAGGACCAGACAGAGCTTACCATAAGTACAGTTTGTTCTTTTTGGTGGTTGACATTCTCAGTCATCCGTGCCTAAAAGATGCGGGAATCTTCGTACTCATCAGACTCAATACTGACTAGTTAATCTGCCTGCTGTCATTAGAATCTTAGGTTTTCGTCCACAGCATTTGAAGACATGTAGGAAAACCATATGTAGGAAATCATGTGTGGGAGGGATTAAAGCACAGAATGTTTTTTGCAATCATTAAGGAAAACAAAATAAAACTCCGTGAGCGAAGCTTTTATCAGGAAGTAACAATCTGTGTGAGTATTACTGTGGGTTCAGGTGATTATGATGGAGAAGCTAAGACACCCCAACATTGTGCTTTTCATGGGAGCCGTCACAAAACCCCCTAACCTTTCCATTGTTACTGAGTTTCTTCACAGGTGAGAAATGAGAATCTCCCCAGGACTAGGGGATTGGGAAAAAGTGGGAGAGAGACGGAAAGGGATAGGGAACTGGGGAAGAGAGAGACTCCTACACGAGATCCAGTGGCTTCGTATTGATAAAACTGATGTTGCGACCTTATTGTTTTTTCTTCCAGGGGAAGTTTGTTTCGTCTTCTCCATCGTCCTGGTGCAAAAGAAACTCTGAAAGAAGATCGGCGAATGCGAATGGCTATGGATGTGGTGTGTTTGGTTTCTATCACATGTTTTCTTATCTTCTTTTATCTTCTTTTATTTTCTTTATTTTCTGTATTTGTTGTGCCTCTCTTGTATCCTTTCTAATCACACGGAAGGATTAAATGTATACTTTTCATTTTCCCTTTGCATCTTAGCTCTTCTGAGAAATCATACGCTGCTTTTACTGTAGTATGGGCAGTATCAAATTCTTTTTGTGGGGGATGGGAATTTCAGGCCAAGGGCATCAATTACCTCCACAAATGCAATCCCATGATAGTTCACAGAGACCTGAAGTCTCCCAATCTTTTGGTGGACAAGAACTGGACAGTAAAGGTGCTCATCTTTCCAGTCTTTGGTTGAAGACACATATTCACTCATAATGTAGTACTTTATGAGCGTTATATAGCGATGTTTCTGATCATGATGGGGAATTCTCAGGTTCCTTGTAAGCTCTGGTGTTTCCAGATGTCAGCATGGTAGTAAGAAGTAGCTGCCGGGAAATGTACCAGAAGCCAGAAAGCGTTTTAGTCTGGAATTATATTCTGGTTTTCTTTTCGATAGTTGTCTGAAAGAAGATTGAAGATTATCTTAGGAAGAGTTTTGAGCCGTAAAGCAGTTATTGACTATGTTCTTTGCTATCATGTGTGTCTAACATGGTTCTGTTGATCCACTGTTATTGAAGGTGTGCGATTTTGGCCTTTCTGCAAACAAAAACAGTACATTCTTATCGTCCAAATCTGGAGCTGGAACAGTGAGTAATCCTGTCACAGGTTTTCCGTTTCTGAAAGCAGTTTATTGCTTTCTTCTTGTATGTCTCATCTGTTTCTACATGCTGTGATATGGCCCTCACTCTCCTTTTCTTTGCAAAAGCAACCAATTTTGCTTTGTTTTCTCATTTCTTTCGCACACTCTTCCTTTGTTTTGCAAATGGTTTTCATTGTGCTTTGTTTTGCACTCCTTTTTCCTCCGAACGTAGAAGGAAACGTGGTCCTTTTTGCCTTTCAGTTGTGTCCTTTGGTCGGACCTGCATTGTAAACTAAACTAAAAAAGAACTGGATAGAGCACTATTGGTTATCCAGTCTTTTTAAGCACTATTGTTTTTCGTATCCTTTTAAGCACTATCGGTTATAGAGTCTTTTTCATAAGTTTAGCTAATTTTCTAACCGATAATGTGATTTTGGCAATTCTCCACAGCCCGAATGGATGGCTCCCGAAGTTCTTCGTAACGAACCCTCGGATGAGAAATCCGATGTATACAGCTTTGGCGTCATCTTGTGGGAAATTGCCACTCTCCAACAACCGTGGGATGGCATGAATCCCATGCAGGTAATGGCCATAGATTAAAGTGAGAGAAGACTGAAATGGGTTCATCAACACAGTTACTAACCGTTAGGGTGTTAAAACTTTGAGGATGTTAATTCCAGTAAAAGTGATGCAGACATTTCTGGTTTTTGGGAAGCACAAGACAATAAGGCAAGTTATGGGAGTGAGAGGAAGAGAGAGGGAGATGAGTGATGTAAAGGTGTGGGGTGGACATTTGCAGGTTGTAGGTGCTGTAGGATTTCAACACAAGCGACTTCCAATTCCGGACTATATGTCTACGGCCATCACGGAGCTTATAGAAGCTTGCTGGGACAAGTGAGTTTTATTTAACTCAACCATGTTACTCAAGAAGCATGTTAGGTTTGGTTGTCCTTGGGCTTGTCTTTTCTGTTGGAGATCATTTCGAGCTGACCATTGCATTCGGCTCATTCTCTTTTTTTTTTGAGTGCAGTAAACCTCAAAACCGTCCAAGCTTCACAGAAATTATTGCGAAACTGAAGCCGCTCCTCATGGCTTCTCAAAAAGCTGTACAGGCGTCCTCTGCGAAGCCCGCAGGCGCGACAGAATAGGCGACCAACAGGAGACAGCTGTCACACCTTTTTTTGTCCATCATGATGTTGTGGAGTCCATCATGATGTCGCCTATGAGGAGAATCATCTGCCCGTGCAACAATCTTTGCAATCCTAAAGAGTCGGGGGTTGATCTTTCTTCCTTGTTGCTCCTTAGTCTTCGAATTCAACTTTTCCAAGTTTAATCGTGAAAGTTGTGCAATGATCGCTAAGGATGTTTATTATGGAGTGTTTCAAAATGAAACACTTTTTTCTGCATCGAGAAAGGTTGGTTAGCTTCAGATTTAGAGTGGCTTACGTTTTACTTTGGTCGGTGTTTGACTTGCTTACCGAGTCCGGCCTTTCTCTCACATATGGTTTCCAGTCGGTTTTTAAGGTTGAAGATGTTATGGGAATGAGTTTGTACTATAGTGTAGAAATTATGATTTAGAGGTATAACAAACTGATTTCTTATGGGATGGAGTTAAATTGATTTGTAGGATTAGGTCTATTGTTACATAACTATGCTTTGGAATCTGAAAATGGCCTCCATGGTTTATTCAACTTTTTGCTTTGCTGGTAGTTATGTTGATGCCTTGTTTGTTCCAATTGTGTGTTGCCTTGCTTAACGCTGGGCCCGGATTTATATATGATATGATATGTATATATCATATATATATGTTTGTACATATGATATGGATGGTTCGCCTCATGTGCACCTTTACTCTGCAAATTGTCTCAAGTCAGTATTTTAAAAATAAAGAACATTTTTCTTTCTAAAAATAAATAAATAAATAAAAATCCAAGAACAAACCATTCAAGTACTGAAAGTCACTGGCATAATAAAGGTGAAAATGAGACAAGGTGAAATTGACAATATTACAAATGACAAAAGTGATGATTAAACGGACAAACTGAAGAAACAGGCAAAGCCTGGGAAAGTGTTAAATCAATAAAGCTGGCAAAAGCTATTACAACAAGATAGGCAAACAATCATAAAGTGCACACAGCCATATAGTGACAGGTTCGTTTCAGCCCTAATCTATTGCTTCGTGTTTGGGTGAAGTGCCTCTTTCGACTAAATTGGCAGGCCTGCTGTTAAACTAAATTTTAGTCAATATGCATTTCAATATCCAAAAAGTGCTTGAAAATGTAAGGCATATCCGCAAGAAACATTTGATTGCTTATCATTATTTTTTTGTGGTACTAACACAAGACTAATTTAGATATGTAACCCATCCAGGCTACTTGTTTCCCCCTCATTTTGGCCCTGTAACCGTACTTTCACTCGTTTGTGAATGGGGAAAAAAATGATAAAAATACATTCATGTTAGAGCGTTATGTCTTACGTTTTTTACATTTTTACGTAAACGACAGCTGGAATCTAGAAATCACGAGAAAGCTAAAAACAGCGTTTTTTGAATGATTTTTGTAAAATCGATTTCCATTTTATTGCCAATATGTGTCAAAACTGGTATATCGACGAATTTTACAATCCTCCATATGGAAAACCAAAAGCCCACGACTTCAGTTCCATTCACGACGCTACAGATCACCGAGAAAAAGCAAGTATATTTGCCCAGGGGCCAAAAAACCCCCCAAAGCGACTACCCTACTTTCCAAATCGTGGGCGGATAGCCATTCGCCCTTTTCCCCCCTTACAAAACTGGCACCAGAGTGCATATCAAGGTTTTCCCTCTCTCCCTACTCTCCTCCCTTGACTCTCCTTCCCCTTCCACCTCCCCCTTCACGCCACTTCCCAGACAAATATGGCAGCATGCAGACCAACCTGCACAACCCACCTCAACATCTTTTATTTTATTTTTTCTCCTTTTTTCTTTTTTTCTTTTCTTTTTCGTTGCCGTTTGTCACCTTCCACCCCAATTTGTTATGTGGGCAAATCAAGATCCCCACTTTTCTAGTAAGAAAATGAAGACAATCGAGTAGACAAGTAGAGATAGTTCCACCTCCCTTCACATATGATAATCACCATTTTTAGGCGTCCATAAAAAAAGAAACGAAAAAGCAAAAAAGGAAAAGAAAAAACGCACCCTCCCTTCCATCCTTGGTCCTGCCCTCGTCTATATACCTTTCTCATTCATCATCTGCAACACTCTTCTAGTATAGGAAATAATATCTCCCTTTATTACTATCATGCGTCACTACTACCCAATCATGCCTCTTTTTTTACTATTTACAATTTTTTTTTTTTTTGACAGGTTTTGCAAGTTTCAGGCAAGTTTAAAATGAACTTTTCCTATACATTTTTAGGGTTTCCTACGGTTTTCTAGATTTTTTTTTTGCGTTTTTCAGTGTTGAATGAGGAACGGTGCTCTATGATACATAATCATCATCTACCGTTGCTGATTGTCGATGAAGTTCCTCAATTTAAAAAAAAAAACCAATCAAGCCTCACAGATACCAGGATACAGAAAACGCAAAAAATATGCCCCAGAATACACTAAAATCGCCTCAATACATCCCATAAACAACAAAACCCAACAGCTTTTCCTGTCACGTCTCAACGACCAACGACCAACAAGCCTTTCCCACTTCCTAGGAAGAATCTCCTTCCGTCGATTTTTCTTGTCCAGTTTCCGTCTTTCCATCTTCTTTCATTTTTTTTATGATTTCGTGCGCAGTATTGAACACACCATTTGTCGGTTTATTGCATACGAAACAATTTTTGTTCTTCGAATTGTGCTGCGACACCCAAATCATTTCAACACCCACGATAACCCGCGGAAAACTGGTTATTGTTAAATAAACCCACCAGAAATAATTATGAATCCAGCAAGAAAAACAGCGTCTCTCACCGAAACAATCCTGTGTACTGAATGCCTTCCCCGATCTTTGTACCTTCCTTTCCATCCTTCTTTTATTTCTTTACTTCTTTCCTTTCTTTCCTTTCTTTATTTCCTTACTTTTCCTTGCCACCTTCATCAATTATCACTGAAGGGTGTGGTTTGACTGCTTGTATTAGACTTGAAAAAAAAAACACGGAGTTTCAAGTCTATAACACAAAGGTTCAAATAACACCCTTCAATAACAACAAAGTGCAACAACACTACTAAAAAATGGAACCACGGTATCGATTCTAATTGTGAAAATAAAATAAACCCAATACTTGTCTTCACAAACCAGATCTTGTTACCATCCTTCTGGTTCTAAAACCACACTAACTACAAACTTCACAAATAAACCAGCTGCCAGAGACAGGTGTGGAATATATATTAACTTGGGACGTGACAGCAAGCCAGGAGAAAAAAATTATATAAAAATCCTCGTCAACATAAGTTCTCTACAACCTCGATTAACAGGGGCTCTAAACAGCAGATGAGTACGGACCGTAAATTTTTTTGGTGATAGCTTCGGTGAGATGACAAATAATGTAGTCTGGACCTACTTATCGGAGATTGATTGGTAAGTGCTTTTCCTTATTCTGGTTCTTCTCTTTCTTTTTCTTCTCCTTATTATATAACAAAGATTACTTGTGACTATAGTTTTACAGACATGCATTGGTATCGACTTCACTGTCTTCACATGCTTAGTTCGTCCAGACGGACCACTGAGGTCCGTGAAAAGAAACACTTAAAAAAATGAAGCCATGTTTTCCTTCTACACGTTCTTTACAAAATGTCTCAATTGACATGGCAGCACCCACAATTCATACATTTCACACATGTCAAGATTCAAAGGGTAAAATACACATCAGCAATTACTGCCGTTACTGGCCAGTAATCGCAATAATCGCACAGAAACTGTACAAATCGTACTGCTTTCTGTACAATCATTACTGACCACTAACGCCAGTAATCGATAATTTGTAATTACTTTGTTACTATTTTGTTCTTTTTTTACCTTGAGAGCACAATGTTCGCAGAAGTAATGCTTGCAGCGTGTGACCACAGGATCTGTGAATGGCTCCCTGCAAATATAGCAGGCAAAAGGGAGGTCTTTTTCGTCATCGCTATCACTCTCCCCCTCTTGTGTCTCGTTCTCCTCTGTAATCCCTCTCGCCGCCAATTCTTTCCTCCTCTTCTCCTTGCTGTCCCACTCTTTCTCTAGTTGCCATCCAGACTTATAGTCTCCTCTGTCGTGCATAAACTTACATGCATCACCATACCCACAGTATCCTGTCTCTTTGTAATCTTTGCAGATGTCAGGCTGATAGTCAAATCGTACCGACCACCGAATGTGTGCAGATGCTCTAAGAGGCCCATGAGCACCTGAGGCCTTGTCTCCTCCCACAGTATGTTCTCTCCTGAATCCTGCAGTATGATCTGTATAACCAGCCTGTCCTCTGTACAACTTATCATCCACTTTGTTTCCCTGCAATGCAGCCTCTGCGTTCTTCAGTACTCTTTCTCTGATAGCTCTTGCATCGTGATCAAATGACGTCTCCGTCTCTAAAACTGCAGTTGCCCTGCTGTCATTTATGGTTTGTACTTGTCGATTCGACTCATACGTAAATCCTATTTTTGGCGCCTCTTCCGTTCCCCGAGCCTTGGTTCCAGAGCCTGTACTGAATTCCAGATCACCTATTTTTGCAACTTTTGTCTTTCGAACCACTGCAGATCCAGCATTATTACTCTCCTCCTCTTCCTCGTCGGCCTTTCCACCACGCTTTCGGACGTTCTTTTTGCTTATCTTTTTGAAGAGAGTCGGACCACCTACATATAATACCCAAACAAATGCAACACTATGGTGTTAAAATTACCCTGACATCTGCTAACTGCACAACAATAAAATTGATCCTTACAGAATTCACACAACAAAACAGATGTGATATTAAATTAGCAAGTTTAGGTGAGGGGAACACACAAAGAATGCAAATTAATGTTCGGAGCAGACAAATCTAAACACAATGTAAGATACTTTTTGGTCAGGTCTCCATGGAAAAGAAATGATACTTGAAACAAAGGAAACATATAATGTACTTAAACGATCCCTCCCTACAAATTGGAAACGTTAGGCGAGTCTTGAAATAATGGTGCAAGATGCGAGAAAAACTCAAGCTACACATAAGTCAATACAGCAAACCAAAGGACTTCTACTAAGAAAAGTAAAGTGACGGCCATGAGCTATATGGGGGCCAAAACTGAAAAAATTGCAAAACGATAAGTGCTCCCTCGAAGAAGTTCCAGAAATTTCTACTGCATGTAACTATCAACACATTAACATACACAGAATATCCGTGAGAACAGTTGGGCTCAGTATTTTAGGCGATTCGTCGAATATAGAAAAGAGAATGCTTATTAAGTGATAGGCCACGGTTGACCTGTCGTGTACACAGCCAGTAGTCCACTCAAATTTAGAATCCAATTTTATCAGTTCAGACAGGAGATTTTTCTATTCTGTGACCTTGACGGCTCCTGGGACTTCTTAACTCAATATGAAAGTATACTGCTTCGTAGTTGTTGACTAATGTATTTATTCTGCTTTCCTAACTGTAATCCTTTGGGAGGGTTCTCTTGTATGTGGCAGTGTAATGGGCAAGGGCAAACAATCACCCTCTAAGAGCAAAATGCTATAAAAATAAATGGACAGAAAAAAATATCACACAAATAAAACAGGAAGTTGCAAACAAATCCCAAGTTAACAGTTTAGGTGCATGAAGGAATATCTATTTCATCCATACATGCCAGCCTCTCAAAATGTCACAACAATTGCTTATTCCTGACATCGGAATGGGGCAACTTTGGATGGTTTAAATTTTTTTAAAGAAGAAAAAATACCTCCATCACCCAACTGTGTCGCCCCTCCTATCATTTCCGGTTCAGTTGTGCCGCTCTCCATAGGTATGTCACTATGTATTTGTCCTTCCTGCACAAACCAAAGAATATTATGCAGCAAAACTGTTAAGTTTCACATGAGGACTGTCCTGTGCAAGTAAAATTCTTCAAACTTATACTTTGCATTTCGCGTTCAAGAGATCAGAAGACTTCAAATGCGAGTGCTCATTTTCTAGTTGCAACTCTCTGAAAGCCCGCCAAGGACAGTATATTTCTCATTGCTTATGAATGCATAACTCAAGCTCAATAATTTCATGCACTATAATGATAAAGTTATACCTATGCTTGGCCATACTGAGCTGTTCATTTGAGCAATCATTCAAGCAGCTTCCAGGAACAATGCTCACAACGAGGTTTCTAGGAGACACGTGTGGTTTAACTAACGATGTTCCAATCTTTTACTTCAACTATAACTTGAGAGAAAATTTTGAGCAAACTTAGGTTAAACTATATAACTGAAATGTTGTTGGACAAAGTTGCTATTCAGTCAAAAAAGACTAAGGCTGTTGCAAAGTCACTTTTTCACATGTTTGAATATGTGACCGAAGTGCAAAACAGACTCTGAATTTTCAAAACACTGACAAATGTTTCGCTTCTGGCTGTGAGAGTTGTATCACTACACTTCCTCATAGCCTCTCCTTTCACTTAACACACAAAAGCCAGCTTTTACTATCGCATATGAAAGCCGCCCTGTTCCGTCTTTTCCCTTCTCTCGGGGTCTCTCAGGTCTGTACCTCGTTTCACATGAGAATAAGTGCAACCCGCTTCACTTTGGGCCCATGGCCACTCTCTTTTTCCTTCCAACTTGAGACACTATGATTATAGTCTTCCAATTTGTACTGGCCCGTTGCTCTCAGTCATGTTCTAACCTTAAAGTGCGCCTCACCATATTTTATCTTTCCTTACATTTCCTTCTTTTATATCTGAGCTTAAGTTAATGTCTGGTTAGTATACCACCCTTCCATTCCCTTCCTCCTATTGTCCTCTAATCCAAACATCTCTAGCAAGGCCAGCGCCATGGTCATTCACAATAGGCGTACCTTACCGTACCTTGAGGCGGTGCAGTTGTATTCCGTCTCTGGTCACCTTTTGGTTTGCACGAAAAAACGTTTAAATGACGTCGTGAGAGGGATAAACGCTTCGAAAAACAAGGACAGCTTGATTCCACAAGTGTAAAGGGGAAAAGAGTAAAAGTTGTGAACAAACTTGTTTAAGTTGACACGTGTCTTTCAAAAACAAAAAAAACAAAATGATTTTATCCTGAAAGATTTGGCACTTAGAGCGGAGGGACGGAAAGGAACGGCGCTGTTCGGGAAATTGACACGTGTGTAACCGGAGGCAAAAGCTAATACCTTGGATAAGCTGACACGTGTCCGGAAAATTCCACTTGCCCTTTCCCCCAAATTCAGGTTTCCCGAAATCCAGAAGAAGGCGAAAGACAATTTATGGTCGCGGCTTCACTGGCCATGGCTACCGAACTCTGTACATGGAGGTCGACTTGGAAGCAAAGCCCTTTAGGTGATCCAAGGCAGCAAACAGTAGCAACTTCCTGCATACAAGGGAGGAGAAAGTCCAAATCTTTGCCGGTATCGAATTGGCAAAGAAAGCCGATTTTGGGGGCTTTCAGAACTTTTTTCCCGCCAGTAAGCTGTTTTATTCTTTTCGATATCTTGGATTTGACACTTTTCTTTATTTAAGGTTTGTTTGCATGTTGGAGATATAGACTTGTGCTAAATGAAGGATTTTATGCAATTTTAATAGCTGAAATTACATAGATTCCTGATGTTTAACGCATTTGTCACGAAACATAAGCAGTAATGGAACTAGAAGTAATGATGGATATAATTTGCTGCAGAGTTTGTTGCCTTCCATCTTGTTTGCAATCTATTTATTAAAGGGAGAATAAGACTTGCCACTAAACTTTCCTGATCATCTTTCTGGCAAAGTTTAACTTGACTAGTATGTTGTGGTTATGAATTCAATTATACGGTGGTGTGTTTGTCCAATTTTAGGAGTAGAATCGAAATTCGTAGAAGCAATGTCGGAAGCAGTTTTCTTAATTGACAGTCTCCACATGCGCAAGGTTCCCTTTAGGTTGATGGCAGGGAATGGTGACAGGGTCTCTAGTATACTCAAGCGGATGTCTTTTTTAAGTTCTAAAACATAGCAAACATATATTTAGCTCGCTTGCCCATCTCCTTTTCATTTATGCACATAATTGATAGAATCCAGCTGTATGGTTAAGAGTGCCAAGTCAACCCCCATCTGCATGTTTATCAGGAGACACTCACGAAGAAAACCAAGAAAATTATGTGCGTATAATCTTGTAAACATTTCGAGTTTTTTCATTTAAAACTATTATGGTGTTGGCCATGGTTTTTTTTTATTTTTTTTGTTCCAGTTCTAGTTCTCACATTAAAACATTTCATATGAAAATATAATTTTCAGGCTAAGCTTTGGCTCCCTTGACAAAAGCGAAGTCATGGTCATGGATGTTCCCTACATTTCCATGGTGGTAATCTGTTATAGAAAACCAAATTTTTCAAGGTCCGGCTTGAATGATAACACAACATCTTTTCTTTCAGTTACACCAGGACACAGACATTGATCACTGATCTAGATATTTAGTGGAAAGGTTGATGGACAAATTGTCAAATGTGTTCCTGGAAACATCAATGTGTCTGTTGACAGATGTAAAGCCTCGCAGACGAAACAGCTATCTGGATGTGTGTTTCTTAAGCATCAAATTCGTCGCATTTACAACCTAGTTTTGTGTTTGCTTGATCAGGTTATTTTTCTCTTTTACCTGGTCTGTTGCGTCTTGGTTGAAACTTGTTCAGAACTAGCCTGTTAAAGTTTCAAATTTGTTAACCTTTGTGAATGAGCTTGATTGCTTCCCGGCTTTGTTATATGTCGCTGAAGTTCAAGCGACTCGCTATGTCCTTAATGTTAAAATGATATTAGGTGAAATTGCTTCTTTTCACTGAGAAACTGCTCACATTTCAAGTACAATCGCAGTTTTTAACTATTTACATTGCCAAACTACTCTGGTCTGTGTATCGAGCAGTTGACTCCAACTCCTCGAGTCATCAAAAGGACCGGCCGTACCGTGCTTAAGCCATTGGCTGCTTGCTCAAATGAATCTCCCCAGTCTTCTTTCTCATGTGAAGAATTTTCTTTAACCCTTGTGCCCCTTCAAACAAAAGGGAATAGCCGTTCCATTATAAAGACACCTCGTTGGCTGATCTCCTCCGAATTGTTGCTTCTCATCCTTTTACCCCTTTTTGGACTTCTATCGCCCCCTGCTTTTGCGTCAGTCCCCTCAGACTCTATTGCAGCTCTGAGTTTTGGGCAAAAAGTTGCTTCGTTTCTGCGATCGTCTGGTTTCCCCGATGAAGTTATAGTCTTCCTCATGGCGATGCTCCCTGTTTTGGAGCTTCGCGGTTCCATTCCAGTGGCCTATTGGATGAAGTTGGATCCTGTCAAAGCATCTTTTTTGGCCATTCTTGGGTAAGTCTACTGCAATAAAAAAATTATCGTTTTCTATTGTTTACTCTGTCTTTTTTTATCACCTGTACAGGCTTCAGTTACTTAGTTGCTCTACTTGCACATTAGTTGCTCACGAGGATATTATTATTATTCTATAATTTACCTCGAATTAAACTTAACATTTAGGGTTTCTAGGAATGGCCTCCGTGTGCTGGGTTTTTTTTTAGATTTTTCTTTGCAACTCTTTATCGTCTCATTCTCCTATCTTTTTGTCTTTTGTGCAGCAATATGGTTCCCGTACCTCTCATCCTCCTATTCTTAAAACCGATTTCGGAACAAGCTGCAAAAAGGAGTAAATTGCTAAAGAAACTTCTTTCTTGGATTTTCGACATGACGAGAAAGAAGGCGGGCCCGATTGCCGAATTCAAATGGCTTGGACTGATGCTCTTTGTGGCAGTTCCGTTGCCTGGAACAGGCGCGTGGTCCGGTGCAATAGCGGCTTTTATTTTAGAGATGCCTTTTTGGAGCGCTTTTTCGGCCAATTTTGTCGGTGTTGCTTTGGCCGGTATCATAATGAACATATTGTGCCAGCTTGGACTTAAATCGGCGATTGTTTTCGGGTTAGTGCTTTTTGTAGTTTCTACATTTATATGGAGTTTTTTGAGATGGTTCTTAAGGGCTTCCCAGGAGGAGAAAGTGGAGTCCTGATTGGCTACTTAGGACCTTTTAGTTTGTCCTATTATCTTCGCAGTGGGATTTAGGTCTTTGCTGTTTTTAGAAATCATAGTGTCTTTTACTCTGTAGGTAAGAGCTTTTGAGGTACAGTCACTTTGTAGGGTTGATTCTTCGGTGATGGTTTTAGTTGTCGTCGAAATTTTTTCAAGAGGTAGAAATGAAATTTAGTGATTGTTTTCACGTGTGTTTGTCGAATGAATAATTTTAGGTTACTTTTGGATCCTATAATACCAATGGTTGAGTATAAGTTAGATAGTAGACCCCGTTTATCTTGGCTGAATGAGTGACGATAAAATGGCATTATAAAGGTGACAAGACAAATGTTACACAGGTGTCCTTTTCTGAAAGGTAAACCTCCGAGGTGATGTATATACTTCTACTGTCAATAGTGTGGAATGGATTGCGGCACATCACGGTTTTTTTTGTGCTACTTTTTTGCCTTAGCCATTTGTGTGTCAGTGAACTAGAAATGTCGGAAGATGGTTCACAATCTTGTGCGCTATCTTGGGACAACACTGTTAAAATATATGTGATAGTGCCGAAACCTTTCTTCGCACTAAGGTGTGAGATCGGCCGCTTTGTTTTTGCAATTTTCCATGGATCTCAGAATGATTCCTCTTCTTTTCCCTTTCCCTCTCTCTCTCTCTCTCTCTTATTCTCCCTCTCTTTTTTCCTCTACCTTTGACTTTGTCCCTCCCTCCCCCTTCTACTTTCCTCCAGTTTCATTCACCCTCTACCTATCACTTTCCCACACTATCTCTTTCTCCCACTCTCTCTCTCTCTCTCTCTCCCTCTCTTTATCCTTCTCCCTCTCCCTCTCCCTCACAATGTGTCTCCCTTTTCCTCTCATTTGTAATAGTTTTTCGTGATTTTTTGAATAAGGCAACCAACCCATCGCCATTAAGTGTCAAACATTTTTTGGGAAGTCAAATGCGTTTAACTTTGTGGTGGACTGTTGGATTGTTTTTCCGAGGCAAGCAAGCGAAAGCTAACGGTCCCACCTTTAGTCTGTGATGTCATGATTAAAAATCAGAGAACCGTTTGGTGAGATAAGGCACCTTGAATGTTTAGCACTAATAGCATCCCATTTCCTGAATTCTGTTCAGCGATAGTTACACAATCGATGTTGCGAAGCTGTACCTACTGTTTTGACGTATTGCTTTGTACTCTGTATTGACGCGCCAGCGCAAAGCGTCGCTTCTTTGTTCTCAGTATGTTTGCTCAAATAAGAGAAGCAATGGCCGCCAGGTGAAAGCGCACTTGAACAGGCTCGTCCATTTGTTACAGCTTTCTCGGGCAACTCAACCTCTTCGCTACAGGCCGCCGTGTCGCCTTCGCCCCATCCCGCAACCCCGGCATATTTATTGACCACCTAATTTACGGGGAACATCTTGATTGGTCTGTGTACAAAAAAACTACATAATTTTGGAGACGAGAGCTATCGTACCTTTCATTGCTTTTGTTTTTTACTTACTTGAACATTGCAATTTTTTGGCTATATCATATCCTCATACTTAGGGGGGATATTGGGCAGTTAACACCATGTTTCTCATACCGACGAAGAAAATGCATTGGCTGTTATTGCCACTCTATAAAGTGATATATGCAATTCATATAAGGAACTGTCACACTTTTAAATTATAGAATTTTTACATGAACTAATATCTGCAAGTACAAAAGCATAAACACCATAATGGAGAAATGTCTCAAAATGGCACTATCTAGTCCAATTATTGTGACAATGTTAAGCCGCCATAAGAATCATCCCTATACCACAGATATGAAGTATTGTACGTCACACGTGAGGTACTATGTATCTATCACAAACACTGTAACTAAAACATTCCTACATGCAGCAATTCCAAAGGTGGACATTGTAAGTGCCAAACACATCAAATCAGTTATTTCCTGACTTATTGATTGAACTGTTGCTTCACAAAATAAGGCCGAAAAGTCAAACTGAAGACTGAAGCAATTTACTGTACAAAACAAGATACACAGAAGACGATCCCTAACATATTCCTAAACTTACTTTCCTAACAGTCGGGCGTTTTCCATGCAGATGCAAAAAGCAGACTCTTGCCCTTCCAGTTTAGCGTCACCGCCCCGTTTCGTCGCTGCAAGGAGAATCCCTCTCCTGTTCTTTGCAGAATCGGCTGCAGTCCAGAAATAGTGTGTGAGGACATCGGCAGAGTCTGGAAACCAGCTTTGACCATTCGATCTCGCCACTGCTCCAAACGCTCGCAGCGAACGACTCTTTGCAACCCTTCACATGCGACCACGTTGATGATTTCTCGAGCAAAAAGATTCCGTTCCACAACACGCTGCAAAGAACTTCCTCCTGGAAATGCCGCATCCAGCGAGTTCAAGACGCTTGCGTAAAAGTCGAGTGCCTCTTTAAAGCGGGCCATGAAGAAGAAGCCGTTGGTATCGCAGTCCATCTCCGATATTGCCACCACTACCGGCTTCAAGAGACGGATGGACTGCAGAGGTCAACATAAGTACAGAACAGAGTCAGACACAAAAGTAAATCAGAGTCAGGTACCCATTGGAGGAGTGAGATGCAATTAGAAGTGGAGTAACCAATCCCACAGCCGTTTGTTCATGCATTTGAAAAAAACACAAACTGAACAAACGGAGTGAGATTAAGACAAAAAACCCCCTTCCTGAGTTTCCTTTAATCAACATGCCCAGGAACACCCAATGCCTTTCTCCCATAAAAGCGACATTGATGGCTGCCTTCAAAAGAACAAAACCAAGCTCCTCTATAAGAACCAGATTCAATACGAAAAAGGTCAAGCCTCTTTTACTTAAAAAAAAAGCATTCGAAAGACAGAATTATCTTCTTCCTCTCACCTTACAGCAGTGACCAACTACACACGGTTTCAATATAGTTCAAAAGTCAACCCATCGACTCCAACTGAAAGGAATTTGTTTCATACATTGAAAGATATGTTCCCGACTGTGTGAAGAGATTGTAACTTACATCCCTAACTTACAAACATTTCATGACATCTACCGTCAGTCTTTTAGAGCAAGACTCACCTGAAGAACAATGTCTCGAGGGTTACAACGCACAACTGTCGCATCATAAAGATTACGCAATCGCAGACAACAAGAAAACGCAAGTGCCTCTCCTTCTCGCAACCCAAATAAAGTTGAGTCTAAACGGTCTAACTGAAACTCGATTACATTATACTCAAAAGACATCCCTACACTTCTAGCTATCCTTGTAAGATGAGCTTTAATAACGTCAGGAGGCGGTTTCGCATCATCTTTGCCAGCAGAGGTTGGACAATCCACAGCTGTTATTCGGAGACTTGGAGGGCCTCCAGGCTGTTTCGCGAGTCGTTCCATCAAGGAAGGCCACTGGCCTCCTTGCCACACCCCAAAATCCACGATGTGCACAGCAGAGTGTCCTGCTACTGCATCAAAAATGGAACTGTTTACCGCTTCCGTTGAAAATTGTATGTACGGCAAACGGTCAAAAAACTCCTCCATAGATAGGCGTGTATTCTGTTTCTCCCATCCAAACGGCCTAGATCCATTAGCCAATCTACAGCTAGGCAGCCGAAGAGCTCCAAACATATTTAGCTGACATCCTAAACAAGCAAAGGAATTCAGCTTCACTATTTACAAACAGCTGTGCATAATTTTCCAGCAGACTGTCACAGGGTGTTCAGATGATAACAAACCAAAAAAACAAAACATGTCGAACAGAGATTGCCAGTGGTATAAATGGTCTACATAACAGTAGTTTATGGATTTGGAGAGCACAGAATAGCAGCCTGCATTGGGCAGTCAGCCTTGACAAGACAAAACGTAGAATGAAGAAAGTTGGATATCATCAGTCTGTCCTCTTCTATGATCCTATCTTAAATGTCAAAAGAAGATTCCAACTGGAACAAGCTTCAAAAAGTGAATTTTACCGTCGCAGACTCCCTGGAAGGAGAGTTGAAGCGCTCTGCACCACTGGCAGTTGATCTCACCCAAAGAGCATCCATAAAGTAGTATGCAAGCCGCTGTAAGGCATCGCCCACTGGGCTAACCATATCCCGCAACACACCCATCAAAAAACGCACTCGAGGCTGCACATGAAAAAGAAAATGCAGCCCATATTTCTGTTAGCTCAACCTGCCCATCAATCATCTCCAGAATCTCCCATCCCGCTGGGACAACTGGTACATGACTATCAGCATGGCTCATAAAAGCTAGTATCGTATGTGTGTGCGTACAGTTTGCAACATACATGTACTTTTTTGTGCATGAGAACCATACGTTTATTAAAATAAATCATGATTCAGCGGCACCCACATTTAGCGTAAGAAACAGTCAAGGCAATAACCTGCTCATCCATAGCAATGGCTTCGGCAAACGCGATGAGTTGTTTGCGAAGAAGTTGTTCGGAAACCTTGTTGCCTGTCTGACCTATCACTGGGGCGCTTAAAGCTGCATCAACCATTGGGTCCACCAGTGGGCAAGCACCATTAGCTATTGGGCTCTTTCTACTTCGTGCAACTGGCATAGAAGAGCGTGAAGCACCAAACACAGATTGGCCGGAGTTGGTTCGCTGGCGAATGACATTTCCAGGAAGGCCCGGAAAGATATCTGGAGAACTCTCAGGGCTATCGACTAGTGCAGCCTTCACTGTGGGCTTTCTTGTACTTGCAGCAACCAATGCTGCTAATCGAGCTGACATGTCAGCTGGTCGAGTCTCTCTGGACCCATTACTCTTGGTGACCAGTGGTTGCTGAGCACTTATGCTGCTCACACCAACTGGCCCTGTTTCTTTCCAAAGTGCATTTGTAGGAAGTTGAAAATCAAACTTAGGCGTGCCACACAGGCCACAAGTACAGACCCCTTCGCAATTCCCACTCGAAGTCTCCTCTTTTTCTTTGCGGTTCAAATTGTTGAAAGTTTCCCACTTAGAGGAGGACATTTGCACGATTTCCAGGCTGCGTTCTGGCACATCACTTCTCTTTGCAAACACATCCACGTACTTGCCAAGAGGATTGCAAGGACTGCGTGAGGCGAAGGAAAGGTCCAGCGACCAGGTTTCATTCAAGGTTGTTGCACTAATGGATCCCCTGCAACTGCCATCAGATTGCATTGCACTTCTCACCATGTTGCTTTCCACATCCGATGTAACCCTTTCGCTTTTCTCCAGCCTATCTAGTTGCGGGGCAGGAGCCTGCATCTCAGCATTCCAGCTGTAGTTAGAAGATGTCGCCTGTACTGCTGAGCCATCATGCCTCTCCGAAGATTCTGTAGGTACTTCTACTGGCAGTGCCGCATGAATTTGAATCTTATCGAAAGAAGATACGTTTGTAGTGTTAGAACCTGAAAGTTGTTCTGGACAGTTTTTCACCAGCCATTGGTCAAGCTCAGTAGCAAGTTGAGGTTCTGCTGACGTCAGCAGCGAGTCTTCCAAAGCAGGTTGCGTATCAAGAACAGAGGGTTCCTCCCACAAGTCATCGGATGCCAACTGTCCCGTAACCACAGACTGCCAGTCCCCAAACTGAGCCTGACAATTGCTTAGGTCTGGGGTTTCCTCTGACGTCACTTCTTCTCCTGAACCTACAGTCAAACCCCTGGAGACAGGCAAAGCAACTAACTTCTTTTAAGAACAAAAAATAATGTTCTCTTGTGAAAGATAGGCGCCATATCTGAAATCCACAGGAATGCCTACAACTAATCAGCTTCAGCTTACAATCAAAGAACTTGGCTCCACTGTTAAGTTCTATCCAAGACATTGGGCAATGTTTACATCAAAAAGTCGGAGACCACCGAGTATATGCCTTAATTCAACCAAGTATGCAAACATAAAATACAGACTTCTCAGTGGTCACAACTAAATGTAAGTGCGGTTAAAAATGAAAACAGAGTACGTGGCTTGCTCCTTAACACACGCGTGGCAATTTTTTTTTCTATCCGTAAGCTTAAAAAATAAATAACGTGAACATGTTTTGAAACTATGACTGTTATTCTTGAAACTATAGCTGTTATTCTTGATTCTCGGCCGACCCTGTTTCACGTTTATTCATTAGTAACTATTACCATCACAAGTATAAGCTGTGACAACTTTTTTTGCCAATTTCCTTCGGATTTTTACATGAATAAAACATTCAACAGCTCAACAAAGGACTTCTTTTCCACCAAAGGACTTTGAAGGGTTGAAATCTATGAGCCTGTGACAGGATAATAACAAACTGCGCGAACAAGAGGGTAACTATTGACTGAATATTTTAGAGCCAACTTACGTGTAATAATTTTTAATAGGAGATAACTGGGGCGGTCCTTCCAACAGAGCCAAAATATCATCCACATCCTGGTCCGAAGAAAGTTCTTCCAGCAATTGCTGATCAAGCACGTCTACCAGGGGCCACTGTCCCACCATAGTCATGGCAGATAACCAAAAATGACACTCAAATTTCTGCAATGGCTTTTGGAAAGTTCGTGAATCATCAATTTCGTTTTTTTTACTAGAATCAACAGGTAGCCCAATTCATCTCAAGTTCTTCATAATCCTGTCATAAGGTTGACAGAAAGTAAGAGGCACTCCAAATATTTGAATTCTTGGGCCAGAGCAAACAGCACAACCATAGTCTAGAAGTGCACATAGACACATACATATGGTCATATTATAAGCATACTCGGCTCCTTATTTCGCGGATGTGATACAAACCGGCCGGTCCCGCAAAGTACACCGTTAACACTAATAGCGATACCCGGTGGCGTAAAGGCTTGCAGATAAAGTACGTATTTTTTAGGACTCAACCCAAGTTGTTCAAATCGAGCGATTTTTTCATTTTTTCCAGTTTCTACGTATTGTACGTGACTTTTGAAAAAATCGCAAAAAAAACGCAATGTACTTTCTATCTGGTAAACTGAACGGACAATTTACGGGCAAGGTACAGACAATTTACGGTAACTGTACGGTTTTTGCGGAAATTGTACCAAAGTTGACGAAAATATACGATGCACGTATTGGTACTTTATGTTCTGTAAACTGCACAGAAATTTCACGTATATGTACGGAATTATATCGTACATGTACGGACAAATTCGAAAAGAGACGTTGCAGCGTCACACTATTTGCGCGCGGTAAGTTTAAAATGTGTACGAACGTCTTCTTCAAATTTTTGAAAAGAAGCCGCCATGAAAACTTGAAAGCGAATCTTGAAGGAAGACGCCATTACTGAATAGATGAAGGACATATATATATATATTTCTTTTTTGGTTTAATGTGATTGTTTTTTTTTTTATTATTAACATGTTACGTCGTGCAATGTTGAATGATGAAAAATGTCATCTGCATATGGCCTGTACTCTGTTTTTTTGTAGTCGCATGCTCTCCGAGAGGTAGAGAGAGAAGGCCATGGCTGCCCGTCATATAGTCTAAGACAGACAAACAATATTATTCTAACAAAAATGAGGCGTTATCCAGGATTTGAACCTGGTCCTACTGATTCTCACAGTATCCTCAGTGGGCGTCGTCCGTAAACATTTGATGTAGATGTTATGATACACACACGAGGTGTGATAATTATTTAAATAATTAAAATTTTATACCGCTCATTTAACGGAAAGCGTACAAACTGCGGTACATGTTCAATTCAATTTTTTTTACATGTACGGAATTTGTACGGATATAAATTCATTAACGATTTTTACGATTTTTTCAAATCGACCTCTCTGATTTCTAAGTATTGTACAAGCGTTTGAATCGTGCGTAAAATGCATTTTGAACAACTATGGACTCAACTCACACAAGCATCATAGTCTCATACGAATGAAGTCGCATCGGTATTTTCCACGATGCGCATTGGTCTGAAGCCGCAGAATGCCGATACGATACAGCTGACGTTACAAATGATGTCGTACGATGCAAATTTGCTGGCACTTGTCACC
Source organism: Zygnema cylindricum (assembly GCA_037447655.1). Classification (NCBI taxonomy): domain Eukaryota; kingdom Viridiplantae; phylum Streptophyta; class Zygnematophyceae; order Zygnematales; family Zygnemataceae; genus Zygnema; species Zygnema cylindricum. Next base: position 188,731 of record JBBHKE010002503.1, on the reverse strand, counting down.
CATCGATCAGATGAAGGGAGAAACACACGTATTGAAATTTGAAAACATTAGAAATTGCTTCGTTGTAGGTGGAAAGGCAAAAGGTATTCCACACGAGTAAAGGATAATCTCATAAAAGTGCAGTTCTATTGGATCTCGTTTCGTCGGAAAAAAGAAACGTTTTCAATGCTTCTCGAGGAGAGAGGCAAAATTTCGACGATAGTTAGGCCAGACTAACAAACCGGTCGGCCGGCCGGACTTGCTTCTTCTTGACGTTGCCGTTTACATTTTATTTTTTTACTTTTTTGTTTGATATCCTGCGAACTCGTTCGTTGGTCGTGTCCTCTCACCTGCGTTGCTCAAGGTCGTTCTCATGCAACCAAAACTTAGGGTAAGGCCCCATTTGGCTAAGTACGGGTTTTTTTTTGTCGTTTTCTTTTAAAACTCAGCGTTGCACTGCTAAAGTTTCAACTGTACGAAGAAATCGCAAATTTGTAGATTACTATTTGCGCAATCCTCAAACTTAGGATGTATGAAAATTTGTCGTCTTGTGTTTTTTTGACCCATTGTCACAACATCTTTAAACTTATCATAAAACACATCGACGATGTGTTTTGAATAAAGTGGAACCGGTTTCACAAATAGGAAAACGTATTCTCACATGTGAAAAGTTTTCATAATTTTTTACGACGGAAAAAAGTACAGGGTTGTTCGTTTTTGTCTGCATGCACCTTGTACAGTTTTTTTTTGAAAGGGTCTCGATAGTGCAGTGTCATTTCACATTAAGGTTAAAAACTGCAAAGTCATGGCGGCCGGACAAGAGAGGTTTACGCAAAGGCATGTTGTACAGCCACGGCTACAAGGCTGTAGGTTTGCAATGACACGCAATGACATGCGACAAACCAAATCGTTTCAAAAATTACTCTATGTGTTTTGTGTTTTGTCTCTATGTGTTTACTCGAAATTGTTACTTAACTTTGTGACGATTGTATACGTCGAATTGCGACGCTTCAAAAAGTTTCAAAAAATACGGTGTGGCATAACAGATTGTACACGTTGACAGCCGTCACGTGCATTTTCGACGTATACAATCGTCACAAAGTTAAGTAACAATTTCGAGTAAACACATAGAGACACATAAAAGCTGGGTCCGCCGAATCCGCACTAAAATACAAAGTAAGTTTGCTAAGCTATTAGTACATAGGGTCTTACCCTTAGTCTTGTTACTTTGTTTCTGTGCAAAGATTCTCTGTAGTACTGTACTTTTCAAAGTGCTCGGACACTTTCCCATGTAACCGATACTTAGTCTTGTAACTTCGTTTTTTAGCAAATATTCTCCGTACTACTTTTGGAGAATTCTGATCTAATGCATTTAACTTTTTACTTTTAAAAGTGACGGTTAGACGTTGGTGTAATTTGTGACGGTTGTAGATGACTAGAAAAATCGCGACATTTAATGATGTTTGCAATGTTGAGACCTCCATATGTCCTCAGAGTGGTAAGCTCACACGAAGCCCCTAAGATAACCCTGACCCCTTTGCGTTCCAACACGAATAATTGCCACCCTGGCAGACAATAACTCTGACCACCTTCACCCTTGTGAAGACAAGACTCCTCGAGTCGACAGCAAAAAGAATGGCTTAATTTGCTCCCTTGGGCAGTAAGTTATGAATGGCCAAATATGGCCTATAAATATAGATGCCCTTAGAGAGAGAGGCAACTACTTTTAAAATGTCTAAGTCCTAAACCCCTCTATGAACCCCCTTTTACTGAAGTACGACACCAATCCCACAACTGTGCAGTACAAAAAGTACAGGTGCCGGAGTACTTTCTATACGGCCACTGTACAACATGGCCATAACGGTGACGCCTGTCACATCTGGACTTGTTGTGATGCTTCCCTAAGATTCCGCAAGTTAATGAGATGCTGCCACGTGTCATCCTATGTGACGGGGACCGCAAACCGCGAAAGCGACCAGTCCGCGATGTCGGCTCGCACCATGGCCGTCCCATTGGAATTTGACTTTTAATACAAGCCGTCGAAACAAATGTCCGTATCATTTGTTTCGTCCGGTACATGAACTATAACTGAATCTATGCTCTAAAAATCGTTGATCTAGTTAAATGTAATTTCCTAAGTGTACATTTTTAAGTAATTATCACACCCTATATATCTCAGCATTGGCCCTAGACTATACGACAAAGCTAACGGCTACTTTGACCGACGGCAGGTACCAAGATCAAATCCTGGATCCGTCAAACCTTTTTGGTAACTTAGCCAACATCTGCCTTTCTGTCTCTTTGGACAACCTAGGCAGACATGGCTCTAACTCCCTCTCTAGTCTACAGTGACTGCGACAAGTGTGGGGACTAGAGAGAGGAGATAGAGGCAGGTTGACAGTGTTTCCTTTCTGCCTTATATTTTACAATCTTCAGATCTAGAAAATACTAAAACAAAACCATTAGTTTCTACACTCCCCTTATTTTCTAGTCACCTTTTAATTTGAGTCCACACTTCTCCCTACAGAAAAATTAATTTATGAGAGGGGACAGGTTTAGTCATCATATATGCTACCTTTTCACTATCCGGTCTGTATTCTAAACTGATTATTTTGTTTTTTACCCTCTCTCTAACAAAGCTAAGTCTAATGTTCATGTGTGTCGTGCATGTGACAAAAGGAATGTTAAACATTCAACACAATCAGTTGCAAGATAAATAATATACAAATAAGCGAGAAAGTCATGAACATCTAAAAAAACAAGTGACAATAAACATGTACAAGCAGCAAGCAACAAATAAACATATCATAAGAAAAATAAAGGTAGGGTGAGAGAGGAAGCTAGGAGGCTCCGTTTATTCTATTAAGCCAACAGATAGCTGCTAGGCTCCTTGGTCAGTTTATATTCCTTACATGAGTTCAATAAATAAAGATTTAACTCAATATCACTACACACAAACTGAAACTGTAGCAAACTACGAGCAAATCTGAGATAAAGAGATTTAATCACACACAAAACATACGAGAAAAGCCAACCCTAATCCACTATCACGCAGTAAACCACATAAGCAAACCCAAAACTGTCCAATCACAATCCAAGGTTTAGCAACAGCCTGAGAAAGAAGACCGAGAAACAATCCACTTGAAAGGACGCGAGAAGAAGTGAAGGGAAACCGGTAAGGCTTCGGCGTGAGCCGCGTAGATTAATTTGTAGGGCAGGTTTACAGAGAAAGAAAGTAAGAGCTAAGCAGGAGAACGCTTAATGACCAGAAAAATAGTCACTTAAACTATCCTGACAATTTCACAAGAAAAATCCTCAAATTTTAGGTCAAATCTTCCAAAATAAGAATTCGTGTGCTCTTGAAATTGTGAGCACATAATTCACCTAAAATTCGCTAAGTACAAAATCTACAGCTGAGAGTCTACCTTACTATGACTACATGCGTTCTATGTTGTTGTCTGCGCTTAGTTTGGATTCTGGCCAATAGGCGACGAGGATCGTCTGCCTTATATTACAAAATCTACAGCCTACGGATAAAAACCCTTCCTACGCTACATGTGAATGCGTGCGACCTCCAAGGGTCCACGACTTGAAATTAACCAATTGCGTCGCCGTGTGCAGATTGAATCTGAATTGTCCGTTCCTCTGCATCCTTTGTGGTTGTGATGAGCGTTCGAATTTGCGCTAGTCTATTTTTTTAGGTTGGCGCTTCAGTTCGCCAATCGAACGTACGAAACTCAAACTTGTTCGCGTAAATTTCGGCGCCTAACGAATAGGCGTACGGACTTCAAAATGTTCGCAGGTTTTACGTCGCCTGACGACTTCGCGTACATAATCTAATCTGTCCGCGGGTTTCACGGCGTCAATGACAATTTGTACGGTCCTTTCGCCACTGAAACATACCAAAATACAAATTAGTGTGGCGTGAATTTTACAGACCGTTTATATGCAATTAAAATGCGGTTAAAATGCGGTTAAACAGCGGCAATGTGATACGACATGACATGTGTTTGGCTTTAAAGTAGTGTTTAGGATTGGCAGCAATAGCAATGGCTGCCTGATTATCACAAAATATTTTTTGCACACCACTCTTAAGATGGCTAAGCTCACCAAGCAAAGACTTGACCCACATCAATTCTTTTACAGCAGAGGAAGAAGCCATATACTCTACCTCCATAGTGGACTAAGCAATAACCTTTTGCTGCTTACATCTCTAGCAACATGCACCATCTCCCACATACAACACATATCCAGACGTACACCACGTCATAGGAGCATCCCTTTAACTAGCATCACTCCAAGTGGTGATGTCAGTGTTATCCCCACCCAAATGAAACCATAGATCTCTAGTCCCTATCAAATATCTAAGAACTCTCTTTCCTGCCTCCCAATTGCTTTTAGTGGGAGCATTTAGACTCCGAATCAACACTCATACGGCTGCAGTTAAATCAGGTCTGGTACAGTTCATAAAGTAGATTAAGCTTCCTACTACTTGCCTGTAAGGAATAGTCTCCATGAATTTCTGCTCTTCAGGTCCTAGTTCAACATCAAAAATCATGACTTCCCCTTCAAAGCTCCCCTTATTTCCTTTCTTTGGTTCCATTGAGGTTATACAACTATTAGCCTTGTTCATTTGAAAATTTTGGAGCATGTTCCCAATGGCCTCTTTCTAAGTTAAGAAAATTATTCTTTGATCCTTGTCTCTTTCAACGTGAATTCCCAAGATATATCTTGCCTCCCCCATATCCTTCATCTCAAATCCACCTTTTAGTTCCGTTTTTAGTTTATTAATTTTATCCATAGATTTACTTAAAACAAGCAAATTATCAACATAGATTGCAATGAAAATAATTTATTCCTCATCTTCAAACAAATAAGTTGACCAATCTGAGCTGATCCGAGTATATCCCAAACCTGTAAAAAACTCATCGAGCTTCTTATTCCATTGCCCGTGCGCCTGTTTTAGCCCATACAAAGATTTGATCAATAGGCATACCTTGCTCTCCTCCCCTTGCTCCACAAACCTTTCGGGCTATGTGCAATTCTGTGTCCTCCATTGGACCACAAAATACAGGAAGCCTCTAGATAGTATTTAACTAACCCACTTTAAGCCACAACCACTGCTGCCCAAAAAGGCAAGCTGACAATTTGACTGCACCCCTGTGTAGCCTAGACTCCTTTGAGTCCGTAGCAAAAACAATCACTAAAAACGGCCAACCAGCCGATAAGTTATGAGTTGGCAAAGATGCCAAGTTTATACAAACTCTCAAAGAGAGAGAGGTTCCTCTCTACCAAATTTCTCTAAGTCCTAAATCCCTCTCACAAACCATATCTGTTGAAGTACGAACCAATCAGATCACTATAGAGTACAAAAAAGTACTATGGCCGATGTACTTTCTGTACGGCCCATGTACGGCAACGCTAATAGGTGGACGCGTGTCCACTTTTTACTTGTCCTTATGTTCGTCGAAATTCCTGCGACCAAATGTCATCCCTCCGCGTGGCGCCATGTCACGCCACGTCCATAAACGCCAAAAATGACCATTCCGTGATCTCGGCATTGATGTACGCCGTCGGATCACATTCGATATTAAATGTCCGCCGTCGAAAACAAATGTCCGATTCATTTGTTTGCGTGCGAAATAATGTTCGCACTATATAATACTTGGTTCCATGTTCTTTCGTTTGTAATTCCGTTAATCGAATTCATAGACATAACATTTTTTAAATAAATATCAAACCTAATGTATCCTAACGGACTTCTACGACAGACTGGTTTAGAGCTAACGGCTAAGCCGCGCTCCACCGATCGGAGGTTCGAGTCCTGCCGGACTCAACCTTTTGTTGACAGTGACATAAGTCACTCTTTAGCCCTGCCTGCTTAAGCGAGGACAGCCATGGCTCAGCCACCCTCTATATCCCTCAGTGACTACGATAAGTATGGTGGGAAGAGAGAGGAGGCGGAGGCACGCTGTCCACCTTTTTCTATTTGTACTAAATTCAAACCTAGAAAATACCATATAAAAATAATAATTTCAACAGGACCAATCATCAGTAATTGTCAACATATACCTTTTCCCCCCAACCGAAGGTACTCTTGTTGGTCCTTAGATATCTGTGTGGACGAGATCTAGTACTTTATCACCTCTATACGCGGCAGTTTTGGGAAAGGGGAGTCTGTGAGCCTTACCTTGGGCACAGCCACTACAATCATCCATCATTTCATTATCCCCAAACTGAATGCCTGCTACTACACCTAGCTTCTTCATTTCCCTTAGCCTATCAAAATGCACATGCCCCAACCGCTTATGCCAGATCATCAAGCTCGGGGCACCACCATAGTAAGCCCTCTTTTTTTCATTACTCAGGTTAAGCCATAACATTCTTTCGCTACCCTTATCTGTTGTGAAGTAGACTTCATCTCCGTACTTAGCTGTAAAGACTCATTTTCTAGTGAAGGTATCAAATTCCTTGTCATCTAATACAGAAGTAGACACAAGATTTTTACTCAGCTGAGGAATGTACAACACATCTGAAAAGTTGAGTGTAGAAGTCTTACCCTCCACTAAAACTTTTAGATCTACCGAGCCCACTAGATCTGTGGTAACTACTCTCCCATCCCCATACTCTAGTTCTACAGTAGAGATCTTTCTTAGCTTAGTGAAGTGGTGCCTGTCACGGCACATATGCATGGGTGCACCTGAATCGATGATCCATCCTTCCTCTGGAGCTTCCTGAATGGCTCTAAGAGCACACTTCTATTTCCGAGGAATCTCCTTCTCCTCCAAATTCTCGTCAAGGATAAGCTCCCAATCCTCCTCCTCAGAAGACTCGTCCTCATCGGTCTCTCCTTTCACTCATGTAACCACAAGTGCCTTTTTCTTCCCTTTGGAAGAACCCCCTCCACGGTTTTCTTGGAGCCTCAGCTCCGACAGCTTGATGCAATCAGCTTTTAAGTGTTCCGGTTTTTTGCAGAAATGGCAAAGACCCTTTAGAGGCCTAGGTTCTCGAGATTGATCCTCGTTGAAGCTGTTGTACGGCTTCTTCGGATCCTTCCTCCACCGGTCCGTTCTGGCAGCTAGAGCTTGAGCGCTCTTTCCTCCTTCGCAGATCTCAATGGTGTTCTCCTACACGAGTATCATTCAGACCACGGTGTTCCACTTCAAAGAACTATCATCTATTTCTTGCACTCGGTACACTATATTTTCATACTCCTCAGGCAACTTCATGATGAGGGTGTTAACTTTCATCTTCATTGTGCCTGTCTATTCGGTACTTTCCATCTCTATGTACAGACAAGAGAGATCATTATAATAGTCTAACATCTTCCCTCCTTTGTAAGTATAACTCGTCAACCTTTGCTTAACCAGCTGGAGCTCCTGAATGGTACCAGCTCTATAAATCTCCACTAAAGTCATCCACAACTCCTCGGCCTTGAAAATGTGAAGATGAGAGGTTGCCAAAGCTTGAGTGAGGTGCCTCAAAATGAAATGCCTGGCATTTATGTTGGTGTACTCCCACATTTGAATATCATTTTCATCGGTCTTCACCGCCACCGCTCCGGGTGCCGTGGCGATACGAGTGAGGGGTATCTCCTTTCCTTTCCCTTTTTTGGACATTGCTGTCCTCCTCATCTGTCTCCTCAGATGGAGCAGATGCTCTTGCAGAAAACCTCACTCTTCCAAACCCTTGTGGGGTTCCCTGAGATGGACGTTTCACATGTCCAATAACAATACCCTAGTAACGTTTTTCACACAATGCCCTTGTCCTCATGGCTTCCCAGTAAATGAACCCAGATCCGTTGAATATGGGCACCCTAAAGGGTGGGCCCATAACTTGCAATTCTGTGTCCCCTATTTGGACTGCAAAATTCAGGAAGCCTCTAGATAGTTTTTCACTAACCCACTTTCAACTAGAACAACACCTACCCAAGCAGGCGAATAGACACTCTGACTGCACCCCTATGCAGTCTAGACTCTCGTGAGTCCACAGCAACAAAATCACTGAAAACGCCCAACCAGCCGATTAATTATCAAGTGGCAAAGATGCCAATATTTATAGAAGCTTGTTGGGAGAGAGGCGGCTACCTCCTCAATCCTCTAAGTCCTAAACCCCTCTCACAACCCCTATCTATTGGTGTACGAACCAATGATGTACAAATCAATCAGAAGACTGTACAGTACAGAAAGGTACTAGGGCCGATGTACTTTTTGTACGGCTTGGGTACGACAAGGCCATGGAGTGGACATCTGTCTCCTCCAAATTTGTCCTCGCGCTCCTCGGGATTCCCGCTTCCTAATGATATCTTGCCATGTGTCGACAGGTCATGTCACGTCCGAAAACCGCCAAGTTGGCCATTCCGGGATCTCGGCGATGATGAGGGCCGTCAAGATCCAAACTGACTTTTAGTGCTATCCGTTCAAAATAACAAATGTCCGGTACATTTGTTTCATGCGTACTAAAAACTCAACTAGTGTCTATGTCCTAAATTTGTTATTTTGTTAATTGAATTAATGATCTAGCTTATGTTTAAATAGTTGTCAAACCCTATGTATCATAACGGACTACTACGACAGACCGGTAAGAGCTGACGGCTACGCCTCGCTTTGCCGGTCGGAGGTTTGAGTCCTGCCGGACTCAACCTTTTTGTTGAGAGTGAATTAGGTCACTCTTTTGACCTGCCTATGGAGCTGAGGCAGCCATGGCTCCACCGCCCTCTTTCTCATTCAAAGACTACAACAAGTATGGGGTCTAGAGAGAGAAGATGGAGGTAGACCTATGCTTTTTCTTTTGGCTATTCTAATCAATTAAGACCTAGAAAATATCTCTCCTAAATTTAGTAATTTCAACACTCCGACCGTGCAAAATTGTACTTTATTAAGTAAAAAAGTATAAATAATGATTTAATACAGGCCGTTATCATGTAAATGTGTTATAACAAACCGCGTAGTGCAAACGTCATAGTGACGATAAAGTGTACATTTTGCCAAATTTTGTACGAATACCTTATTTACAGAAGAGGAGATTAGCATGCCAAATTAGAGTACTTAAATAAATTAGAGTAAACTTCATAGTTGAAACAACTCTTTCACATAAATTAGCGTTCATTACTCTAATTGTTTTTTTTGTTTTTGTACTCTAATTTTTTCATTACTCTAATTACGATTCGCGGTGTAGTGTACAAAGTATAAACCTTTATAAACCTTATCATTGACCAAGTATATTAGGTGTTTAAAAAAAGGAAAATCTAAATGCATGGAAAAGTTTTACCCGGTAATTTATTTTTTGTTTTTCACAATTTTTTTGACAAGGTGTCCAACATACTCCGGAGTATTAAAATTGACGAACTTATTGAAAAAAAAAAACAAAAACGCGAAAAGAAAAAAACAAAAACGCGAAAAGAAAAAAACAAAAACGCGAAAAGTAAAAAACAATTAGGAGGGATATAACTACATCGGGAAAATCTCAAAATTTAAGATAGGACAAAAGTCAATAATAGTCATTTTATAAAAGTCAATTTATAAAACCCTAGGTTTTATAAAAGTCAACTTTTTCTTTTGAGGATTGACAAAATTCAGAATCATAGAAGTTATTAAAAAAAACACTCAAACATCTAAAAGTACTGACAAAAGTAAGGAGGGCATATCTCGTATATATGGAAACTTGGCGTAGGACAAACAAAAAACCACAGTTTTTAAGAAAAAAAAAAGAAAAAATTATTCCAGGTTTGTCTCATAAAACCTATTTATCCTTTTTTTTTCTTAAACATTTACTTCTTCGTTTCTTTTCACTCTTTTCATTTCCTTCCCATCTTTCTCTATTTTAATTTTCCTCATCTACCTTTTCTATTTCCATTCATGTAAAACCTCAAGAAACGTTTACAGTTACAAACTGGCGATATATATATTTTTACATTACAAGCTATCAGTTAAATTTTTCCCTACTTAATAATAAAGTAAGTTTAAGACTCTATCCTATTGAAATTGTATCAGTTTCTAAAAAGTTCTCACCTTTAACACATATTCACTTACCGCACGAGAAATAAAAGTGGTCTCCAAAAAAACGTTTTTTCTCAAATATATAAGTCTTTTCCAATAAACGTTTTTTTTCCAATAAAAGGTTTTTCTTAGATAAAAGGTATTTGTCCAATAAAAGGAATGGGAATTTCTTACTCATTTAGTCTACACAACAAAAAACTATAAAAAACGATTCTTTGAAGATGAATAAGAGCTAACCTTTATTAAACTCACAATACATTCCGGAAAAAAACTTTTTTTTTCAATTTTTTGTTGTCACGAAGTGAAACGTTTGCTAAGAGTTGTAAACTTCAACCATATTCAGGACATATGGAATATTCATCTCGATTTTACACATAAGAAACCAAAAAAGAAAAAAGATATACCGACTCCTTTTCCAGCTTGGCAAACAGTTTCATAACATTTTCTTAACAGACACTCACTATTGATAACACTATTTAAGAAGCCCCTACCGAGCCATGTTAAAATATAATGTAGAGTTAGTTCATTGTTACCGCAAAAATATCATTAGCTCTAGTGTTGGGTGTACCTCAATTTCCCTTCTTATCTCCACAATCTCCACTGCCTCTACTACCTCCATCTCCACTACCTCGTGGTGATAAATTCAATTCTGGGATTCGGCATGTCCTCACACTTATGAATTGAACCGGCCAGGGCTCGAATCTGGGACCTTTCACTTCAACTGCGAACGCACTGCCGGTGTGCCACCAGGTAGATGTAAAAACTGGCGGGTCCGTACCTATTTATTACAGGCGGCTTCAAGTATGGATATTCCATATTCTACCCCGTATTGGACCGGCTTCACGTGCCAATCCAACACGACAAACCACACTATTAGTACCTTTATGAACTCGAGGGAGAGAGGGATAGAGAAGGAGGGAAGGAGGGGGAGGGCGGGAGGCAGGGAGAGTTGCGCACCATTATATTTAGTTGCGTGGCCCTATAATGTGTAATATGCATTCCAAAATTTTATCACTTCAAAAAATGAAGACATATTCCACGTGTTTAATTCAAGTTTTATTCAAGTAAATAGAGAAATAAAATAATACAATTCAAATTGGTGGGCTAGAATGCACTTTTAAGCCAATTCTGATAAGAAAATGTTACAATTCCATCATTTTTGTTGTCTGTGTAACAAGCCACACTACAAAAGTTTCCACAAAAGAGATAGGAATCAAAAAAGAATGTGAGCCACACAGCTGCTAAGTTATGTGAATATTAAAAAAGGCTAAAAAACAACCTTGGTGGCATATAGTGGAGATGGGATAGATAATAGTGATTTTGGAATTTTTTTGTTTTTTTTTTTTCACGTAAAACTAATAACAAGTATTAAAAGGCAACTATGAATAACAAACAAATAGATTACTAACATTACCTGTTATAACTACTCGTTTAAACGGTGGTTCCAACAAAAAATCGGAAAAAATTATAAGTGTATTGAATCGTCGACACACCGAGTGTAAGAAAAAACTAAGGATAGAGAAAACACCTTTGAAAACATCACACCGAACAATGTGTCTGTTGTTTTTACTACCTTAACATTGTAAAAGAATAGTCTTAACCGAATTTTCACGTAAGATCGGGTGGTTAAACTTAACATAATAAAATAAAGAG
>JBBHKE010002503.1:45733-171709 GCA_037447655.1 Zygnema cylindricum | reverse complement strand
CTTTTTTTTGACTTGAAAAAAAAAAAAATAGGAGTCAACGACCATATTTCAGTGGATAATTGTGACATTATCTCTCCGATTTTATTCATTGTTTTTCCCCCATTATGCACTCCGTGACTTTTGATTGAAGAGAAAATTAACAAAATAAAAACAGGTATTTATTAACCCGCTTATACATTTATTAATAGAAAACCTATTTTACACCTCACCGACTAAATGCTTCATTGTTAAACAAAAAAATATAAATTTAACAAAAAAAATTGTAAACATTTGCGATAGAAACAAAGTTATATAGTCATTTTATATTCATCCGACAACACATGTTTACAAAGAGTCACATTTTTTAATTTTTATAGAAAAAAGAAATCATTTCATTCTCAAAAAAGCGAGTGAGCTTAATAACAAATAACAATAAAATCGAGGTTTTCTTTTTTTTTTGAGTGGGTTGTTTAAACGAACTTTAAAAACCCTGATTAAAAAAAAATCAGCAAAGTACTTGCCATTTTTTCTCAAAAGAGGATCCTCCAAAATGGAAGAACTCCTCTCTTAATATGAGATTCTAACTTCCATTGACCTACAAATATTTGAAGTATGTAAAAACAACTCTTTTTTCTCTTTTTTCTCATAACTTCTTCCACTTGTATCTCAACAAGTTTGCAAATGTCGAATTTAAATAAATAGAAAGAATATTAACGTTTATCTATATATTTTAAAAATGTAATATCCTCTAACTAAGAGCTATTTATACATAAAATGGTGTGAAAACCTAAAGTAACACCACATACTGGAAAACTCAACACATTTAATTCAACTCAATTCAACTAGACGTAAGTATTATTGATCCATTGATAATTATGGAAAACAATGTCTCAAAAATATAGGTAATCGCGCATTCTATGTGTGACAAACAACGACACCATAGAAAAATAATGCCCAATTTTTTTTTTTCAAAAACATTCTCAAAGACCTTTCTCGAAAACTATTCTCGAAAACCGTTCTCGAAAAAAGTTCTTGAAACCTTACTGAATGTCTCATTTTTATTTCAAAAACATTTTTCTCCAAAACACCTTTCTCGAAAACCGTCCGCGATGACTTTCCTCGAAAAACCTTCCTCCAAAACCTTCCTCAAAAACCTTCCTCCAAAACCTTCCTCAAAAACCTTTTCCAAAAACCTTTTTCAAAAACCTTTTCCAAAAACCTTCTTCAAAAAACTTCCTCGCAAACCTTCTTCAAAAACCTTCCTCACAAACCTTCCCCGAAAACCTTCGCCGAAAACCTTATCGAAAACCCTAGTAATCGCACATTCCATTACGACAAAAGGACTCGCATTTCTCAAAGCAACATCCGCAGTGTTCGACATTATTATCGGTGTTGATGCATTTCCCATCGCAGCAATGCTCCTTCGCTTTGCAGGGATTGGAGCAGCGACCACAGTGGAGCTCACTTTCCTTCACATTCGCACAAAACCTGCAAGGGAAACAGGGGGAGAGGGAGGGGGAAAGGGAGAGGGAGAGTTGAGAGTTGAGAAAATTGGAGTAGAGAGAAAGGGGGTGCAAAGGGAGAGGGAGAGGGAGAGGGAGAGTTGAGAAAATTGACGGGGGGCCAGAAAAGTAGAGCGAGACGAAGAGACAAAGGTGGACGAAAAGAGGGAGCCACATTCTGAGAGAAAACGGAAGCGATAGGTAGAAAGGTGCAAAGAAGAGAGGTACAAAGAGTAAGTGGGAGAGGCTGACTACCGCGGCAGCTTGAGAGGGAGAGAGCGAGAATGGAAGAGAGGGGAAGAGAGAGAGAGAGAGTGATATATAGAGAGAGAGAGAGAGAGAGAGAGAGAGAGAGAGAGAGAGAGAAAGAGAGAGAGAAACCGAGAGAGAGAGAGAGAGAGAGAGAATGAGAGAGAGAGAGAGAAACAGAGAGGTAGAGAGGGTAAGAAAAATTTCTTACCTCCCACAGCGTGTTTTGTTGCCACTGCAACTGCTCTGCCCCAATAGAGATCTCCCTCCTCCCAAATGATGCCTCACTCTCTGTTTCCCTTTGAGCCTCAGGCCAGAGTGGACTGCAAATTCCTGGAAAGAACAAAGAGAGAGAGAGAAATAATGAAGGAAAGGGAGGAAAGGGAGAGGAACAAAGGAGAGAGAGAGAGAGAGAGAAAACGAGGAAAGGGAGAGGAACAAAGGAGAGAGAGAGAGAAAACGAGGAAAGGGAGGAAAGGGAGAGGAACAAAGGAGAGAGAGAGAAAGCGAAGGAAAGGGAGGAAAGGGAGAGGAACAAACAAGAGAGAGAGAAAGCGAAGGAAAGGGAGGAAAGGGAGAGGAAGAGGGAAAACATGAAGAACTTGTTATTAAAAAAGCACTTATTAGAAAGTTACTAAAAAGTTTAGGTACTGCATAGGGCACAAAGTAGGGCTAGATTTGTGCACTGGTGTACAATATTGTTTTTGGATGTTGGTTTAATGGTTTGTTTTTGTTGATAATTTTATGATGTGATATTAAAGATTCATGGGAAATGTTATTTACATTCATGGAATTGAAAATTTGAAGGAGGGAATTTGATATTAAGCTACAATTTTAAAACAAATTTGATGTGATGGTACTATTTTTGGAACAAAATTTAGACTTTGGTGCCTAAATTGGGGTTTTGGGAGTCAAATTTTTTATGGGTTTAATAGCTGCTTGAGTTATGCTGAATTATGGGATTATTGGATTTATTTTTTTAGTTGGATTCTATAATTATATTATATATTATCTTGATTCGAAATTTTAGGTGACATTGGAGGATTATGGAGAAGTTGGAGATTTCATGGTCAAACCTAATACAGAAATTGGCCTAAGACTAAAAAAAAGAATTGGGATTTTTAATATTTTTTAACCAAATTGCGAATTGAAAAAATATTTTTTGAAATGATTTTCTGGAGAATAAGCTTAATCATCATATTATACTCTAAATTTTCAATATTTCCAGGTTATGATTCAATAACGTGACTTTAAGAAAAGTAAGAAAATGGTGCAAAAAATTTACAGCAGATAGAAAAAAAAAAATATCTCCAAAAAAAAAAAAAAAATAATAATAATTTTATGACCCCAATTTATCTAGGGTTCCCACCTCCACGTCATCATCCCAAGGGCTTCGCCTCACGTCTTCTTCACTATTCTCTACCATCACTCGCGACCCCGTACATGACGACGTCAGCATGGCTACCATAACCACTAGAAGACAAATCGACAGAAAAGTTCTACTCATACGGAGTGACCGCTCTTCCCTAATTTCCACGTGGCGTCCTTTCCTTGTCTTTTTTTTTGAAGAAGATGGCTTTCCTAAGGAGGATGAAACAAAGGAAATGAAAGCCATGTCTTTATTTTTTTTAAGTTTTACTTGATTTTTCCTAGGGTTTATTCTTCAATTTTGATTAACTTTGAGTTTAAATAAGTAATTTTATTTTTTTAGTCCGTGATATCACAGTTTTATTGAAATGCTTTCAAAAAGAAGCGATTCTTCTTCTAAAAAAGGTAATCGGGCTTTTTTATTTCAAAAACCTACCGGTTTGCAAGGCCGTCGAGCTACAGATAGAACCTCCACGGGATTCGCCAGTTGCCAAAAAAACAAAATTGCATAACCTCGCGGCGCATTCTGTACAGTGTCGCGTTGCGCGGGAACGGGGCGAATGGGTGTTTCAACGGCTGGATTCAAATCGGATCTGTTAGGAGTTGAAAACTGCCATTCCGATTGGACGGCCCGAATCGGGCACTGCTAGGTGTCACGGGACTGGTTTGCTGAATCGGTCAACCGAAAAGGCACGTCGCTAGTATGCCTCAACGTGGACAGAATCTTGAAGTTAATGATGATTGTCTTTTAAAGCGTTGACAATTGTGCGGTACTGTAATGTACTTTGGTTTGATGTTTGACTTTTGACTAGCACTAATTTTTGGTTCCTAGAGCTTAGGCATAGCTGGAAAAAGAAACTCGCATTCTATATCGTACAGAATATTGATGGCATGAGGTAGCCGATGTGAATCGGCATATAAGCCGATACGTCCAGCCAATGGGAGCAGAAGTCAAAAAACAAAAAGTCAAAATGTTTAAAGAAACACGTACGACAAAAGCTTGGAGGCTTTTGTCTTTTCTGTAATATCTAATTCCGGCATAGGTCAAAGTGTAAAAGGTTACGATTTCTAGCAGTATTAAATACGCACATAAATTGTGTAAAATAGACAGCATCCCTTGCGAGTCCTTCGCGGCACGACGGCTATTTTAGTATTCTACATCCTTGAGCGTATAAGGGTGAAGTTCAATCAGAACGCTCCTGTAATCGTACGGCAAACTCTACAGACCGGGTCGATTGAGGGTGGCCTTCCATTAGCGAAAAAGTGGGGCTTTTTACTGACGTCCGTACCTTTTCGTACAGGTCCGTACATAAATTAGTTTTTTTCAAGGAAAATATCATTACAGAAAAATGTCCAAGGTTGTAGGCGTAAATTCGGACCCGTCGATTTTATTACACTTTTTATCCGAGACGCCACATCACTAAGGCCTGTTCTCCATTAGGCTGTCCCAGTAAACATGCGGATACGTCTTTTTTTTATGTTTACTGGCACGGCCTTCCATTATGTCGTGCCAGTTAACATCGTTTCTCAATTATGATTGGCGCCACGTAGGTTAGAGTCAAAATTTTGAAAATCTGCCAAATATCTTCAACGTCTTCAACGGAAAGTCAGAACGAAATATGTGGACCACCTAAAATTTTTGGAAATCTGCAAAATATCTTCAACGGAAAGTCAGAACGAAATATTTGTACCAGCGTAATGTACTTAAAGTATACCAGCGTAATGTACTTAAAGTATAGTACGAGTATGCTCTAACGTACTATTTGTACCTTCATCAGGGTTTGTAACAAACCCTAACTTCTTCACTGCCATGGCTTTTATTTGAACGCCTGCCTCCCGGAAAGCCTCTGCCCGTATTATGTGACATTTGTCACATTTTTACGTTTTTAATAGAGTGAAAGCGCGGCAAACTGTGGACGGTGGATGGCGTGTACGACGTGTTCAGTTCTCATCGCCTGTTCGTGTTGGCGATTTTTTTTACTCTTCACTTGAACATCGCGCACATCGTCCAGGGTATACATCGCGCACATCGTCCAGTTTGAAGATACTCTCTTCAAACTGGACGATGTGTGCGATCGTCCAGTGTGGAGATACTCTCCTCGGCGAGGAGAGTATCTTCACACAGGACGACGTGCGCAATTGCTTCGCGAATCTAGAAAAGCTAAAAATCCAACGGTCGATAACTACGCCTATAGTGTTGGAGCGATCCAGTAAACATGTTTCGAAATGTTTCGTCTGACAAAAAAAAAAAATTGTACGAATCTGTACGAAAGTGTATGGCATCTAGTAAACAACACCACTTTTCCTCTAATGGAAGTTCACCCTAACCTTACAGTTTGTTAAGACCGTGCACAGGGAGGACAATTCTCGAAGACTGAACGTGTAAAAATAGGCCGCATGGAAAAGGTAAAAAAAATCCACGATGAGCGCGCGCGTATGTGCGTACACGTCGCAAGGGCCATGTGCCTTCCGCCAACGTGGCTGCGAATCTGTCGAAGTTATCCCGTCACGCTCCCACCATCAATTATCCCATCATGCCGCCTTTTTGTCGTTGCGTTTTGAAATTTCGGGTAGTACATTTAATGCCCTATGTACGAGTCATTAATTACCTCTCACGGTACAAATATTTCCTCCGCGGGTACAGATATTACCTCCGCTCGTACAGATATTGTGTTCAAACTTTGCATTCTAAGATTCTTTCAATATTTTAAGCATCGAATAATAACCTACGTGTTACCAACCAGAATGAGCCACGCAAATAAAAAGTGGTTTACTGTCGCGACCTAATAGAAGGCACGCCCTTTAGTAAAAAATTCTGTACAATTACTGAGACGCCTAATGGAAGTCCACCCTGAGTCGATATTCCATCACAAAGAGTCTGTAAACCACATGTTCTAAATTGACTGGCGCCATGCAAGCTACGATTCGATATTGAATATCTTTCATATTTCTGGCACCGATAAACTTAACTTCAAATCTTCACTTGCGTACCATGTACATGCGTACGAAATCATCATACGACATAACTTTTATACTTTTTGCCGACGCTAGTCTTTGCGCCAACTCATTTTTTAGGGTTTCTGTTTTCGAACATAACAAAAGTCCTTTGAGAGAAATAGTGTGACGAACAAAAGCTACCGAAAATAACGTGACGAAGGAAAGTTACGAAATTATATTTTTATTTCCGGTTGTATTTTGGAAAACACGTGTCATGTGCAAATCTTATGATTTTTCGTTGGTTGTGCATCGTGACATAGCTTAATCGTCAAGCGTGTCACGATTTTTTTTTCCTGTATCTGCCAACCCACCTCGGCACCTCCTCGAGGTGGGTTGACAGTTACAGAGAAAAATGAAGCGAACGCCTCGCAGATGAACATCCGACGGTCAGTATTACCTCCCAGACCTTCGGAGAGTATTGTCAAGATTCTTTGTAATCTTGTTTTTTGTATAAAAATAAAATAAGCGGTACGGTTTAGTACAGATAGTCGCTGAATTTTGTAAACTACCCCACTTTTCGTCTGATGGAAAGTTACCCTAATACAACGAAAAATATGTTATTTACTTATTTAGTTATTTTTGATGGGGTTCATGGCATAGATCGAAATGTACGAACTAATAAAACAATATTAGTACGATACAAATTATTTGTTCGAAAGTTTGAAGAATAGGAAAGGTACGACGAGATCATTGGGGAGGATGTCGTCTGACGATTATGAACTGTTTCAACGACGCCCTGTTGCGACGGCCGCTTAACACGTCGGAACGTACAACCGCAGCCGAGTACATGGATGTAACGCGATCGCAAATGGGAAACGACCGATATGATCGATTTTACTCCCCTCTGGTAATGTTCGTACAAAAGACTCGTATTGTATGAAAATATTTCAAACTCAAGCAGTTCAAACTTTAATGCATTGTAAATTTGTAGTATGTGAACCGTGAATCGCTTTTAGTGTTAAGAAATTATTAGTGTAAAGAGAGAAATAGTGTTATCAACGCTATATTGAGTGTTATTACGCCGAGCCAAGAAAACATTAAACTCTAAGCACTCTCTCTGTCAAATTTCAATAGACGTCGCCTTTTTTGAGTTATTAGCAGTTAGTGGTTTATTGATGGAACTGCCGAAGGGCCGTACAATTTACGGTCACAAAATATCCTACTTTCTCTCAAATACAGATACGCAGAGCTTAGAATTCCATCTCCGTACTAAATTTGTTAATGTCCGCAAGATTTCCCTAATTTTATTATTTTATTATTTCTGATTCAGTCTGGAATGACATGGATGATTCTCAATCGCTATAAGGGAAACATCAGCTCGTAATATGAACGTTATTTTGTGCAGAGGCAGCAAAATCTGGCACTGAATTAGTGTTATTAATTGTAGTTGCATGCAAAATTCTCAAAAAATAATAGGCTTCTAAGCGCTGTTAGTATTTATTTTATTTATTATTAGTTTATTTATGTTGGTATTTGTATACTGTGAATCAATACCGGAGTGAAGAAATTATAAGAGAGGCGTTTATGTGCTTGTCATTGGTTCTAGTTGACTTCTAAATGATATGAATAATTTCGAACCGTTAGTAAAGCAGCAAAAAGGAGATGACAAAAAAATGAGACCAGTGATCCTAGGGCAAAAAAAGGCAGCACCTAATCAGTTTTATCAACATTAATTGTCAGTTTGGAGTGGCCACGAGAGGGGGTTGTGAGGCCGTGGTCCATGGGATTCGGGCTTTGTTGGATGTACATCCGGATTGGTTGGTCCTTCAAGTCGACGTTTCCAATGCATTTAATACGGTGGATCAATATCGGAGTGAAGAATTATAAGAGAGGCATTTACGTGCTTGTCATTGGTTCTAATTGACTTCTAAATGACATGAATAATTTCGAATTATTAGTAAAGCAGCAAAAAGGAGAACAAAAAAATGAGACCAGTGATCCGAGGGCGAAAAAGGCAGCACCAAATCAGTTTTATCAACACTAATTGTAATTCAAGGTGTAATTATGTAAAGGACATAGAAATAGAATTGTATGCAGTACAGACCAACAGAATCAAGAACAGTACATGACATCCCGCTACCGTCCCAAACATTTTTCGATGGTCAATGTATACATCGATTTTGCACGTTATGTGACATGAAAGACATTTACCTTAGAGACGAATTAACTGAAACGTTTCTGAAAACCTTTTTTTTCCCCAAACTGCGGCTTTCATTTAGATTGTTTTCCTTCTTCTTTTTGTTTTGCTCTTAGGGCGTGATGGCAAACCACTCAAAGTACAAAAGTGGAATAAAAGGCAGACCAAAGATGAAAACTGCACACGAGATCAAACTACAAAAGAAAAACTGGAACATCGCCAAAAACAAAAAAACAAATTACAACTTTCCGCTGTATGTACAAGGGCACTGTAAAAAATAAAGTCGCCTACTAAACTGTTACAGCGAAGCCTAAAACATTAATTGCCATCGATTCATCTAAAAGAGAAATTGATACATGGACATCACGCTTTTTTAAACAGCTTGTCATCAAACCCATATTTTTTCCACTGCAGCAACACTTTTTTCATTCTACAAAACCTAAAATTATCATCACTAGTTCATGAACCCCTCTCATGCCCATACAGTTTTAAAAACCATACCGCAAAAATCTCAACTTTTTCAAGTAGCCTCGATGAGGATTATCTGTCATAATCTCTTTACCCTAAAATCGGGTTTTTTTGTTCACCAAAAACCACATCACCACTCAAAAAAGCATCTACTCTTCCTCCATGGCTTCTCCCTCCTCGCCATCTTCTTGATCTCTCGCTTCCTTCACTTTCAAGGTGAATTCATACTCCTGATCACAACCAAGATATGAGTCGCACATGAAGTACAACATCAGGCTCTTCTCTCCCACGACCTCCTCCTTCGGTAACTTGAAATCGAGCTTCACTTTCGCTCTCCTCTGTAGCGCGACTCTCTTAATAGCCATCAACGTACTACTCTTTGAGTCACCCACTACAAGCCACCACCCTTCTTCTTTTTGCTTTGGGAAATAAGGAGCATCAACTGGCCCTAATTCTTGACCAACCTCCAGCTCCCGTTCCAAAGTCACTTGAACCGTGACGTGCTCTCCGGCGTAAACCTCGTCCTCCTCTTGTACCTCATAACTGAGATCAATACTGGGGAATCTGTTGCAAACCTTCACAAGGTCCCTCAATTGCGCGTCACTGAACTGCAAAACTTTCGCTCGTTCTTCGTCCTCCATGTCCACTAAATCTGCCACAGTTTCAACTCCTGCTTCTGCAAATTTCTTGGCCAAGTCTTTAGTCAAATGGGGTAACTGCAGTAGAGCCGAATCACGTTCCCACTGAGCCTGCACCAACATAGAAACACTTTTTCCTTTCCTTAATTCCAAAAATGGTCCACTCACGACAAGCCACCAGTTACAAATCTCAAAGTACCATTCTTAAAGGCTTCTCGTAAGGTCCTGATTTGCAATCCCTTTGCCTTGCAGTCCCGCATAATACAATACTTGCCACCCATTACAATGCATCTATTTACCCGCCTAAAAAACCCTAAAAACATTTCGAAATAATTCTTCAGAGCCAGGAACGAGCATCCAGTTTCAGTATAAAACACCAAAAATGGAGGTCATTCAGCTAATCAAATCCCCCGTGGACAATTGACTACATCACAAACTAAAGCAGGTGAATAAACGATACACATGTGATCAAGCTGGTGTAAGCAAGTTTACAAAGAAAAAAAGAATCTACATCAACAAATGACCTGCTCGTTTTTAACCTACAACAAGGCTGTATATAATACATTAGGAAGGAAAAAAAGTCAAAGAGGCCCATACATTAGAAAGTCAATTAGGTTCACCTACAATTATTGCCAACTGAGATTGCTAAGACCAAAAAGATCAGGGAGGACATTGCTTACCTGTGTGACACATTGTGACAACTCCATGGCTGCCAGTGCAGGTCCCAACCAACCAGAGCTCGATACAACATCCACCATGGCCTGTAGAAGTCTTGGCGCTTCCAGTAATACGGAACGTTGGTCCTGGGCTAAGGGTCCTGATACATTGTACCTCGCAAGGTGGGCTTGAAGAAGGGCATTAGCCTTGAGATGGGGATCTGTATACTTTGGTTTGTCAACAGAAAATCGTTGGTGATTTATCATTTTGCGAACCGTTTCCTCTTCACCTGGCCTAACAGGCAATTTGGAGAACTCTGACGCGGACGTGAGAATCTCTATCAAACCCTTTAACTTTGTCTTCTGAGTCAATGATAAAGCAAAAAGCTCGATGGTCGTGTAACTTATGTAGTAATACGCTGCAATCATTCCAAGGTTTAATGCTTCTAAATCCATATCTGCCTGTACCAGCAAGCACTTACTGGACTCTAAATCAGAAATGGTAGACTCTACAAGATCAGACAGATGCTCGCTCAAATGTCGATGAGAGACTCCTTGAAGATTGTAGTAATTAGGATTTTGGGTCAACCGACGGTAAAGGAATGTCCAAGTCAAGTAGTCGACTGCATCTTGTTTGCTCTCTATCGTCCTCACAACAACCTCAGCATTCAAATGATCATGAAGGTAGTGGTCCAGATGTGATTCAACTGGCAAAGGTTCAAACAAAAACTTTTTGTAATACTCTTTCCGGGGCGTATGACATAGAATCACACATTTCCCACTTGTATCCACGAGGGGCCTGCTTGCTCGGCCCATCATTTGCAAAAGATCTGTGATTGGGTAATCAGCATGAGCACTCTCCCTTGCATCAAAATACTGTGTTCCCATAACCACTACCAAATGAGCTGCCTGGATGCTCCAGCACATAGAAGCGCTAGCCACACAGACCTGTACAGCCCCAGCAAAAAACAACTGTTCGACCACTTCCCGTTCCGCCAAACTAAGACCTTCATGGAGATAGCCGACACCATATACAAGCGATTGTTTCAAAGCTTTATCTTTAACACGGTCCAAAAATGGTTCCAGATCCTCCTCTGTACAGTGAAGAAATGGAGAACGGCCAGTAACAGCACCAGTCCCACCAGCATCAGTTGCAGCATAAACAGAGAGGTCCAAAGCTGTGAGACGGGCATGTTTTCTGGTCGGTACAAAGACAATCGCTGGTTTTCTTTCCCTCGACGCATGTTGTATTATCGCAGTGTATGCAGGCTTCGTCATGGCTTGCATCCGCGCTTCAAAATTAGCAATATCGACTCCCTGAATGTGAATTTCCAATGGGACAGGACGTACCGCGGGAGAGAAGTTGAATAGACCATGTGAACTTGCCCCAATCCACTCACCCAAATCTTTGGCATTAGCAAGGGAGGTGCTCAGAGCAACGATTCGGACCTTGTTCTCCATCTGTGAGCTCATGTACCTCATACGGCTGGTGATCACCTCTAGGATCGGACCCTGGTCGCCTCCAATTAAATGAAGTTCATCCACAATGAAAAGGTCCGTCTGCATGAAAACACCAGCAAAAGTAAAAGCCTTGACATTAGTTTTCTGCAAAACTCTACACCGTATTTTCTTCACTTATTGAAAACTAAATCTGCTGATTGTGGTAATTTAATAATTCCGCCTTTCCCAATGAATCTTGGCAAGAAAAGATCAACCTAGAACCTGCTCCTCTGTCCTCATCAACTCAGAGTGACATACACTTCAAGCTCATAACATTCATGCCTTCCGACTTCCACCTTCGCACTCTCTAACGAAAGAAGCTCAAGCTTTTTTATAAATCCTCAAACTCGCAGCTTTTTTAGTCCTACAGCTACAACATTCACATAAACACAGCACCTGTAATTCACAATCAGCTTCAATAAATCCAGACAGCCTTTAATCTCATCACTAAAGATAGAATATTTTGGTTGCATAAGAGGTTGTTTCCCCACCTGTTGAACTGCTTTTCGTTGTTTCCACCTTCTCGACAAAGCGTCCCACCGTTCGGGGGTAGAAATCACAATGTTAGCCTTGTCTAAAAGCTTCAAGTCACTGGCACTCTCTCCTGTGAGTTCCACTATTCGAGCTCCCAAGCCTTGTCCAAACTTAATTTGCCAGTCCCTTAACCTCTCCTTCGCAAGAGCCTCAACAGGAGCAACATATACACAACGACCACCGACACCCTCAAGTTTCTGAAACATTCTCAAAACTGCAAATTCAGCGCAAATAGTTTTCCCACTTCCTGTCGGGGCAGCAACCAAAACATTGTCATCCGTTGTGTAAAGGACAGTGAACACTTGTGTCTGGATGGGGTTGAAATGGCTGAACTGTCTGGCGTATAAAGCTTCGTAGTTAGGATGCCTTAAAGCCGAAACAGGGAGAGGTTGAAGATCTAAGAGCTCGGTGGGTGGAGGATACTTTTCTGGGAGGATGAGATGACGGAAGGAGACAGGTAGAACGGCTTCTGAACCTAGCCACTTATCGGAGACCACCTTGACAAAATACTGAGGAGGCAGAGGTTCGTAGATAGGAACGGAGAAGGAAAGGAGATGATCCTCCTCAGCGTACTGCATCTTAAGCAGGAAATATTCGTGATGCAGGATGTTTTCACCATCATTGTCCTCCACTATCACCCAAAAAGGCTCCACAAAGCCATGAACTTTCTCATCCCATTGAAAATCAGGAGTGATGGTGAGGTCAACCTTCAGAATGGATCGCGTTATTGGCTGTACATGTGCAGATAGCTCCAGGCGAGGAAACTGATAAAAGAGAAAAAGAAAAAAAAGGGGCAGGGGTTAAAACCACTGTAGAAGTTCCGAAATGCATGGCAACCTTCCAGCTTGTAGACTGTTGCAAAATCGTAAGTTCCAAAACCCCGGGCCACATCATACATATGATTTTACCCTAAAAGAACACGCACCTACTGAACATGAGTTTGTCCGTTCATTGAATATATATTTGCATTCAAGCTCAAAAATTGTTCAAAAAGTAAACATAGGTACTTCAATGTTTTACCCTGCAAAATATAATTCAATGCATTTACACAAACGCATATGGCATTTAAGACATCTCTGTAAGGTGTAAAATCCCAAAAAATCTCAACACTTTACATCAATTACCTGATGCACAAATTTATGCAGTGTCTTCCCTATCTTCGGGAAGCGCACAAGCTCTCCAAGCTCCTGGCTTGAAAGATCGTAATACCTATCCCACGCAAGATCTTTTTTCTCCATCTTGCTCAAAATGTCACTAGGAATTCCCTTGAAAAATTGTCGCAGTGGCGTTTGAGACGCCCACATGCGACGAGATACCATTTTGCACAATGCCAATGCTTTTTCGGCCAATTGTGCCCAACCACGTTTGAGCACAATCTCAAACAGGGCCCTCATCAGTCTTCCAGCGCTCTGCAAGACATTCAGACAACAGAAATGTCATCAAAAGACATCTACATGTGAAATAACAGATATAAAGAGAAACCACTGCAACCAAAATTATCAAATTTGAGCTCCTACTGTGTGTCTCACACGCTTGGCACAACATACAAAATGGACAGATGACTTG
Organism: Zygnema cylindricum; assembly: GCA_037447655.1. NCBI lineage: Eukaryota > Viridiplantae > Streptophyta > Zygnematophyceae > Zygnematales > Zygnemataceae > Zygnema > Zygnema cylindricum. The sequence continues at coordinate 158,115 of JBBHKE010002503.1, read as the reverse complement.
CCTGTGTTACAAACACCATATCAGATGTCAATGATAAACCCTCCAATTTGAGCTGGCTGATGTATGCCTGAAGCAACACGTTGATCTTAGCGCTAGGATCATCGATACTCTCCTTAACAGGAATGGGCACACGATCCAATAGCTTCGCCAACTCCATTTTCTCTTCTTCACGGACTGTCACATACTTGAATTCTTCACTCAATGAGAATAAACGGCACAGCTCAATATCCCCCATAGTTGGTTTCAAGTGTTCATTGTAGGTTGCAATGGTTCCGTGTCCAACATAGTAGAATGAGGCGATCCTTCCCAGGTCGGTTACTTGGAAATACCCGCTCTTGCGATCATACTTAATAAGAGAGTTTTTGTCCAAGGAAAGTGCAGCAGAGTGGATCTGGAACAACCAGAAAAAAAGGGGCATTCAAATGAATCTCATGACAAAATCACTTCTTCATCAACCAAAACAAGCATCACCAGTACTGCAAAGTTACTCAAATTTAAGACAGCCCGTCAATTATAATGAAACATTTACTCCATCAGTATGCAGCAATTTTAAAAAACAAAGATTTATGCAGATCATAGAACAAAATATAGATATTCTCTCACATGTTAAAAGTAACTGTTCCTTAACTTAATGCATCATTCAGAAGACACAATACATACCAAGTCTGCTCGTCTCTCTTCCAAGACAGGGTCTCTATCTGCCTCTTCCGCACTCACTCCATACAATGTCGGATTCCGCAGCATACGGATGTACAGGTAAGTATATCCCAACCACCTTGTGGCCTCTCGAGCATTCTGAACTGTTCCAAGTACAATTTCTGCATTGAGATTATCTGCCAGTTTCGAAATAAACTGTGACTCGATAGGCAGCTGTTGATTCAAAAGGGAAAGATAAAATTGCAGCTCTGCATGGCCGGTGATAATGATACCTTCACCATATGTATCAAACTGGGGCCTACCAGCTCGTCCCAGCATCTGCATTACATCAAGGGGAGAAAGCTCTGTCCAGGCACCCTTTTCCGGGTTGTAGATCTGTGTACCCTTGATGATGACGGTGTGTGCAGGAAGGTTCACTCCCCATGCAAGTGTGGCGGTGGAAACGAGCACCTGAAAGGGAAGAATTAGCCACCATACTATCCCCATTAGAAATTTCCCTTCGTTTTAATCAAAAACCTACCGTAGTTTTTATGGCGGCGTTAATCGGCCAGGTAATACAATACCACAGGGCAAACTTAATAAGGCAACCAACAAATCAGAAAGAAGACGACTGAGTTTGCACTCATCTGAAAGGGCGACGCTATACATCATTCAGATAAAAGCGAATCGTGTTACAATGAAATGAAGAAAAACCAGTAAAATATACAATTCAGATTACAAGAAATAAGCATCTGATGTGTGTTACATAATTTAAGCAGTTACACTAATCACTTCATGATCTACGAGCTGATGCTATACATCATTCAGATAAAAGCACATCCAATACAATGGAATGAAAAATAGACCCAGTAAAATCTGCCAATTCAGATTACAGGAAAGAAGCATCTGAACTTTAACTAATCACAACAAACACTCTATATCATTCGGTCTGTAACCTCACCTGAATATGTCCATCACCAAAGAGATCTTCCACAAGTGTGCGATCCGTACGAGCCATGCCTGCATGGTGAATTGCAAAACCATAGGGCAACAAGTCCCTCAAATCATTACTTTTAACATTCTCCGCCTCTGTTTGGAGAATTTCACGACTGGCCGAATCTTCCTTCAAAAATCGTCCTAATGTGTCATTTGTGAGAGCAGTGTCACGAATTGCTCGGGCTGTCTTTGCAGTTTCTTTTCGAGAATGACAGAAGACCAAGACTTGGTGTTTGCCAGCCGACTCAATAACTTTCTCATAGCAAATATCATTCATCAACTGAAATCGTTGCAAAGGCTTGCGTACAGTGATTCCGATATATTGTTGGGCAAGAGGACATGGTCGAAAAGAGTTATCAAAGTAAAAAAGTCCCTTTTTCAAGTCAACTCTCAGAAACAATGCCACATCTTCATAATTTGGAAGAGTTGCACTTAGGCCGACTAGACGAATCATCTCCTGTGTGCTTTCAATTTGACGTACTGTCCTCGAAACAATGCTTTCCAAGACTGGGCCTCTGTTATCATGAAGCAAGTGAATCTCATCAATGATCAACAACTTGACCAGCTGTGTATATGTCCGATCTCCTGATTTCCTGGTGATAATATCCCATTTTTCAGGAGTTGTCACAATAATTTGCGTGTCTTGAATTTGCTGCTTTGTCAAAGTTGCATCCCCAGTAAGCTCCTTCACTGATATTCCGTAATCTTTTAACCTGTTCGACAAATTACCCACTAATTCTGCCACAAGTGCTTTCATGGGAGCAACATATACGATCTTAAAAGCCGATAAATCGAATGTTCCGTCTGATTTCCGATGCAAACCGAGTTCATGCAAAATGGTAAGCATCGCAACATTCGTCTTCCCAGCTCCAGTAGGAGCACATAAAAGCAAATGCTCTGACGTGTAAAACGCCGTCTCATAAACTTTGGACTGAACTCGGTTTAACGAAGTCATCTTAGTGAACGCCGGACGTACCCACTCAGGCATATCCGAAATCTTGACGAGCTCCTCTCCTTCCTTAAATGGCTTTGGCTTTAAAGCTGGCACATGGACCTCGTCATACCCTTTCTTCGCGGCCCTGTAAGACCCTTGTGGCAATTCACACCGTTTATTCGCCATTAGAAATCCTCCTTGGTGAAAAGCAAGTGACTCCAAGTCCAAAGACTTTCGCTGTTGCCCCTTGAGCCATCCTCCTGCATCTGACGCACCTCCTCCTCCCCCAGCCCCTCCCTCTCGTCCCGCTATTCCTACAGGCCGATCATCATCTCCCTTTTCTCCTTCTGCTGTTCCTCCTCCTCCTCCGTCTCTCAGCCTCCTTGCTTCCTCTCTTATCCTTCTTTCGAGGTTTGTTTGTCGTTCTTTAGCCGTTGCCCTAGTGGCATGCAATTGCTCTAATATCCCCCTTAGTGCTGGATCATCTCCCTCTGTCATTTCTGTTTCCAATTTTTTTCTCTGGTCTTCATCCTCCGCCCGGGCAAGTCTCGTACACCACACAATCTTCAAACGGTTTCGTAACAACATCTTAATCAGGTCAAATTTGTCATAATCTAACAACATAACGAGACGATTTTCAATAAGTCTGTCCTCTTCAGAAGACGCTAGGGTTTCCAAAACCTCCTCTGCAAGTTTTTGACTATGTTGTGGATCATTCTGCCCGTAAGCTTGTCCTATTTTTCTCTGTAACCAATAAGCATCAATATCTTGTACATTCAATCCCTCATCTGTCTCTTCCATATCATCATCGTCCAGACCCCCTTGCATTTGCATAGCCCCTCCCTCTTCTTCCCCTCCATCATCCTCCTCCTCTTCCTCCTCAACTTCGTCTAAATCGTCTTCTTCTTCCTCTTCTTCTTCTTCAAATTCAACAGCCACCCCAATGTCATCATCTAATGCCTCTCCTGCCGTACCTCCTACCACGACATCTCCTCCCTCCTGGTAATCTGTAATCTTTTTCCCGACAGCAACATACTCCGCGAACTTTTCATTCGACAAATTATTTAAAAGCTTCTCAATATCTCGCTTTTTATCGAGATCTTTCAGACGATCATTTTTTAAAACTCCTAAAACTTCGTCAGCAGCCCCTCTCAAAATATCTTGAGGTTGATCCCCAAATTGCTGTTGAATCATACTAAGTAAAGCTTCATATGCGACTCTCGTCTCTTTCGTCTTTGGTCGATAACTTCCATCATCTACTAACCCTAAAACTCCTTCGTTTTGTAATCCTGGTCCAAAACCACCTCCACTCCCTACTCCCTCTCCGCTGCCTTTCAGTTTCTTATTAGGTTGTCTTATTATGTCCCCTAACCCTTTCTCTTTCTCTCTATCCTTTGCCGCCTTCTTCCTTTTTGCCTTCTCTTCCAAACCTAATGGTTTTCCTTGTGTTGCTCTATCCCCGAATGACCGTGGATCGATTTTTCCCCACAGAGTTTCTGGCTCTCCAGTCGGTTCATGTGTGTCTCGAGGGCGTGTGTCGGTTGTAAGGACAAGAGAGGAATTTGCGCGGTATTCATATTGTTTAAAGCGAGCGTGAGCTTCGGCTCCTCCTCCAAGCTGAGCCATGGCCGCCTTCTTCTTTCAAACCTTCTGTTCCTCTTCAGTTTCCTTTATCTTTTCCTCTCTTCTTTCTGTTTTCTCTCGTTTTTCTCGGTTTTCTCTGTTTTGCCTCCACTATTTCTTTTTTCTCCCTTTCCACTGTTTTCTCTGATCCTAGCGCCTTTAGAATCTTCTTACTTTTCTCTTTTTACCTGAAAATATTTTCTTTCCTGAGGACGCAGGAATGTTGAACGAGCCTTCATTTCATATAGATGCCAGAAGTAACTTTAGTTCGGTGTGACTCCAATAACTCCGATTCGTCGGAAGATCAGCTCGACAATTTTAAATTTTGAACTCACATGGAACCCCATAAACTCTTGTTTTCATTTGCTTTTTTCTTTGCCGAGCTAAATCTTGAACTGAACCCGGACCTTGATGGGGGACGAAGTTGCGTGCACACTAAGTGTACCTTGCCGTAACTACACGCATAGAATGGATTTCCCTAGTGTTGTGTTCGGAAATCTCTACGGATAATCGATATTTTTACCTACCGATAAACGATATATCGCAGTGGTATAATCGACAAGGACATTACACGATATTTACCGATCTGAATCGCTATCGTGATGACAAAATAGCGAATAGCGATGGCTAACTTGGCTTTTTGTAGGGCTCCATTGGCTTTATGTGCCCTCATACCCTTTTCAAAGAATAACTTCAACTAAAAATGTTTTTTTTACTTACACCCTTTCAATATAATGTCTTCACCCAAAAAATAAAATTCTCACTTATTATTTCATGATAGATTCTTACTATGATAGAGTGTCTTGTTTTTTACTCACTTTTAAGTTTAAGCATTTCCTTAAAATACCTTTTTCTTGATTTTATACAAGAATGTGGTAGGGAGTGGGAGACCATTGCCAAAGGGGTAGATATAATGTTCATTAAAAAATATGAGAAGTAAAATTTTGCACATGTTCTTTTAGTAAAGGAACACACAAACTAGGACAAATGAACACTATTAATAATTGTTAAAACATAGCGCACGATATGGTGTTATTAAACATAAACGTGTAGTGTAAATAAACAATTTTTCTACTATTAAAGGTTGTTGGCTATAATATGTACTATATACCAATATGTATACAAGTAATTATTATAATAATTATTATCACTAAACTTTAGGATAACTACTCTTTTACATCCATGCGACCTCGTGCGTAAGAAAAGTTGTTTCTAAAAAGAAAATTGACTTTAATATTGTAACATGTTGCAGCACCAATTTGTATAACTATAACCTATAAATCATATATATGATCAGTTACATTATTGTAACATATGTGCCTGAAATCCTCTCGCTAATCTAAGAAAAACCGCGATAAGTTACGGGTTGTCCACACATTCTAACTCAATACCAACTGACGATACCCATTATTTTTTTACCATGTTATTCCATTAATGTGGAAGTATGCTTGTTATGTATCCTTCTAGGTAGCATTAGTAATTCAAAAATCACTACCCAAAATTTACTATTAACCTTAAAAAAAATGATATACACGTTTTTTACACTTAATAACTAGGCATCTGCTATGATAACCTCATTTGGCTTTATGCATGACATTGCAATTGCAATGATTTAATAAATTTGTGTATCACTAATTTACTCCAAATAAATTATAGTTGAATTTCACTAGTGTTGTATATTGAAAGCCTCTTGGTGATATTCGATATGTTGACCTACCGATAATTGATATACCGGTCTAGTATATGGTTATGGCAACTATAACAATCAAGTTTGATATTTAGCGATGAGTTATTAAATGCTCGCGATACCTGAGCACGTTGGTACGGAATGGATTGTCAAAAATAATTAAAAAGTCTCCCCCCCCCCCCCCCCCCCACAAAAGCCCCCCCCCCTCAAAAACCCCCCCCCTCCCTAATACTTTCATACATTTTCCCTAATTCATTTATGAAATGTAGTTGTACGGATCCCATCTCCCACCAAATATATAGCAATAATTTTTTTTGGGCGCGGAGCTGTACATCCGTCCCTCTCACTGTTCAGTAATTTGATGTATCGATTTTAGACTTTTCACTATAAGAAATTACCCTATACACAAGACTATACTTCACTCTCTTAATTATTGTTAATGCCTATATTTGGGATTGTTGAATTTAAGCCCTATTGTTAAAAGTAATGATAATGACGTTATATCGAACGCAAATAAGTAACCATCATTATAAGCTTTAAAGGTTTATCATTGTGAATGCAAATTACGAATGCATAATCCTAATTTAGTGAAAAGAGTAGTGGGAGATTATTGTAATGATTTACCTTAAATAGTATTATTAAGACTAGCTTATGTTTTCAGGTAAAAATAAGTCGCGATACTCGGGCCTTCGTTACTTGCAATATGTAACAGTTGTAGACGTCAACAAAATGTGGGATAGTTGTAGAGGTCTACGAAACTTGCGACGGATGTAAACGTCAACAAACGGTTTGAAAGTTGTAGACGCCAACACGTGGACAAAATACACAATCATAGACGTTTGCAAATGTCTCTTGTCAAAGTGACATCGAATGTTTCGCGTGACAAAGAGAGGGAGTGAGGCGCCTTCAAGGAGTTATCTTCGGTAAAATGTCACTCATTACCAAAGACCCACGCGTGATACAAATTACGTATAAACAAACATATTGTTTGCAAAAGAACAAACAAATCTTTTACATGTTCTCCCCTTACTGCAAAAATATTTAAAAAAACATTTGACGCGTGCAATAACGTTTTCCTATTCGTGAAATGATTATTACTTTAAATAAAATCACCTCGCGAGTTGATTTAATTAGAAGTTTGAAGATGAGTTGGTGTGAAGTGAAGTGGGTCGAAAAGATGATAACGCCAAACTAGAGTACGTTGAAAGTTTTAAGAGAAAGCAAATTGTAGTTTGGTTCTCACCCATTTTTCGTACGGCATAAAATTATATCATTGCAAGTCCCATTTCGAAAAAACCTTTACTTTAGCACATGGCCACACCGCTTAAGTTTGTAAAGCTTGGAATTGTACTGTATGACCGGACCTCCGTTGGACGGGTCGTGCTAGTGTTCCGAGTGACCGCAAGGGATTGTGCCATATGTCTGGGTCTCCGTGGGCCGGCTAGGGCTGTAGCATCTGACGACTCGTCGTTTACAGTTTGAAAGCGAGATAGGGTGTGTTCCCATGTAACCAAAACTTTTAAACGCTACTTTGGATTTTAGCGTAGATTTTACAGTGTACTTTTCAAAGTGTGCCTATGGGTACGTCCCCATGCATTAAAGTATCTACTTTATTATGTCGTTTTCACCCAAAACGCAGTTTCGTACGAGAAAAACTTTAGTTGTACAAGAAAATCAGTTCTTTAAAAGTACGGCAAACGTCAAGTCGATACTTTGAATGTATTTCATGTTTGTCGTCAAGTTAACGAATGTAGGCTTTTTTTTTTTTTCGATCCCCGAGCAAGAAAATACAGCCTGTAAAAAAACTTCATCAAAAATCACCTCGCGACCTGATTTCAAAGAAAGTACCGCCCAAACAACGAATGAAAAACGGTCCACGCACGCGCTACACGAGTAGTAAAATTTAGGACGAGCGAGAGCACTCTCTATTTTTCTCCCTGCCCGTCACGTGCATATACGAAAAATACGAACATGTACGGAAAAAAATATTCAGGTGCTCCTGACCTCCACTTTCATTCATGGGTCCTTTTGCTGAATTTTGCGTCGTCGTCGCTTCTCCCTTCTCCCTCTCACACTATCGCTTTTATCTCTCCCTTTTTAGAATGAAGCACGACATTACTGGTATTAAATGAAAGATATTTAAAAGGTAATTATTTTAACTACCTTTATGTATATTTTTATGGTAAGTCGATTGAAAAAAGTCGGTAAAACGAAATCGGATAGCCATGGCAAAAAGTTTTTGAATTTTGTGACATCGACGTTGTCACAAGTGAGCATGGCATCACAATGTCACAAAACCCTAAACATTTGCCATGCATAGAGGTACCAAACGTACGGATTTTCACTTTTTTACGAAAATACGTTAAATTTTTAAGATTTTGAAATTTTCGTAAAATTCGTGGCTTTCGTGGACGAATTTAATGTACGAACTGAATGTACGGAATTATAAAAAAAAAATGTTAAAAGTACACCGTGAATCGTTGTTAAAGTTAAGGAATCGAAACACGGTCCCATGTTTTTAGGGTAGCCGCGATACTTCGTGTTCACATATTCGACGCCTGAACATGTGAGAACAGGTCAGCGTTATTTTCCTTCGTCTTTATGACTTGAAATCAAATATGAGTACGCTTTTTTGCGCGACGCACTCAAACTTCCCGGTCGACACGATTAACTAACACTTATTTTGAACATCTGTACGAAATAATGCAAATATTTGGCATTAGAGTAATAACGCTACAGTAGTTTAAACAGTTCCAATATTAACGTCAATTTTTGCTTCAATTAGGGTGAAGTTACATTTAGGGTTTTAATTTGAAAATGTGGTTGTTTACTGACGGACTTACAATGCCGTACCACTTTTTTTTTTCAGAAAATCTAAGTTACTGGATGACCGATATGATTCTCCAAGGTTATGGGCGTAAACCTTGACAGTCGGATGCAAAATCGGATATGCCGTCGGTAAAGCCTTCATGTTTGCAACAACTGGCCTGAAAGAGTTCAATTTTAGGAGCCTGAATGTAAAGCATTGCGCCTCGTGGAAAGGTGAATAAATATCCGCCACGAACGCGTGATTATGTGGATACACGTGGCAGAGGCCATGAGCCTTCCGCCATCGTGGATGCAAAGCCAGCGGAAGCCGCTGGAAAATCTTTGACAGAAGATATACTAAAAAATCAGTACTTTTATACATTGGCACATACCCTAAGTTGTAGTATTACTTTTGTTAAATGCTTTTTATTTTCTATTTTTGAAATTATGTGGTCTCCATTGACCCACAGAATGAGGAGCCTATGTAAAGCCTCTAGGATAATATTTTCCCCTTCCACTTTCCCACTGAATAAGTGTCGCTCAGGCACACAAATATTGTGACTACACTCACCCTTGGAAGGAGAAGACTCCCTTGAGTCAAACGCAAAAAATAATCACTAAATTTGCTCCCCTGAGCAGTAAGTTATGGCTGGTCAAATATGATATTTATAGTTACAAGCTCTCTTAGAGGGAGGTACATAAATATCACTAAGTCTTGGTCTGCCTACTCATGACTACCTACTACTAAACCCTAGTCCAATAGGAACACTATATAGTACAAGAAGGTACAATAGGAGATGTACTTATTGTACGACCATTGTACGACATGGTCTACAAGGTGACACACTCGGGAGCCATGGTTCCGCTCCCATCTTCTCCGATATCAAATAACGTGGCACCGCGTGACGCTATCTCCAAATGACGCCAAAAGCTCACTTTGCGTGGCGGCTACAATGCCGGCCGTCCGATCAAAACATATTTTACACGGTTCAGATTCGCGTACATGCATGAATTGCTCTTTTTGTTAATTAGCTGTAGCGTTAATGTTTATATATCTTTGAAACCCGAAAAGTGTATCGTTTTGATAACGCCATAATGGATAAGGCATACATTTACATACTGGATCACACTGGTTCACACACCCAGGTTCAAATCTAGACTTAGGTAACATTTTAGTAAAATATCCTCTTCTTCAAAATCTGCCACTTTCTAAATATGGCGGCAGCCATGGCGTGCCTTTGATCCTCACTCTCTTTCTTTAAAGTAAAACTAAAATAGAGAAGTGAACTATTAATTACATCTTTTCAACAACTTTATTATGAAGTCAAATTCGGTCAACGCATTTAAAAAAAAAATGCATGTGTTCGGTGCGCATATATCATTATTTTATCAACGTTTCATGCGTGCGTTTAAAACGTTTGGTACCTCTATGCTGCCATGTCACAAAATTACAAAAATCTAGACGTCTACAACCATCGTTGTTTTTGCTGGCGTTACCGATAGTCAGAAGTTTCGTAGTCGTCGTCAATCGTCACAAAGTTGTACCTACTTCTACAACTGTCACATTTCAAAGTTCCGATTTCATTTTCGCACATAGGGACGCTTTTCAAAGTAGTACGGAACACTTCACTATAGTCTAAAATACTGTTTCAAAGTATCGCTTACTACATTGAAAAACGTCTCAATGTGCAAAAACCAAATCGAAACTTTAGAATGTGACGGGTCTAGATGTGGGTACAACTTGCGACGGTTGGAAACGACTACGAAACATACTATGAATAATGACGTACGCAATATCTACGACGGTTGTAAACGTCTACAATACACGCGACAATTGGTGACGTCTCAAAAACTAAATGACGGATGTACACGTCTACAATGACAAATGGTGTCACAACTCTCGCGACATGACGTGACATCGTAATGTTGACCGTGACATTCTAGACACCAGACCACATCATACCATGTGTTCAACAATCAACACACTCCTACCCCACTATCGATGTCACACTCCAACCCTCCTAGCGGTGTCACACTCTTACCCTGCTATCGTTGTCACACTCCTACCCTACAACCTCTGTCACACTCTAACCCTGTTACCGATGTTCAGCTGACTCCTTACCGCCTGCGTGTTTTTACAAAACTAAGGAATTCTTTACTTCGCAATTTCTTCCTTTTCCACACCTTCTACAGAAAAATAATCTCTTGCGGAGAAAAGTTAATCTGTTGCATAAAAACTGCCAGGAAACCTTTTTGCTGAGACGTTTTTACGAGTGCTTCATCGCAATTTAAAAAAAAAAAAAAAAAAAAACAGTTTCAAAAACTTTTCATTTGTGTGAGACATGCAGTGTGAGGGAGCGTGATGGTGGAAATGGAAGAGAGTGTACGGTAGGTGGAGAGCGTACAGTATAAGGAGAGAAGCTACTCTCTCGCGGATTTCACCTCGGTGAAATGACGTTGAAAGCGAGAGACCCCTGAAAACAAAAATTGTATAGGTCGCAAAGCGACATTTTTTTTTTTTTATCGACCTAAAATTTTCCCACTCCTGTAGCGCGAGCGTCAGTCGTTTTGCATTCGTTGTTTGGCCGGTACTTTCCATGAAATCACCTCACGAGGTGATTTTTTAGGAAGTTTTTTTACTGACTATATTCTCTTGCCCGGGGGTCCAAAAAAGGAAAACGTCAAAATTTGTTAAGATGACGACAAACATGAAGTACATCCAAAGTATCGACTTGACGATTGCTTTACTTTTAAAGAATTGTTTTTTTTGTAGGGCTAAAGTTTTTCTCGTACGGAACTGCGTTTTGGGTGAAAATGACAAAATAAAGTCGATGCTTTAACACATGGAGACGTACCCTTACTTGCGCCTTCACTACTTCGAAAATGTGATAGTTGTAGACGTCGCCAATGTCTTGCGACACATGTAGACGCCAACAAACTGCGGACATTTGTAGACGCCAACGAGCTTCGGACAAACTATGGACATTTGTACCATAGTTCAAAAGTAGGTTTTTTTTGGTAGGCCTTCTGTAGGTCGCCTTTAGCGTAAGTTGTGTTACGGGCTTTCCATGTGATCTTCTTAGATCGCTACTTTCATCAGCGACCGTGCGATCGTCCGAATCTGCCGACAGTCCTATCGTACGTTTTGTTATGGGTTTTTCATGTGATATTCTTAGATCGTTACTTTCATCAACGACCGTCAGATCGTCCAAATCCGACGGTTTAAATAAAAAGTCGTTCAAAACTCACAGAAAAATATATTTTTGTCCGATTTTTTTTTCAAATTTAGACATGACGTTTGATTCTCTATCGATCCATGTGCAACTCAACCCTGCTACTATTTTATTTCATTTTTCGGCCAATACAATATGGGTCTTAAGGCCATATTGTATGTTTTGCGTACAATAAGCATATTGTATGGGCCTCTTTCACCTACTTTAAAACTATGATTTGTACACTACAACGAGCTCCTAACCATAATTTTAAAGTAGGTGAAAGAGGCACATACAATATGCGTATTGTACGCAAAAAATACAATATACCTTTAAGACCCATATTGTATTGGACGCAAAATGAAATAAAATAGTAACAGGGTTGAGTTAATCATGGATTGATAGAGAATTAAACGTCATTTAAAAAACAAAATTGGACAAAAAACTTTTTTTTTGTGTGTTTTAAACGACGTTTTATTTAAACCGTCAGATTTCAACGATCTGACGGTCCTTGATGAAAGTAACGATCTAATAAGATCACATGAAAAGCCCGTAACACAACTTACAATAGGACTATCGTCAGATTTGGACGATCGGACAATCGCTGATGAAAGTAGTGATCTACGAATATCACATGGAAAGCCCGTAACACAACTTACGCTGAAGGCGGCCAACAAAAGGCCTACCAAAAAACCTTAGTTTTAAAGTAGGTGAAAGTTGTTGTCTTTTTGGAAAGCTTTCAGTCTCAAAGCAGCGCAGCTGCTATACAGACAGAGCAGCGCAACTGCTATACATACAGAGCAGCGCAGCTGCTATACAGACAGAGCAGCGCAGCTGCTATACAGACAGAGCAGCGTAGCTACGCAGCAGCAGAGCGGCGCAGCAGCGAAGCTGCAACACAGACAGGACAACGCAACCACGATTATATTTGATATGGTCCGTACGGACAACGCAGCGTTTGATATTCTTAATGTGATTCTGTACAGGATTGAGCAACTTAGTGGGTAACTCAGTGGTACTTTAGTGATAGCTCAGTGGTAGCTTACTGATAGCTCAGTGGTAGCTTGACAGCTTAGTGGTAGCTTGGTGGTTTGACATACCTCTGAAGTACACTGGTGTTGCCAGCTCAACACAATATAAGACTTAGGACTCAGTACATATTATGCATCAACTGCAGACAATTTTTAAGAAACTTCTGAGTATTATATCTTGAGTGTTGTCGGGTCAATTGTGCTAAAACTTTGGGAGTTATCAGTGTTTATGCTACTCTATATTCTGATAGAGTTTTGTGAGGTTTGTATGCTTGTATAAGAATTGGTGAGCACTTAAAAACAACTGTTTGGAAGGATTCTTGATAGCTTCTGAGAGTGTATCATGTCTACTTCTACTACTACTGCTGCTCCTCCACCTACACCGTTGGTTGTAGAAAAACAGGTTATGGGCATGTCATCAAGAATTCCTATCTTTTCAGGTGATAAGTATGTTTACTGGGCGGATATGGTGGAGACACATTTTGAGAATGTCAATCTTTGGATATATTTGATGGTTCACTGATGAATCTGATCCGTCATGGTCTAAGAAAAATACGCAAGTTTGTTCTATTCTGAAATTCTGTATATCTGAGGACTTAGCTATGTCTCGGATAAAAATGAAAAAAACAATTGATATCTGGAAATCCCTTAAAAGTGATTATGAAAAGGCCAATATCCAAGAAGAGCTTCTATTGGCTGGAAAAATTTGGGACTATAAGTACACTGGCGGTACAATGGCTGAATATTCTAACAAATTTCGTATGCTTCTAGATGCACATACTTGTGTAGGTGGGGTGTTTCCTCCTTTTCAACAGGCAGCATTACTCATGGGGGGTCTCCTTCGTAGTATGAAAGGAGCATCTGATATGCTCAAACAAAAAGATAAAGCAAGCTGGACTTTACAGTTAGCCATCAACATTTTACTAGAAGAGGAAGCTACATCTAATATTCTCAATGTTGAGCAAGTAGAGGCTTTTAATTCAGACTTTGAGAGAAAATGACAGTTTAATCAGCAAAGGAATCAGTTTAATCAGTTCAGACAGTTTAATCAAGGTGGAAATAGACAATCCAACAATGCATGTTTTTATTGTAGTGAGAGAGGTCATGGATACAAATTCTATCCTAAGCTTAAAAAAGCTAACGATACAGGTATACACTGGCCGAGATGGCAACAAAGCTAGTTTTACAAAGGCTTCACGGGGCCTATACCTCGTGGAAATGCACTATTTTTGGCTTCTTCGTCTCTCCAAGACGAGACTTTGGCGGTTTTTACGGAGGACGTTACAGATCTATTTGCTATGGCGGCTGCAATGGAGGGCGCGAAGGACCCTGGATGGATAATGGATACAGGAGCGTTAGCCCACATGTGCTGGAATAAGGCCATCTTCAAAAATATGAAAGCAACGTCGGAGAAAAATATTTATTATGCTTGTGGAATGAGTGTCCAGACTCGTGCTGTGGGTGATGTGTCCTTACTAGTTGATGTAGAAGGAAAAGCAATTGAAAGGACTCTTCACAATGTTTTATTTGTGCGTGACTTTAAGAAAATCTGTTTTCTACGTCGTTGGTAGAGAGTAAAGGCTTTGAGGTTAATTTGAAAAATGGTTGGCAGGTTGTTAGCAAAAATGGCAAGGTTGCGGTTACATGTACTAGAGACAGTAGCAAGATGTTTTGCATGGTTATGGCTAATACCATGGAGAATGATGTTCTATACTCTGATGTTTTGCACTCAGATGATTTGTGGCATAAAAGATTAGGCCATGTAAACTATGATAGTTTGAGGAAAATGGTCATTGCTGGAAAAATAGAGGGTGTGTCAATCACAGATGAGCCGGTCAAAACTTGTGATGGTTGCGCTTTAGGCAAGATCCACAGATTGCCATTTCCTAAAGAGTCTGAGCATCGGTCAACGAAACTTTTACAACAAATTCATTCGGATGTCTTTGGTCCGGCGAAGGTTCCATCTGCTGGGGGGATGAAATATATGGTCACCTTCACAGATGATTTCTCCAAGTTTACAAAAGTTTACTTCATGAAGGAGAAGAGTTAAGTGTTTGGTCACTTCAAACAATATATGGTATGGGCTGAAAAACTTTATAATTCACCTATTTTTCAGCTCAGATCGGACAATGGTGGTGAATATACATCGAAATAATTTGAAACCTTTTTAATCGAGGAAGGTATTAGTCATCTATTGATTGTTCCATATTCACCGGAAAAAAATGGGGTGTCGGAAAGATTGAATAGAACTCTCACAGAGAGCTCTAGGTCGATGATCGCAGATAAAAATGTGGATCCGAAATTAGGGGCTGAGGCTCTAAATTGTGCAGTTTATATTAAAAATAGGATAGTATCAAGATCGGTAGAAACTACTCCTTACGAGATCTGGACAGGTAGCAAACCAAATGTTAGCCATTTCAAGGTCTTTGGTTGTCAATGCTTTATATTGGATACGTCTACAGATAGATGGAAAATGGACCCGAAGGGATTACCGGGTATTCTCTTAGGATATGATGATCACTCAAAAGGTTATAGAGTCTTTGTGTTTGAGAGGCAAAAAATAGTTGTCGCAAGGAACATCATTGTTGAAGGTGAACTAGACTCCATAGATTTTTTTCAAATGACAGAGCAGCAAAAGCAACAAAAGGTACAGGAATATGTCATTTTAGATTGCATGTAGGAAATCGTCCTGCAGATTCCACAAACTCCGGTGGTGACTCCGGAGTCAGCCTCTCTCCAAGTTCCTCAACAACTTCGGGTCCAGACGGACAAACAGCGGTTAGTACACATAGATCGCAACCAGCGCAATCAGCGCAATGCACGGTATCAGACGATCTCAGCCTCAAAATTTCTGAGGGGTAGAAGATCAAGCAGCCGCCTATAAGCAAGCTCTCACTTTGCCTACTCCGCAGCCTCATGGGAGCCTTTGACCATTCAGGAGGCCTTTTCATCACCAAAACGGAATCACTGGATCGAGGCAACAAACGACGAAATGAAGTCCATCATGGAGGGTCAAACATGGAAGCTTGTGGACCTCCCTCCAGACCGAGAAGCGATCGGCAGCAAATGGGTTTTCAAGGTGAAGTTAAATCCCGATAACACCATTGAACATTATAAGGCTAGACTTGTGGCAAAGGGCTACAATCAAAAGGAAGGAATCGATTTTGAAGTAACATTTTCTCCGGTTGTAATGTTTGCGACATTTAGGATTTTGCTGTCTCTAGCTGCTATAGAAGATATGGAAATACATCAAATAGATGTAAAGACGACCTTTTTTCATGGAGAACTAGAAGAGACCATTTACATGCAGCAGCCTGAAAAGTATGTGGAACCAGGAAAAGAGCACTTAGTATGCAAGTTGCTAAAATCTTTGTACGGCTTAAAACAGCCCCCCAGACAGTGGAATCTAAAGCTTGATGAATTCTTGACTAGTCTAAGATTTCAAAGGATAAGTTCTGATCACTCTCTCTACGTTCTAAAGGGTGAAAATGGGATAGTGTATATAGCAGTATATGTAGATGATTTGCTATTAATTAGCAAATCAATGGTTGAAATCAACAAAATCAAAACTGCTCTAAACTCACGGTTCGAGATGAAAGACCTCAGTGAGGCAAAATATATTTTGGGTATCCGGGTAGAGAAGGACAGAAATAAGAAAATAATAAAATTGACTCAAAAAGAGGCTATTGGAAACATGTTTGATGAGTACGGAATGCGAGGGGCAAAAGGATGTTTAACTCCAATGGAGTTTCGGCAGAAGTTAGAGGGAGAAGAGACAGAACCAGGTGTCATTGTTAGCGAGTATTTGGAGTCAGGGGAGAATGATCCTATGACAATAATACCTTATAGACAGATAGTGGGAAGCTTAATATATTTCATGAACTGTACCCGTCCTGATATTGCTGCAGCAGTCGGGGTACTCAGCAGGAGTCTAGAAAATCCGAGAAAATCTGATCTTGATGCAGCATGGAGAGTCTTAAGATATTTGGCAGGACCTAAAGATCTCAAACTCACTATAGACGGAGGAGAAGTCAAACTGCAAACATGGAGTGATGCAAGCTATGGCGACATGCCAAGCCGGAAATCCACCACGGGATTCGTTCTACAAATTAGGAAGGGTGCTTGCTGCAGGAGCAGCAAACTTCAAAAGGTTACAGCACAGTCGACAATGGAGTTAGAATATATGGCAGCAAGCTCGGCCTTCAAAGAACCATTATGGGTAAAATCCATATTACAAGAACTACGATACATGCAAGTTGGTCCATAGGTGATCTGGTGTGATAGCCAGACAACCATTGCCATTGCTTCTAACCCGAGTCATCACTTCAAAAGCAAGCACATGGTTGTACGATTACACTTTGTAAGAGAAAATGTGTTCTCTAGAGTGATTAAATTATGTTATTTGGCACATGCAAAAATGATTGCTCATATGCTCACTAAAGCTCTTCCTGCTCTTAAGCTGAAGTATTCTAGGGACGCAGTGGGATTAAGTGAATAATTGAATTGATGTACTGCTATACCGCCACTCTGCGATAAATCCACCATTGAGATGTAGTAGGACTGGGTGACTTGCTAATTGTTTTATTGCTATGGTGCGATGCTGCGCTAGTTTATCACCGCAGCTGCGCCAGTATACTGAGTCTAAAGCTTTAGGGGACTGTTGTCTTTTTGGAAAGCTTTTAGTCTCAGGGCAACGCAACTGCTATACAGACAAAGCAGCGCAACTGCTATACAGTCAGAGCAGCGCAGCTGTTATACAGACAGAGCAGCGCAGCAGCAGAGCAGAGCAACAGCGAGGCTGCAACCCAAACAGGTTAACGCAACCACGATTATATTTGATATGGTCCGTACGGACAAGGTAGCGTCTAATATTCTTAATGTGATTCTGTACAAGATAGAGCAACTTAGTGGGTAACTCAAAGGTAACTTAGTGGGTAACTCAGTGGTAGTTTAGTGATAGCTCAGTGGTAGCTTGACAGGTTAGTGGTAGCTTGGTGGTTTGACGTACCTCTCAAGTACACTGGTGTTGCTAGTTCAACACAAGTATAAGACTTAGGACTCCGAACATATTATGTATCCAGACTTCCAAGTAGTAAAACTGCAGACAGTTTTTGGGAAACTTCTGAGTATTATATCTTGAGTGTTGTCGGGTCAATTGTGCTGAAACTTTAGGAGTTATCAGTGTTTATACTACTCTATATTCTGATAGAGTTTTGTGAGGTTTGGATGCTTGTATAAGAATTGGTGAGCACTTAAGAACAACTGTTTGGAAGGATTCTTGATAGCTTCTGAGAGTGTATCATGTCTAATTCTACTACTACTGCTGCTCCTCCACCTACACCGGTGGTTGTAGAACAACAAAAGTCGCCCATACAATTTGCCTATTGTACGTAATTTTTACAATACTACCTTAAGACCCATATCGTATTGCATGCAAAATGAAATAATATAGTAACAAGATTGAGCTCCACATCGATCGACAGAGAATTAAATGTCATGTCTAAATTTTGAAAAATATTTGGACAAAAAACTATTTTTCTGTGAGTTTTGAGGTACTTTTTATTTATATCGTTAGATGTGGACGATCGGACGGTCGCTGATCAAAGTATCGATCTAAGAAGATCATATGGAAAGCCCATAACACAACTTACGATAGCACTATCGTCAAATTCGAACGATCGGACGGTTGTTGATGAAAGTAGTCATATAAGAAGATCACATGGAAAGCTCGTAACAACACTTACGCTAGAGGCCGCCTGTTTAAGGCCTACGAAAAAACGCCTATTTTTGAACTATGCAAAAAACGCCTACTTCAGAACAATGCTCCGACATACTGCGGACATTTGTTGACGCCAACGAGCTCTTTCTTGGACTTCTTTTTTTGGGAAAAGGTCACTACACCGCTATAATCTCGCGTAACATTTGTTGGAGAGAAATTACGTACAACCAAACAAACGAATTGTTTGCATACGGACATACAACTTTTTTTTCGTGTTCTCTCCCAATGCAAAAAAAAATTCGAAAACGTTTGACGCGTGTAATCCAGATTTTTATTCGTCAATATGGTACACTGTCAATCGCTATTAGAGTATATAACGCCAATTCGGTGCCCTTTAAAAAAAAAAACCCGAAATACAATCCACTATTCTGTTTTTTCCATTATTCTAATTAGGGTTTTTTTTTCAAATAGCGTTAATAATGGAAGTACACTGCGATGGAAATAGTGTGGCGTAAGGACAAGATATTTCCGTACGAAATGGTACTTTTTGAATTACAAAGGCATAAAAAGACACTTAACATTATTGCGCACACATGTGAATGTGCACTGGAAGAAAGAAATGCAAACTCGTCGACAAAAATCACGTTCTCATATGTTCTTCCGTCGACCGTGTGAACAGCGCGACGGCGTACGAATTGTCAAATTTTGTACTAATACACATATTACTGTAGACATCGAAAGGGCGGGTATTTATTATTCAGGACAACCCAAATTACAGTAAGGGATTAATTAGTAAATATATTTTTTTTCAAAAAAAGATAATTTCCGATTAGTGTTAATAACACTATTCCTTTTTTACGCTATTTATTCCTTTACTCTAATAGCGATTGACGGTGTACTGTACATTATGTGTAGTGCGTACAATACTGTACAGTATGGTCAGTTACTGTACAAGTGTACATTATTCTGTAGTGCGTACAATACTGTACACATTGTCTTTTACTCTTCGCTGAAAATTTAAAACGGTTTGCTATGCTATCCTGCTTTAGGTTACAAACAAGTCACGGTTTGCAGTATGGTAGGACAGAAGATGTCGTACATGTCGTACTGACTCATTATTTAGAATGCAAAAGTACACACCACAAATGGGTTTAGAAACCATTTAACCACGAGAAACCATTTAACCATGAGAAAACGTATAAATCCTCCAATGGAAGGCAATGCTTGAAAGTTGTGCCCTTCAAAGGTGCAAAAAGCCAAAAATGTGTAGAAACTCTGTATTTGGTGAAACCGTATCATACGTGTGACATAGGGATTAAGGGATTTTCCTCTTGTAAAATACGCGTAACAGCTACATTACAGGTACATATAGAGTTTCCGTACCTTTATGCCTTGAACAAAATCGAAATATAGAACTAAATCAATAATCCTCTAAAGTTACGCAGTTACGGTTACTTTGTACTTTGTACTGCTCGTGTACTAGAAAAACCCGCGCCAACTTGGCATTATGATATGTCACACAATTTACAGATTTCCGGGCATTGCTATGCAGTCCTTTTGGTTTGGAGAAAGGGTCTGCATTTCACAAAAAATTTAAACTGATAATATTCCTTGGACTTGTGAACCAATGAAGAATTTGGCTGGTAAATTGCATCGCGCTGCAGTTGGTATTTTGACCAGAAAAGTATGTATTCCATACTGAACGAACTTGAAGTACGTAGAGTGTGAAATTGATCTCGTACAGTGTATATTCTTTGATCTATCGAATGGAATTAAAATGTTTTTGTGAGGATTCGCTTGCCCCTGATGCTATAAAGTCTCGGGTAAAAGAGCTAAGTTCATAGAATTTGGATTTTAATGGCACTTCGCCAAGTCCTTCATGCACCGTCTTGCTTGGACATCTCTTATGCTTCCGTCTCATTCTCTCTCTTCTCTCTCTCTCTCTCTCTCTCTCTCTCTCTCCCTCTCTCTCTCTCTCTCTCTCTCTCTCTCTCTCTCTCTCTCTCTCTCTCTCTCTCTCTCTCTCTCTCTCTCTCTCTCTCTCTCTCTCTCTCACTGCAGAGATGCAATGTGGGGTTTGCTTGTTCCAGTCACTACAACATTCCGAGTTTGCGATATATGGAGGGGCTATTGGGTACAGCGTGTTCTTCATGACATTGGTGGCGTGCTTGCTTTCTTTAAGCCTTCCGTTCGACAGGTATGCTGGATGCTCTTAGAGTCTGATTGGGAGTCATAAAGAGTTTTCATGACGTGTTATGAAGTGTTCATTAAGTGTTCATAAAGTGATTGGTATCCATAAGTGTAAATACTTCTGCTTCAAAAATTGCAATTGGGTTATTATTATAGTGGGTGAAAAGTTTTAGGTGAAATATAAGCAATCCCACGGCATAAATAAGGTATGTTCACTCACCAAATTACATATAGGGGACCTCGTAATTTTTGGCACTGTAGAGCATGACACTATCTCTTTTTCTTAAGGTGTTAGATGCTTTGCTTGAGATGACCTTGTGACACCTGATGTTTCGACAAACACAAGAAATTGCAGGAAGAATTATGGAAGCTTTGACTATTTGAATCAAAGACAAGTGACGAAGGCTGATTGGTAACAATGGTGATGCTTTGCCAGGACCGTAATGTCCATGATTACTTCGAAGACTTTATTTCAGAAAAGGCCCTTTACTTTGAGTCGCGACGTTTCGTCGACTTTCTTCTGGAGTGGAAATCTGACGAGCCCCATTTGTTTGACCGTATCTTACACCTGAGCTCAGCCATGGCTGATCAAGGATTTTGGCAATCTCAAGGTCAAACTCTTGTCATTTACCAGCTATTTCCAATTTGGAATTCTCTGAGATTATCAGAAGTTTGTCATTATGGTTGATATGACATGGATCATGTCTATTGTATTTCACTCTTTCTGGGCCCAGCCTAAAACCAATCATTGTAAAACACGATGATTGATTGGCCAACATCAGTGGGTTTGTACCGAACCTTCCATTTGTGCGATCCACACTGTTTTTCACGAAACAATTTATTTGCTTTACGTGAATTAATCAAATCTTTAGTCCAAAAGAGATGTCAGGATGGAATGCATTTGTTGTCAGCAATCGTAGCAATATTCGTGAGGATTAGAAATTCCAGCGTATATGTAAGCTGGCTGATGAAGCCCCACACTAACAGTCAGCCTAATCGTGGTTTCTACTCCCGAGCTTTTGGTGCATTTAGAAATTGCTAATGGTATACTGTGAATCACCATTAGTGTTAACTATTCCTTCTGGCCCCTGAAAATTAATCGTTGATAGTACTAATTGGTTTTTTCTTAATGCTAGTAAGCGGTTAAATTGTCCACGTCTCTAAAACCTAAACTAGATTTGATAACCCTTCAATAAAGTCCACGGTTTATATTTCTTAACTCTAAAAATGGTTCGTGTTTTACCGAGCGTTTCATGGAAATGGTAAGTTTTTTCTTTATGCAGATGTTGAATTAACAGCAGCTTGGCTCATGGATCTCGTTTCCGTTGGCTTCATACCTCCCTCCCCTATAGACCCTGCATCAGCTGGCAAGAATATTCCGGAATTAAAAGAGATTGAGGTGACACCAAAAAGTTTAACATCGACGTTCCTTGAAACCAAGGTACTGAATCTGATTTGCGTTTGAGAAGATCAGGATGCTAAACATAAGCAGATGTCTGGATGCGAGGATATATGGTTATTACTCGCAGTTGCATCTGGACATTCACACACATTTATATATGCATCACACACACACACGAAGACGCACACGATATATATATACATATGTGTGTATATATATACATATATATATATATATATATATATATATATATATATATATATATATATATATATATATATATATATATATATATATATATATGTGTGTGTGTGTGTATATGTATGTAGATATATTATATATTATATAATATTATATAATATTATATAGTATTATATAGTATTATATAGTATTTATATATAGTATATTTATGTATATATATTATGTATTATATATATATTATAGTGTGTATGTTTGTGTATTGCGTATTGTGTTGCGTGTTGTATGTTGCGTGTTGTGTGTTGTCTGTCTTTTTCTCTCTCCTCCTCGATTTCATTTTTCCTATGTTCATCTTTCCTTTTCTCCTGTCTATTTCTCTTTCTCTTCTTCTTTTACCTCCTTCCCTTCACTTTTTGAACCCCCACGCCTATTTGTGGGTTTCTGATTATTAGACTGTGGTGCTTTTGCAGATACAAGGATCAAATGTTACAGAAACTCCACATTTGGCTGCTATTCAACATGTTGGTGAATTGCAGTCATTTTTTCGAAATGTGGTGCTCATATTGCACCAGACTCAAGAGCAAACTACAACAAGTTTTGGAGCTGTTGAATTTTTCAAGTCGATCTACAGCAGGTCATTTGCCAATGTTGTTGTCGCTGCAAAGGACGGAAATGAATCTCTTGGAGTGTATTCGGTAGGCTTAAGTCCTATCCTGTGCACCTTTCTAGAACTTCTCGTTTTGTGGTTGATATTGCCTAATGATTTGTTACCGGGTAGGTTTGTTTCTCATTTTGCGAATTTCACATACATACTAGGTTTGGGATTGCACGTCCTTCTTTGCACATCAAGACTGCAAATGCACTCATGCATCAGCGATGATGTGGTTTTCAACAATGATTTTTGTAAGCAACTGAAGTCCGTTGTGTCTTCTCTTCTGACCTTCAGAGATTGTCATTGGATATTGATTTTCTATGTATTCTCAAATTCAAATGTTTATTAGTTTATTTACCATTGGGTTATGTGTGTTTAACTGTTGATGTCACTGTGTTGGTGTTTTGAAAGTAGTTATCCTTCAGAGGTCTGGACTTAATATGCAAACTGGATGAGGCTCATCTCCAATATTTTGAAATTGAGAATGAATGTTGTTCTAATGATTTTGTTACTGCGCTCAATCCAAAACTAAGGATTTCAAAGCCATTGATAGCACATATCATTGATGATTGATTATGTTGTTGAAAAAGTGAAGAAAGTTCATGTTTTTTGTTTTTTTTTTTTCCTCTCTAACTGGTGCCTTGGTCCAGAGGTATCCAGAAGGTTTATCTGCCCCGAGTTTTCAGCGTTTCTCAAAAGGAAAAGTCATGGCCATGTTTTTGCAGATTCCCCATTTGGCGACCCTTGATGGAAATGAAAGTCAGAATCTATTTGCATACTCAGTTTTGCCTCGAATAATGAATATGCACCCTTTGGCTGAAGGGTTTCTCTGGACTACTGATACTCTTCTTCTGGACTATTGCAAGTTGCTGGGATCCGATAAGGTACATGACTATTAGAGTTAGTGAATTATTAGCATTAGCATTATCACTTTATTAGGATTAATTACATTAAATTATATTTCGCAACGTGGCACATTAAGGGCCACTTAACTAAATAATGTTATTAACATAATTCATGATTTTGGTCAAAATAACACACTCGAATTTAGAGTGATTAACAGCGTACACTTCATTGTTTTCAAGGACTTCTTTGAATTCTCGACCTTTCCTTGCTTGGTTAGAAAATGATCTGTTATTAAGTTTAGAGCACAGTGTATTTTTATTTTTTTTGGGATGATTTTACGGTGAAGGAAGATTGAAAGAAGAGACATATTTCATTCTTTTAACCCTGAAATCAGCGTAAGTTTTCTACAGAAAGATTAGGAACCCTACGATTTTTTCTTTTCTTGGAACATTTTAACCAAAACAGAATTTCTCACTGTCACTAAAGACTGTATGTCACCTCCATTCCAAATTTGTTTCCTCGGTGTAAAAAATCGATGGAACTTTAGGAGAACATGCCCAGCTGATGGAGCAATTCACTTTAAAACACCTATTTTTACTGAAGGGAATCATCAAATCCAGAATCTTCTCGCAAAGACCATTTTTTGTTCATTTTACTCCTAGGTTAGATGCCTTCCTGTCTCTGTGGTCTTTGTTTCCTTCACTTGGAGCGTGTTTTCCTGAAAGTTATATGGACCATTTAAATAAGTGCGGTTATAGGAAACTAAATGCATTTTTCTCTTTTCAGGGAAAAATATGGTTCAACAGTCTATCACACGCAGGCTGGCAGGAGGAACCTTTTGGAGCTTTTCCTGCGACTGAAGATTCTGGAATATGGGGACAATTGCCCGAGCATCAAAAACGGACATTGATTGCATTAAAAAATATTGTTCCAAAATACGTCGAACAGTACAAGGATTCTATTAAACCACGCGTTTCTATGCTGATTAAAGCCCCTCCTGATGCGTTTTATATTCCAAAATCTTATACTGGAGCGATCGCCGATGTTGTGCCCAGTTTCAGTGAAGCCAATGTGACTTCAAACGTGAGTTTTTATGCAACCAAATGTTGTTGTTTTTTTTTTAATTTTTAGAATTGCTGATAATTAGTGATGATGCCATTTTTGTTTTTTCTGTACGCTTGGGCTCTCCATGGGGGCATGTTGTGAAAAAACGTTTTATTCTTTATCTTTTTATGGATTTTGTTGGTGGATAATGTGAATAATTTTGTTACCACTTTATCCCTGGTAGTCTAAACTGGAAATATCACGGGGGACATTGATTTTTTTGCCGCGGTTTTCATTTTGTGAAGTTTATCATACTGAACCATGTTTTTGTTTTTTCTGTGCAGATTGCTGTACCTACTATTCTGTTTTGCCTCGACTCACCTCTCAATTTTGATCCAAAAGCTCTAACTGATATCAAATATTTAAACAAAAACGTGGATGGTTTGGAGGAGTTTTCTCGGTACACTTCACTTTCTGGTGTCAGTCCTACCATCTTAAATGACCCTCGATCTCAAGAAATAGCTTTAAAGCTCCTCGCAAGAGGAGATATGAGCCTCTTACCCTAAAAAATGGGATTTATTTTTATAACTACCTCAATTCTTTTTTTTCCTACTGTATGTATATTCAATTTTTGTGGATATTTCAAGCCCAGCAGGTTTCTTCAATCTTTCAGATTGACGTCCTATTTCATAATATTTATTTTTTTTCCCGCAAATTCAAAGCAGAAAATTCCATTGAATTGATGGACATTTCCTGAAGTTTACATCATTAGATTTGGAGTGTTTATTGCTGAGTGGTTCATTCACAACATTTCCCCAAAATGTAGTTTCTGTATCTCTGTTTGCGGTTCTTAAACTAAGAAAAGCTTGATACCTTGCAATGATCGTATGCTTTCCCATTCATCACTCACGTAATTTCGTTTTTTAAGTGGACGGAATTCTCCTTCAGTTATTGCAAGATTTTTTTTTTTCCTTTTCCAGTAAATAAAACAAGTAGTGTATGTCACCTAGATTCACGTCTCAGCTTCAAACTTTATTATTCAGAACATTGGTGCCAAATTTCATTCCATTGTCATTTGCCTTGCATAGTGTTCCTGGGTTTTTGTCAGTTTGACCAGAGTGGTTCGGTGTGAACAGAATTGGATATGCTATTTGTGGTATCTCCATACTAGGTGTACATTATTTCTGGAAAGCCATATAGTGTTTTTACTATGTGACCTGATTTAGTGTTTCCGATTGCTCGTGCACACTCGATCTGTGCTTCACTCTGTGGTTCCCGATTTTAAGTATTTTTGTAATAATTTTATGCTTTTTCTATGCTTGTTGTAAATATTATCACTTTTTATTCAGAATATCTTCTTAATCAAGGCGTAGAATATGTATGTAACAAACTTGGAATTAAGCAGACGAGATCGTATTCCACTAAAAAACTCTCTTCATCTGGCACATTGACAGAGTACAAGTATTCCAATAGGGTCATGTGAACTGAATAAAATATGTTGTTGAGATTTCACGTGTTTTGACAACACGTTACAAATTGATTTCTGTGAAGTTAACAGATAGATCAGATGTCGTCTATGCAGATATGTGTGTCACGTGTGTCACTGACTCGTGGTCCATACCCACATCAGTAAATATGTGGGAGTCAGAACTTTATTGACATCCAGAACTGGTTGATATAGTCCTGGCTCCAATATGAAATCCGTATCCATGCCAGGACTTTAAATCTTTTTAGGTTGTTTCATGTTTTTCTACAGAAACTGACACTTTTTTGCAAGAATGCAAGATTGGATATACTAAAGCCAATTAAACAGATTTTACCAACAAAACCGCAGTTAGCCAAACTGACATTATCTCTCCTAAAATAGTAAATAAAAATGCCTCCTTAGGGCAGCATGACAAAGGAACAATTACCCTAAAGAGGGGTTGACTTCACAACCTGTAGAGGCAAAAACTGGAAGACAGGGAATAGTGAAATTCCAAAGACCAATCACATTTCAAAGACACTCGGATGGTAACGAGCCGGTTTCAACAAAACCGCTTAAAATTGGGCCAAACAAAAAAAAAAAAACGAGCTAAATAACATAGCAGTGTTTAGAAAAGCAGGCTAACAGCAAATAATAATAATCAAGAACCAATTACGCAGCAACCATCTAACAAAAAATAGAGACCAAGGAAAGAAAAAGTACACGACAAGAGATAAGACTTTAACCTTGTAACCCTGTCCTTGTACATCATCATATTCAAGCGCCTAATGCGATGCTTTCTGCAATGTAAGTAGCACCAAAAACTGGCTTTCTCGCATCATTTTTATAGCTTGTGATGTCGCAGGTCCCTGCTTTTGCTGTATTCAAAAAGTATGAGAAACAGTTAACAATGGGAAAATCATCTGAAAAAAAGGTTAAACGGTCAGAAATGAAAACGGCGACTTCCCTCTAAAACGTTTATTGGCCATCACCTTACCATCCCCTTATGTGGTAAGAACTGAGCCAAATTTTAAAAATCCACTATGTATGTATGTGATATGTACAATTATGATGAGTACCAAAGCTCGGTAAGAAGCTGAAATTTTTCATTTCCTTTTAGTCTTTTTAAAAACTTGTAGCTGCAAAAACTACCCATTTTTTTATGAATGGGAGAAAGTTAAAAGAAAATTTTCAGTCTGTCCGAATCTCGGAACTCATCTAGGAGAACATCGATTGGCTCTCTTTCATATCTCATTCAGATCTCTTTCCGATCTCTTTCAGACACTTAACAAAAGTGAAAAAAAAAATCAAACCAAAAAGTTGAAGCATAGGTCTCACCTGTTCTGACGAGACTCGTTTTAGGTCATATCCGTCTTCAAGGGCAAGTTTCACAGTCTGATACACATTTTTTATTTCTGTCAGTCAGTGAATCACAGTAAACAACAAATCCTTCAGTTACAAAAAATAAAAAAGATCAAAACAATGGGAAGAAATGATGCTCTGTCTTTCACAGGATCACGACAAATTTTTAGAAGTCCAACAAGAAGTCAACCTAGGCTTAAATGACGGGACGGTATTGTCCAAAAGAGTCGGGAAATGATTGCTTTTGCCCTCAATCGATTTATTTCTTTATCAACCCTCCGATGTTCCTACAAATGTCAATCACTTAAATGATCCTAAAAGTCGCCATAATACAGTGAATGATAATAAAATAATCTATACTCAGTTTTCTGTAAACGTCCACCGAATGTAACCACAAGAAACAAACACAATTTTCAAATTTTACAATAAAAAAACCTGAACTTTGCATAGATGACAGCTTTGAGATAACAAGAAAAGGCTAGAGGAACTAGATAATCAAGCTTTGGTAGTTTTATAATCAAGTTACTTGTCTAAATACGGCAATTCATGACACTCTTTAATGCAAACATTTCCTTTTCATTTTCTTTTCTTCCCCTTCGTATGATACCTTTTAAATTATAACATTGTTTTATTATCAACAACACGATATACATAACATTTGAAAATAGAATAAAAGCCAGCTAAATCAGAATGCTTTGTTGTTTTTCGCCTTTAAAAAGCATGACAAATGACAATATTGAATCCGATAGAGGATTGAAAACTAGATAATCTACCGGTTTGTATCCGTTTTAATGTAAAATAATAGTTAAACTGTCTTTCGAGCCCAACAAAACAAATGCTAGGTAAAAAGCTTTGTCGAAAACGATAAAGCGCCAGCAAACATTAGAATACAAGGCTTTTGAAAAAAAAAAAAAAACTTACCTGCACCACAAAGTCATCCATGGGGTCGCTCGGACCATTTCCCACTAATGCTTCAGGTGCACTAGGCAATATTCCTCTCTTCATTCCATCCACCTAAAAAAAAGCACAAAAAAAAAGCCCAACAAAAAACTGGAAGCATAAATTCTTAAACTAGAATGTAGGAGAGGACATGCTAGATGTATTTTCTTTGAATATGGACAAAGAGAAAGAGCAATCGAGAACTGAAGAAGGACCTCCTGCTGCTGCTAGCTGCTGCTGCCCATTGCTATTACTATAATAATTCGCTTGTCACTCTTCGAGTGACACTTTTTTACCCAAAATCACAAATTAGTGTTAATAACAAATTTATTTAAGTGGCCCATAATGAGCCACGTGGTAAGAGATAATTTAGTGTAGTTATTTTTTGATTAAGTGTTAACGCTAATAATTCATTAACTCTAGTAATGATGGGCGGTCTAGTAGACGTCACAGCAACAGGCGTCCGAAAGTAGAATCTCTTTCCAAAAGATGACAGTCAGTTCCAGTACTTTGATACACAAAACTCATGGATACGAGTGTTTACCAAAAAGTGAAACTAGAAGAAATTAGGTGCAAATGCAATTCGGACGAAGAAGAGAAACAACCAGTCATGGAGTCAAGTATGGTGTAAGTGCTAGGGGCAGTCCATCAGAGGAATCAGAATCAAACGGGAAAGCAAAGCTATGCAAGAGAGGAAAATAAAACTGCAAATGGAAAAAATTTAGAGAAGTTCAGTATGTGAAGATTTCTATAAAGCAGAGTAAAAGACGTCATACATGGGCGGTCAGGGAAGTCATAGACTGCACTTTAAACAGACCTGTTAGAATGACCAATTTTGTAGTCAATGTTTTGCAATCACCACTCACGAATGTGCATCTTCGCACTGTCCTTAATGTCCAGACTTGGGAAATACAGATGAAAAAGAAAAGGAATTTGAAAACACTGACAGGGAGAGGATGCACGGAAAGTAGTGAGAGGAACGAAGGAAAGATAATGTGATTAAAACGGTAAGAACACGTGATTAAAAAGGTAAAAATGGTTTGCATGTGGTTCTCACCAAATGTAAGGTGGTGTAAACCAGTCGAATCCAGGAAGTCCGGACTCTTCCTTCCTGCAAGTTGTTGCAAGCAACCTGTTAGTGAAACAATTGAAAGAAAATTCTTCCCAACGTAAACAAAGTGGACGAGTGGTTCTTTTATAGGATATAAAGAACAAAAACATTAATTTAATTGGTTGTTTGTTGGTTTGATGTGTAAGCCACCCTGTCAAAGCTTCCATTAAACATTCAAAAATATAATAATACTGAAATACTAATAATATAAACAATAATAACAATGTGTCATATTGAAACATAAGGGCCCCAAAGACTCATGCACAAAAAGGCTTCGAGTACGATTATGGCCAATAATTTAGTGGACAGAAAGTAATCCACAAAAGAGGAGTCCAAACGGAATGACGTCCAGTAACTGAAAGATAAGAAATGCTAAAATGAGCTATGCATCCCTAAAAAATTCAAATTGTTTCACAAGAGCGAACAAGAAATAGCACACGAGGGAACATATTTGTTTTTACCGCTACAACGAAAGGATTGGACTCCTTCCCAATTGGCATTGTAGAGAACTGAGAAGGTAAAGAACCCTCTGCCAATATTAGCAAAAGTTGCATTTGAGGCAGGTCGATTCCCTTAGCTTTTGCTTCCATGCACGCCATAACAAAATCCTCCATTGCCAGCTGCAAGGAAAAGGAAACAATTGGAGAAAATTGGAGAAACGATAAGGAGACAATTGGAGAAACAATAATGAAACAGATAGAGAAACGAGAAGATCGACCAAGTTATGCTTAGTTTCCAAAGGGTTGAACCTAGGGCTCAAAATATTCCTACAAGCGCCATTCTGTTTAGCGTCATTAGCATTATTTATCGCATTGATATTTTCAACGTCGACTGCAATGAATTGCTTAATGCTGCAGTGAGCAAGGCACTCCTTCAAATGCCCTTTATGAAAATGTTCCTCGACCAAAACTACAGTGTGTCCCGTTATTAGCATTAATGTTTTCTTCCATCTTTAAATAAACTTTTCTCTGTGATAGGGACATCGTTGGTTTAGACAAGAACTCACTCTTTCTTCTATTTCTACATACATGTTCTTTATTCATTGTTAACCATGTTTAAGAACTATATTAGAAGTATGCAGACACTTTATCCTGCAACATTGTCTTTGAAAACAACATGACTCGACTTCCTTGATTTTCCCAAGTAAATCAGTCTTTGCCTCAATGTGTCATGGCACGGTTTCCCTTGCGCTACAGTAAAAATTAACAAACAATCTACATTTCTCTTCTTCTAAAGACAGAATTAAGGAGCATATGATTCTGACAAGAAGCATTTGAGTCAGTTGCGCAGTGGCATTAATCTCAACTTAAGAAAACAACTAAGGAAAATGGTGCTGCACTTGTTTGAACCACATTACAATGAACAAAATAATTGAAGGTAGTCTAAAACAAGAACTTCTTCCCTTGTCTGACATGACCCATCGTAATGGAGGGTGCCCATTTCTCTCCACCCCCAATATCTTTTTCACAAGACTACACTGCCCATCGCTATTAGAGTTAATCGCTCTAATTCGAGTGAGTGTTTTTGGGAGCCAAAATCATAAACTACACCGTGTATCGCTATTAGTGTTAATATTTTTTTCGCCACTTAAAACATCTATTCTCCGTACACACTTGTCCAATTTTCAATTTGGGACCGCCAATCAGAAGCTGAGAACCTTTATCTTTCAATCCCAACCGTCAGATCTACAATCGGACATGTGTGTAAGGAGAAAAAATGTTTTAAGAGACGAAAAAAACATTAACACTTTTAGCGATTCACGGTGTAGAGTTAATAACACTATTTAATTAAGAGGCCTGTAATGAGCCGAAAAACATAATTTAGTGTGTTAATTCTAATCAAGTATCAACCCAAACAGTTTGTTAACTTTAATGGTGATGGGCAGCGTACTGCAATAACTTGCCCATGAGACTGGAGCAATACCATTAATGCTCATACCAAAAGACACCACCATGCAACCAACAGTCATATCGTTAATGGTTAACAACACAATTGTAGTTGCGAGACCCGGGGGTGTGACAACATAAATCGGCAGGGAGGAGGAGAGAGCAACAAACTTGTTTGTGCCTTTTGTAACTCCAGCTGTGTAAGATTTTGACCAAAAAATAATGGAGCATTGCTGACAAAGCGATGCTTTTCTTTTTAAGCAAAGTTCAAGAATGATACCAAGCAGCAGTTGCCACGGGTCTCACAAATGCACCCCAACTTACTTTGGAGAAACCTCATAGCCCAACAAAGGTCTAGTCATCAACCTCAATAATGGCATCAAACAAGTGAAGTATAGAGAAAGTCCACAAAAAAAAATTTGAAACAGTAAAAACTTTAACGGCTTGTTACATATATACAGAGATATACATATAGAAAAAGACTGTGCAAAGATGAAAAATTTTGCTGGAGGTTTGTTACCATACTTCCCAGTCTTAGCTCCTTTATGAAATCTGTGTGAAACTCTGTAAATTACATTGAATATTGTAATTTATGAAATATTGTACTCATAGCCCGATCGAGTTTTCCAATTTTGACTCTTACCTCGAAGGGCTTTCCCAACCCTTGAATTCTTGCTTGCACATACGCTCTTTGGAGACGAAATGCAAGTTCATGAGTCCGGTCACCAACAGATTTCTCATCCATTTTGACAAAAGATTCGGGCTCATTGTCCGCATCTCTAACTACCTGCACTGCTTCATAACAAGGCTTAATAAGAGGAGAAAAAACTTCAAACACGGTCTAAAGAAGAACTGGTCACGGTCAGTCCCATGAATTACAATGACACAACTCAACTTGATGATAAATTGCCACGAGGAACACTAACCTCAGAGCAAATTTTACCAGACCTCCGAAAGCAAGAACTTTGCTAAACTTGTTAACAATTGCCGTACACTGAACAGAGCTATTAGAGTTCGTGAATTATTAGTGTTAACACTTCATTAGATTAACCACACAATTATTTCCTGTCATCTGGCTCATTATGGGCCACTTAGCTTAAAAGTGTTATTAACACTAATTTATGATTCTGGGTCAGTAAACAATTTATCTCTCCATACATCTTCTTTCAAGGACATGTATTAGCTTGTCACACCTACCATGAAATTCATATGAAACAAAGACTAATAAGAGGGTGCTCGATTCAACTTCACCAAATCACTTGCAAAAGTGTAATGCTGTTCATGAGAGCAAGATCAATCCAATTCAATAACCGAGAAAACTCTCCCTCTCCCTCTCCCTCTACCTTTACCTCTCCCTCTCCCTCTCTCTCTCTCCCTCTCTCTCTCCCTCTCCCTCTACCTTTACCTCTCCCTCTCCCTCTCCCCCTCTCTCTCCCTCTCCCTCTCCCTCCTATCTTCTCCCTCTCCATCCTACCCTCTCCCTCTCCCTTAGAATGAATCATTTGACTGATGCGAACACAGCAAATGCCATTGGCCCAATGCCTCTGCATGTAAATGCAAAGAATCCCCTCCGTTTTAGACAAATTTTACATGACTGGCATTCAAGACTAAAAGGAATGTGAAATCGAGATGGAAGAACCCGCAAGTAAAATAAAAGCCTCTTAAGCTTTTTTTACAAAAGTGAATGGATTTGGTGATGATTGCAAGGAAAAATAAAAAAACATTTAGGCTTTATACACAGAACTAAATGGAGTTGGTCATAATAATGAAAGGAAAAAAAAAAAGATAATGAGCTGTAAGCACTTTACTTTGCAAAACATCGCTCTGCATTTGTTTGGAAGACATTTCCGTTTCCAATATTCCTGTCTTGCCGATTACATTAGCCACAGACGTCACATTTTCAGAAACTTCTTTAAGTGTTGCTGAAAGTTGAGACAGTGATTGAGACAGAGTTAACAATTTTTTCTGCAAACTTTCATTTCCAAGCTGAGAGGATCCAGCTTCATTTTCTGATCCTGTAGATACTCCCTGAGATGTATTACGGTCAACTCCTTCAGAAACAGATGAAGACAAAAGGTTATTGAAAGAAGAGGCATTTGTTGACAAATAAGGATTCTGGTTAATGGTTTCCTGGATATCCTGCAGAATACTTTCCAAAGGACTTCCAGACGGTGACTCATTTTTTCTATTCTCTGTAACAAAATCTCCTTCATTTTCTGGCTTCTTTTCATTGATATCATCGGATAAAGCTTGTAATAAGCCAGACCACCTCCAATAGGTCTTACTGCTGACATTAGCTACTGAAAATAAATCAAAACTTGAAACGTTAACAAATATGTCTTTCTTAGCTAATAAACCGTGAACTCTTCTGTTTTTTAGAGTTGCACTACATTTGCCAACAAGGGACGATTTGGAACATGCAAAAGATATATGTCGGTCGTGCAAATAGGGAGCGGACAGTGTACGGTCGTGACATTGGTGATGCCATAATCCTTCGACATGGATAGCTGTTGGCCATGTTGCAGACATTACTGGAGGCAAAGAATTTGCTCCAAATTGCAAATGTTTCTGAATTGGTGAATTACAGCACATGCATAAATCATGAATCATGAATGTAAGCCGATGCTATTTGAGTATTTGTGTTAGTAAGAAATTTGTACTTTTGTGGTGTTGTGTATCGGGAAACTTCCTAACGCGATTTTTCAGATAATCGATATTATTGAATCTCGAGTGGCAAGAAGACCGATATATCTTGTTCTGACGAAGCAAGCCTCTCCCTCTCCCTCTCCCTCTTTCCCTCTCCCTCTCCCTCTCCCTCGGACACTCACAAGCTTAGGATTGAAGAAAACGGATGGAGGATGTTGATGATGCCCATGATAGGGCGCAGAAAAATGCGACACAATTCAGCTGGCGACAGTGGGACCATCCTGACAGTGTTAAGAAGATTGATGGAAAAGTTATGTCGGATACGGATATAATTCAACTTATTTGTCCTCCTGGTGAGGGACTTGTGGATCCGGGTGATAGTGATGATGACAATGACCACCCTAATACACCTTTTTTGTGAGTATTTCATGCCCATTTTTCTGGAAAAAAAAAATATGCATAACATGAATTCGATGTTTAAGGTGTGTTTTTCAAGATTATTTTGATGTTTTTCTTCCTTTTGAGTGAAATTCAATGGACCTCTTTTTTTTCGTGTAAAATACATTGATGCATGACTCTTATTTGGTTGTCAAAACTGCATTAGTTGTCAAAAGTGCATTTTCCGGAAGATAAACCTGTTTTCAGTGTACTGATAATCTTCACCATAAATCGAAGCACAAGGCAAAAACTGGCATTATGGTTTTCATTTTTGATCTTTTAAAAAAAATATAAGGTTTTTTTCGACACACCATTGATATTTGTTGAATAATGTCACTAATTGAAATCTGTGTTCGGCAACAGTCCCAATGGATTTCTGCATTTTTGCTTCTTTGTTTTTCCATTTTTTTGGATGAAATTACGGTCACATTGAATTGCACCAATATTATATAATTCCTGAATAACTTTTTGAAAGGTTTTATACGGACTCAATGGTTTTTCAGTTTTTTGTTCGCAGGATCATTCTCAAGTACATCGATGAATTTTGTGACAATTGGGCGTTTGAGAGCTATGAGGAATATACTCCTGCCGCTTATTATCGTGTCCGTCAATTTATTCTATGGTGTGAACGCTTAAGTTGTCGGCCGATTCCTCACCCAGAGAGAGTTTCTGCTTATCTATTCCAAAAATATTTCAATAATAACAATCATGGAAGCAAGGTATGGTGTTTCTTCTTTGATAAAGATAAACAAGGATATGTGATAAGCTGTCGTCATAGTTTGTGTGCCTATTGAACTCTTAAATACACTTATTTTACGAGGAGACTCATATAGTATTTGAGAGTAAGGAGGATATATGACAGGAGTTGTAGAATTTTACGTATCTAAGTACTATATGTGGCTTCCGCGTATTATACATGTATGTAAGAGTTAATTACGAACATTAAAACTATGGTTGTAGTCTTGTGGAAAGCTGGAATACAGAGCTGTCTTGGTAGACATCTGGAATACATTGCCAATATGTTTGATCAAAGTATTTTAATACACTTTCGTACAATTTTTACTGTTGATTAGCTAAGCTACATTTTCACTTGTCATTGTATATTTTGCAGACGAAATTGCATGTTTTGAGGCTGAATATTTTTGCTCTTCAAGGTGCTCAGAACAAACTTCGTAGAGTGACAGGGTCGACTATTGGTGAGGACGTGTACAAACAGCTACTACTTAGAGAGATGCTGCAAATTGCATGGGCCTATCGGAAGAAGCAGTGGGATGAGTAAGTTTTTTTCTCATTGAAAAATGCTTGACACACGTTTTTTTTTCCATCGAAAAATGTTCGTTGTAAAATTTTTCCTCGTCGAAAAACATTTTTCACAAGTCCTTTTCTTGCTGGAAAATGTTTGAGATTAGTTTTTTTTCTCATCAAAGAATGATTGCCATATGTTTTTTTCTCATCAAAAAATGTTTGTCATGGGCGTTGGATCTGGTAGTCAAGTCT
Source organism: Zygnema cylindricum (assembly GCA_037447655.1). Lineage (NCBI taxonomy): Eukaryota > Viridiplantae > Streptophyta > Zygnematophyceae > Zygnematales > Zygnemataceae > Zygnema > Zygnema cylindricum. The sequence goes on along the minus strand of JBBHKE010002503.1, from coordinate 121,793 downwards.
CCTCCATTTTGCCGGTTTCTTATTGAATACAGTTCCATTAAAATCGCCTTTGTACACTTGCACAATTTGCCAAATGGACCAGAAGAAATCTCATGAGTTGAATTATTTTTTCTGCAGGGACTCACGACAAAGAGTTTTGGAGTACCTTGATCCAGGCCCACGGAACCTCATCACTCATCTCCTAACCCAGAATGTTGGAGAATGGATGAAGTATGGATCAAGAATTGCAGCAGGAATACAAATGTTTTTCCGTGAAGATGATGGACGATATGCTCGTCTGTGTGATTTTTCGCCCATGGAAGTGACACCAAAGGATGGTTTGCCGATATGGTTGATAGGATGTAGGAGACACGACAAAAGGATTTATGGTGGGAAAAAGGTTTATGGTTTTGCGGTACGCCATAGAGATCCGGCATTATGTCCCCATGGGTGGCTTGCGAGGTATCTATTTTACAGATATCGATATAAAAATGAGGAACCGCCTGTTATGCTAACCAACGAGGATTGGTAAGGTTGTGAATCTCCCTAGACAAATCTTCTCGATCTCTAGGTATAGGCCGATGGTAAAGATGCTTGTTATTGTGATCAATTGTTGTTTTATCACTTTATCGATTAGGGGAAAATAAGATGGGAATATTTTTGTCAGCATCTTATTGGTTTTTAACTTGCAGGAATCATGAGGATGAATCGAGTTGAGAAAATTGAATTGCTAATGATGAGAAATTCACTAGATGTAGGTGAAGAATCCATTCAGTTTTTTTTTTTTTTTTAGCCAGTTGTCAAACAGTTCAATATAGCACACAAACAAGTTTAAACGAGTTTATCATCTATTTTTTTTTGTAATCACCGTTTTTTGATCCGGTCCTCTCATTCACAGGACCAAGATCCTGATGTGGCCCGGAGAGAAATCTCCCAAATTGGAAACGACTTTCGGAGCCCAACTGGTGTTCATTAAAAATATTGTCGGTGCAATAAATTCTCATTCTTCGTCCATATTGGATGTATTTGCTCCATTTTCCACATTAGACCAAATGTTTGAACATTTTGATTTGGTAAGACCGGAATTCGAGGCTCCAATGGCGGAACTAGGACAGGTGTATATTGATTCTTTGGGAGGTGATGTTCAAAGAGCCGCAGCGGGTTTCGAAGATAAGTCGTCGAGAAAAGAAATTTTGGAGAGAGCACGAGTTGAACCACCGAAGGCATTGATCGATGCGACGTTTCCGTTTTTATCGGGATTGCGGGCAAGTGTAATTCACGTATGTTCTTTCTTTTTTCTTTTTTCTTTCTGTTTCTTGATTGTACGGTGGTTTCAGAAGCGTGATTTTTTTTCCTTTCTCCCTTTTCTTGGCCATGCTTCTTTTTGAAAGTATGATGCTTTTTATTTCCTCCTTTTTTGGCTATACTGTTTTTTCAAAGTATGATGTTTACTTTCCTTTTCTTGGCTCTGCTATGTAATTGTTAGCTCGGATTTCTGCACTGGGAGAGAATATATTAGCCACTATCGCCGGGCTTAGGTATTTATAGCCTGTGAAATGTGTACTTGTTTGTTTCATTTATTATTGTAAACTCGATTTTTTGAGCAATACTACTTTTTTCTGGGTGATTACTCAGCGAGGGCATTCATTTATGCAGATAGAGATGAGCTTTTGTCTATTGGAGGAGGAATTGGCGGCCAAAAATCTTCTAATTTTATTTCAGTACTTAGGAAAAGTACTTCTCCAAGATGCTGTTTTTATGCGGGACGTACCGATGTTCAACTGTCAAAGTGGCCATGAAATTTTCAGAGGGTGAGTTCTTTTGCCCTTCCTATTGAACACAAATTTGTAGAAAGAGAGAGAGTGACGGGAGTGGGAGAGGGAGAGGGAGAGGGGGAGGGAGAGAGGGAGCACAAATTTGTAAGGGTATATGGCACTGATGTACCACAGAACAGGTCTAAACTGTACAAAAGGTTGAACATTACATCACCTGAATTCACTATAAGAAATTGTTTTCAGGTAAGTACACCGTTAATCCCCATTAGTTAACACTGATAATACTAATTCGCCTCCGGTCTTTTTCAGCCTTCGACCATAAAATTGTATTAAAAACTAATTCCACAAACGATCATATGTTATCTGCACGCAATTTAGAATGTTTAGTACTAATTTCGACATTGGCACTACGTTATATTGCTAGTAGAGTTAGTGAATTATTACTTTATTAGTGTGAAAGCTGTATTAGTATTGATTACACTAAATGTGTGTTTGCCACGTGGCTCATTTTGGGCCCTTCATAGTGTAATTAACACTAATTTATGATTTTGGGTAAAAAAACACATACACTTGAATTAGTGTGATTGGCTCTAATAGCGATGGTGTAAGGTGTAGCAATTCACGTTGTAAGTTGGAAAATTACTTCATAAGAACTCTTAGAGATTATCGATAAAGTCGTTTCCTATCTGAACTCTGGAATATGTTGCACATATTTGTTACGCCCCAATTTAAGCATGGAATTATGTATGAACACCAGAGTCATTTTTTCATTCATTCGTTTACCATTTTTTTTTGTTTTAATGGAAGTGCAATTGTCATTTTTCTGTTTTCCATTTCTTTTCTTTGTTTTACTGAAAGTATAACAGTTAGTGACTGTTAGTTTTTTGTCCTTTACTGGAACTACACAGAAGGTGCTCGCAGCTAACCTTCATAATTTCTTTCGATTGTAATCACCTTTAGCAAGTTTTGGACTCACAAACAAAATAAATTTACTTCCATTTTTTCAATGTCTACTTGTTGAGATATGTATTCCTGTCACTAATATTAGTTGGTGGGCGTATTTTATCGCAGACAAGAGTTTAATAAATTTATGAAGGCGGTCCATGAACGTGGTCGAAGCCGTCCCAAAAATATTATCCATCTTTAATGGCATCAAATATTTTTTGGACAACATTCACCAGTGAGAACGAAAGGTTTTAACGTTAGGATACGGTGCAAAGTTATAGTCCTAAAGTGTTCAAATGAGACATTAATTTGTGTTTAATTTGAAAAGCTGTAAAATATGCATATAATATGCAAAAACTATCGACAGTATGAAGCATTTTACTTTAGAACTGTGAGACAAATGATGGTGTTTAGAAGAGACTATGGCAGTCACGATAACAAATTGTGCAAATACATTTTTTCCGTAGTTGTTTTGAGCAAAAGCTATGTAAAAAAGGCATCGATATTAGCACGATTAACAAGGGAACGTAGGTAGGAGTTTTGACTATAGAATCAAATGGATCTTCGACCATCATTTCTCTTAGAAGGACAAAAATTTGCAAAAATCACTAACAATGATTACGACAAGCTTGTTTTTTTGCTTTCTCAAAGCTTTAAAGTGAGAGTTTTGCATAAACTGAGTTTTGCAAAGTAAAAGGAGCTCCTCTTCAAACTTTAATTAAAATAATCCACTCGAGAGTCCACTCAAGATTTTAATAGTTAAAGTAACAATTGAACAACAAATAGGAAAATGTCTACGCACGTGCCTCACGTATTTTATTTTTTTTGCACAAGGAGAATTACACAATATATTTTTTTCTTGCCCGTCACGTGCAATGTACGTAAAAAAAATTACAAGGGTCTCCAACTTCCACTTCCATTCATGGGTCCTTTGTAAAAGTTTATGCCGTCGTCGCCTTTCTCTTGGCCATTCACATTGTCACTCCTCTCTCCTCTCTCCCCGCTTCTAAGAATGAAACACAGAGTATTCGTATGAAATGAAAGAGCCCGCAAAAATATGTATTTTTTATTACCTTTAGGCATAGTTTGATGGCTGATCGAGGGAGAAAAGACAAAAAAACCAAAATAGAGAAACCAAGGTGATTTTTTCTGTAATTAGTGACGTCGACTTTGTCACAAGTGAACATGACGTCACAATGTCATAAAACCCTAGATATCTACAATATCACGAAAATCCAGTGTTGTGTATTGGCAAGAAACGTATCACAATAAAAGCGATACCGATGATTATCGGTTATCGAATGGTGAGGGGTCCCGATATATCGCTCCGAGACCAACATAGAAAAAAATATAGTACGCTATATAAGAACACTTTATAATATATTGTATTATATTTTTCGCTGTATATGGCGTGGCATGCCATGTATGACAATCTGTTCCATACTCTGTATAACGGGAGTTTAGCACGGACAGTTATCCGTATAGCTGTACGGAAAACCGTACAATTGTCGACGATAGTTATCGTTACCGGTGTTATCACGATAATATCGGTTTTTCATCGCGATAACAATGGTACAAATATATCGTTCCAATATATCGATTATCGGCAAGCCAAAAAAAGGGACATCGGTAATCGGCAAAACCGTACCGATACACAACACTACAAAAAGCTAAGCTACAAACGTAATAAGTTTTATGCACGTCTACAATTGTCATAGTTCAAATTAACGATGCCGTTTGCGCACATTGGAACACTTTGAAAAGTAGTACGGAGAACTTTCATTAAAAGACAAAGCTACATCGACAAGTTTCGGTTACATGGCACACCATAAAATTAAAGTTAAATGGAAGTGCCATCGCGTAGAGAGTAAAAAGTTCGATCCGTACATAGTAAATTGCGTCGGAGATAACATAATGTCGCTTAGCGAGAACCTAGATCCGTAGGTACACTGCGAATCATAATTAGAGTTATGTACGCTAATTCCGTCACCCCAAATCTTGACTCTATCACTATAAATAGGTACATTATTCTAAATTATTATTTACGTTATTTAAGGTACTTTTTGAACGAGCGTTAATAACTCTAATACAGTGCCGTTTTGAATAGTGTGGTGTACGGTCAATGTCTGACCGTGCAAAATTGTAAAAAAGTACAAATAATGATTTAGTACAGGCCGTTTTCATGTAACGGCGTTCTAACAAACCACGCAAAGCAAACGTCATAATGACGTGAAACTGTACGTTTTCTCATATTCTTTACTTGTACTTAATTTAAAGTGGATATATTCAGCACCCAGATTTACGCCCAAATTAGAGTTAGGGTGGCGTTCCATCCATAGTTTAAAAGTAGGTGAAAGTAGGCCCATACAATATGCCTATTGTATGCAAAACCTACAATATGACCTTAAGACCCATATTGTATTCAGACCTATTCGGACCAATTAAAACATTCGGACCAAAAATTGAACCAATTAAAACATTCGGACCAAAAAAAATTATTTACACCGTCAAATTCAGACGATCGGACGATCGCTGATCAAAGTAGCGATCAAAGAGGATCACATGAAAAGCCCATAACACAACTTACGATAAAGGCGTCGACTAAAGGCCTACCATAAAAACGCCTATTTTTGAACTATGGTTCCATAAGACAAAAAGTGGGGTAGTTTGGGATAGTTTACAAAAATCGGCGCCTATCCGTATCAAGCCGTACCGCTTATTTTGTTTTTATACGCGAACAACATTACTGAGAATTTTGCCAATATTCTCTATAGATCTGGGAGGTAACAATGACCGTTGTGAAACTCTGAGACCTCCATAAGTCCTCAGAGTGGACAGCTTCCAAGAAGCCTCTAGGATAACCCTGACCCCTTTGTGTCCCATCAAAAATAACTGCCACCCTGACAGACACAAACTCTGACCAACTTCACCCCTGTGAAGACAAGACTCCCCTGAGTCGATAGCAAAAAGAATCTCTGAATTTGCTCCCTTGAGCAGTAAGTTATGGAGGGTCAAAGTTGACCTTTTGTACAGAAGCTTTCATCACGCTATTTTTGTTAAAGCACATTCAACACTATTTGTGGAAGCGGGCATTCGTCACGTGAAAAAACAGGAAGTCAAAAACCCTACAAAAATTGAGCTTGTTTCTGACAAGCGCCTGCAAAGAGTACAAAATTTATGTTGTACGATGACCTGGTCCACACGTACATGGTATGCAAATGAAGATTTCAAGTTGAAGTTGGTCGGTGAGAAAAATATTTAACGATTTTCAATATACGATCTTATCTTACGTGGTACCATTCAATTTTGAGCACAAGGATTACAAACACTGCGCGATAGAACATCGTTCAAAATGTACACTGCGAATCGTAATTAGAGTAATGAAAAAATTAGAATACAAAAACTAAAAAAAAAAATAGAGTAATGAACGCTAATTTATGTGATAGAGTTGTTTCAACTATGAAGTTTACTCTAATTTATTTAAGTACTCTAATTTGGCACGCTAATATCCTCTACTGTAAATAAGGTATTGGTACAGAATTTATAAAGCGTACAGTTTATTGTCACTATGACGTTTGCACTATGCGGTTTGTTAAAACGCGGATTACATGATAACGGCTCTGTATTAAATCATTATTTGTACCTTTTATAATAAAGTACAATTTTGCGGTCGAGGTCGTGTGACTCCTTACTATTTAAAACGAACCTATATTAGAATTAAAAACGCTAATTAAACTTTATCTTAAATAGAATAATGAAAAAATTAAAATCATTTACTCTATTTCATGTGATAGAGTCAACATTTCGAGCGACCGAATTAGAGTAATTTACTCTAATTACGATTCGCGGTGTAGCATCCTGTAATGTTCGATGTACGATTACATAATTTCCTGATGGAATGCCACCCTTATTAAAAAATTAGAGTAAAATTCCTTTTTGAAAAAGTTATATCACACAAATTAGATTTCATAACTCTAATTTTTTCTTTTTTTACTCTAATTTTTTCTCTACTCTAATTACGATTCGCGGTGTACTTCCCTCTACTTCCCTGTAGCGCATCGCGACAGAGAGAAGTTGTTGTCGCGTAGTGAGGAAGTCAAATCCGTAAGAAGCACATCACGACAGAAAGAAGGTACACCCAATTGTGCCGTTCCAATTTGCCCTCGCCCTCTCCCTCTCCCTCTCCCTCTCCCTCTCCCTCTCCCTAGAGATCACCGGTTCAGTTTCACTGACTATTGCTACCTCTGTGCCCTTGGAGCGCAACTGGTTAGCTTTTGTTTTATCAGTTCGTAGACGGTAGTTTTTGTGTATATGGAGTAAATATAGAGCACAGTATAGTTTAGTAGTATAGTGTGTATATAAATTATATTACGCTGTAAGTTTTTGAATTTGTTCCTTTCAAGTAGTTTTGTATGTTACGTCGTATAGTGAGTTTTTTTTTTGTTATTTTTTTGGGTAACTATTTCGTATAGTAATTTTCCTACTTCCTTTTTTTCAAGTTGTTTAATTTTAAGTCTTTATTTCTCAACACTACACCGCGAATCGTAATTATAGTAAATTACTCTAATTCGGTCGCTCGAAATTTCGAATCTATCACATGAAATAGAGTAAATGATTCTAGTTTTTTCATTATTCTATTTAAGGTAAAGTTTAATTAGCGTTTTTAATTCTAATATAGGTTCGTTTTAAATATGTAGTGTGAGTACTGGACGACCTCTGATCGTAAAATTGTACTTTATTAAGTAAAAAGTACAAATAATGATTAATACGGCCGTTATCATGTAACTGCGTTTTAACAAACTGCGTAGGTAAACGTCATAGTGACGATAAACTGTACGTTTGCCAAATTTTGTACCAATACCTTATTTACAGAGGATATTAAGCGCCAAATTAGAGTACTTAAATAAATTAGAGTAAACTTCATAGTTGAAACAACTCTATCACATAAATTAGCGTTTATTACTCTATTTTTTTTTTAGTTTTTGTATTATAATTTTTTCATTACTCTAATTACGATGCGCGGTGTAGTGTTCTCAATTGTTTCCCAATAAGTTTAAAGTTGTATGTTTTGTTATCTTGCAAAAGGTTTTCAAGTGAAATCATCTCTTTCTCTTATCCTTCTTAATCCTGTGCTTTTCTTTTCTTTGCATTTTGCTCACTGTGATGAAATGGAAACCAGTATATTTGACAACCGAAAAAACGTTTTCTTTGACGTTTTTCAACTGGTTCATTTAAGACCCAAACCGAGGCTTTTGGGGAATCGAGTTGGCAAACCATGTAAGCTTTAAGTGTGAAATTGTTTATCGAAATCGAAGGGAAAATGTAATTCAATCATGCGTAAAGGTGTGTGTCTCCCACGATAAGGACATTTGCAATATTGGTTACTTACAATTATTTATAATTGCTTGCAGTTTTTTTCAAAATGTATAATTTGGTTTGTTTGTTTGCAAGGAAAACATGGCGGCATTGGTGTAAAACTATTGGGCTCAGGGAAGAGAAAGAGGTTAATTGGCATGTTGAATGTTTAAATTTGCCTAGTATTATTAAAATTTAAAAAGGAACTTGAGATATTTTCCATGTGGCGCAAGATACCAAACCGTTTAATTATAAGGCATTCCTATTGGGAGGAAAACGGTGCTGTTCTTAAGAAAAAAAAATGTTGTTCCTAAACGCTTATCATATTTGAGCTACAACAAATGGTGTGATTGCGAAATCATGAAACTCAACATAATATAATAATACCTTCTTCATCACGACAAGAAGTTAAACCATTTCCCCCTTCATTCCCTTGGAAGGTTTTCGATACATCCAGTCACTTTCAAAAAAAAAATCATGGCTTTCCCGATAAATCTCTCCCAAACACTGGCCTTTATTACAGCTGTAAAGGTTGAAAAATAAAGAAAGAACTGAGCTTGCAATATTGCAAGATTGTTGTAATTTAATTTATTCGTTGATCAAGAGAGCTATTAAGGCATTCATGTGACGTTTCATCTTTTTTTTGCCTTCCATTTATTCCTGTACTCAAATGGTTTACTACCGCGTTTCCGGATTTTGGTATAATGTTTACAAATCATAAAATTCATTTTTCCTTCAAAAATTAGGTGAATCATTTTAGTGTAAAGCGCGAATGATATGAAAAATAGCTAATTTATTAGGATTGTATTAGCATTTAATGAGTTAGGCACTGTTAACAGTCATGACTAACAAACACTGAAACTACATTATATATTATATACTATACTATTATATTTATATTATATTATATTTTATAATATTATACATATTTACTACATTATAGTGTTGCAGGTGATAAATTACTAAGCGGTACGAAGTTATGAAAACATGCAAATAAGATTGATGGCAGTAAGTTTTGTTGACGATTTTGGAGGATCTCATCCTCGTCATTATATTCATATTGATATCTTCTTTTTGACACCTCACATTATATTTGGGAAAACAAGTTCAACAAAGAAGTTTCGTCATATACAAAAAAATCCTTTAAGCACTGCCTTTCAATCTGCAATTTCGTATGCAAGAATCCAGATGTACGGAAAATGATTTTTTTAAGAATTTGCCGGGAGCCACATCACTCTGTCAAACATAAAAAAAACATTTTCAGCCAACAAGTCGTGAGTAAACAGCAACACAGAGAGAAGTACACCGTGTATCAAATTTAGCGTTTATGTTTTTTCCGCCCTTCAAACTCAATTTTCTCTTTTCACCTTTTCGGATTATCAATCTAGGGTTGCGATGGAAAGGTAAGATTCCTAGCTTCAGATCGACGGTCTCTAATCGAAAAGGAAATGTGTGCACGGAGAATGGTGATTCGAGTGACGAGAAAAAAAAAAGCGAACACTAATAGCTGTAAACGCGTACCATCATAGAGCATGAACAGTTGAACACAGAAAAATACCATCACGGAACGCGAAACGGAGAGAAACGCCAACATAGAACATTGGACATGAACATCTTTGCAAAAGTCTAAAACGTCGCATACAACTTTTCAGTGCGGCAAAGACAAAAAAACATAGGAAGGAGCAAAAAAAGAAAAAGGCAGACCTTTTTCTATATCATGCATCTCTCTCCACTGACTGTGTTATTTACAGAATCTGATCTATTACTAATGTATAATTCTGTATATATTACTAATGTATAATTCTGTATATATTACTAATGTATAATTCTGTATCCAGTTCATGCTTCAAAGAGCTACTTCCAGACAAAAGCAAAATCTTGCATGATTTCTACTAACACGTCCTTCTTACAAAAATGACAGAAGCGCAATTATCAAATTTTGACAATGAAAAAACTTCATAATTCGTGAGAACGAGAGTCCATTTCTGAGTTCCACAATGTTTTTTTTTTAATCTTTCTTTTTTAATTTTTACAATCAATCAGATTGAGATTGTCGCACACGTATATTCTCGCCGGGAGATGTGCCTTTGTAGAATTTGTTTTTTGTCTGAGATGTGACGTCAACACATGGTACATCTCTGCATTTGCAGCAAAATAATAATAAAGTCCAGAGTGAGTCTAATGTCAGAAATGACGACAGATGTAGAAAGTCATGCATGCAAGAAGTACTTTCCAAAATTTTATTTGCAACAGTATAACATATTTCAAATCCTATGTATAACACGGACAAAATTGTACTAAGAGTTTTAAGGACATCAAAATTGAGATTTGAAGCGCGCATTTTATATTTGACCCTTTGTACCAAATAATTCCGAAAACGACAACTCAACTTTCACATAAATATGAAAGCAATGCTGAATGAAACAAAGAGCCATATATAAGATAAGAGATAACATAAGATACTGTGTTCGCTTAATATGTGAAAACTCACTTGACATCGGCTTCTCGGAAAGAATACAACCGTCGGTTATCACAACTGTACCAATTTCCGTCTTTTTGGAAAACTTTCATCCTTTTCACATCATCCGGAGATTTGGTGTTTGATTTCAGTTCATCAATTAGGGTTTCCACTTTCCGCCCATCTTTAAACTTACTGCTGATACTTTCTTGTGTATACCGAATTTTTGACGGATCTAGTCGAACTGGTCGAGAATCGTCTGTTCGATAACTTTCTCTGATTGGACGATTCTCACCAGAGGAAGAATTCTGTTGACCCATAACGGTTTTGAAATCTCGTAGGTTTTGAAATTTCTTAAATCTTGAAATATAGCGAGAAAAGCAAATAGTTTGGAATTGCCGTTGCAAGTTGAATTTATTATCCGAATTCTTCGAGGTTTTGTTGTGTTTTGGAGCTTTCTTCTTCATATGTTATATCCTCGCAACTGAACAAAGACAAGGGGGTGGAGACAGAGGACAGGAGAGGAAGGAGATTGCTATTTGAATGAAAATTTTAAAAACAAAAAAGAAGAGATTGAAAGAGAGAAGGAAAGAAAATGAAAGGGTATAGAATGCTGTTCAACCTTTCTCTAAGAGCTTAAATAGCATCTAGCCTTGGGAATTTACAAAGATTGGAATTTATTTAAAGATTGGAAAAGTTTGTTGGCTAAGTTGCGTTTAACACTAAACTCTGTATGCTGGCTTTGTCTTTTTTCTTTAATGCGGAAATTTGACAAAATTTTCTGAATCCAAATCTAACGTTTTGCCTAAGCTGCAGTTCTGCCACCTGGCATTAATATACAAAACTTAAGCTAAGTTGCATGATAAGCAAAATTTCGGCTAAGTTGTTTCAACATATAGCATTTATCTTGTCCAACTAAAGGACAGCGACCCAAATTATGGATGAATCATAAACATTGCATTATCTTAGAATCTGTCTGCTATTCATTATGTATAACGCTTGTATGAAAATCTTAAAAAACGAATCCATTCATTTGTGCCAAACGCAAAACATTTAAAAAAAATGAAGCTGACTCATCTTAAAACACGTGTCATTATGTCTTTTGTCCTTTTTACGGATGGATAATAACCAAAATTCCGATAGATGTGTATGCAGTGTTGAACACTCTTGTTTTGACGTTAGTGTGCTAAATAATGGTGATTATGGTGGTTTCTAAGAGTTACTAAGTCTCATTTTTCTGGTCCAAATAAAGAAAATATTGTGGATGAATGTTGTTGGAAACTTAGCATGATGTTAACTAGAAGAGTATTCCAATTGCAAATAGTTTATGAAACCTTAGTTTTTAGTTGATATAGCAAATGTATTACGATTGACTTGTTTCAAGTGACAATGTAACCAAACCTTGTCACGTGAACAAAACATGAGATGTTATTGTTGATCACTTGTTGTGCTTTTTGGTTGCTAGTAACTAAATCAGATTCTTAAAAGGTGATTCAAAGTCCCTCTCACTCTTTGTGATAATTGACGATTCTTTAGATGTCCACAAAATACTCAAATTTTACATGGTGAAAATGCTGAGAGCCAGATTGTTATGATAAAAGACATTAGCAAAACAAGGATTTAAGTCCAACATTGGAATATACAATACAATAACAAAGGAATTCTTGAAAATATCATTAAGGGCTCTAGAAGATGGAAGGAGGCTCTGTGGCTCCCAGTAGACGTACGGTGTGAATTAGATTTATGTACAATCAAAAAAACTGTTTATCAAAATTTCTCAGTGATAATGTACAGAACAAGAAAGTATGAGCTACACATATTGAAGTTGCCACAAAGTTCCTTGAAATTCCGACAGCACATGAAACTCTTCAAGTTGAAGTAGCCGCAAAGAAAAAAAGTTCAAAGAGCAAAATATCCTTTACTAAATGATGAAAGTAGCATACTTATGAAATTTGAACCCGTGAAATCAACCTTTTCTCATAAGACCTCAAAAGAGAATATGAATTGTGACTGAGATCATAATCTAACAGCCATGAAAAACTTCCCTGCATTCGACAATCATCTTCGACAATTATTGGTCGCTTCTAAAGAAGAACTTTATAGGCTCAATTTTGAAGACTCGTGGCCTTTCCGCAACCTATCCATTCTCCTTTGTTAGGGAATGGAATAACAATGCATTCCTTCGTACAAAGAGGGCAGTTGCTCCCGGATTACTTTAAGGTTTTTTCGGATTTGTCGGGTTTTCTCAGGCTTGGTAGGATGTTTTTGAGTTTTCAAGGCTTTCAAGGGGATTGATGAGGTTTTAAGGGATTTAAGGGGTTTTAACAGCTTGAGATACCCATTTCTGACTGAAAATTTCAATTTCTAAGTTCAGCTTGTACCTTGGCAATAAGTTTTTGAATTTTATTTGCAGCTGTTCTCTTCTCTGGAGGGCATTTTATAGCTGCAATCTTCAAATGCTTTAGAGCACTAATAGGACTTCCTTCCTCCAGAGCAGTGACACCTGCCCTAAAGAAACTGTCTGCCATCGCTGCATCAGGCTCTAAAGAAACAGAAGACAAAGAAGAAACCTCACGCTCTTCATCTTTTCCCTCCATGACTTTGCTCTCTAATTTCCGTCTACTTGACAGCTCTGAAGAAGAAAAATCAGGCTCTCTCTCCTTCTCCCCCTCCTTTTCTTTGTTCCGCAAATCGAACCTATGAAAGCCTGAGGACTCCACCTCTTCACAGGGTTGTCTCTCTTCTTTTATTTTAGTTTCAAAGACACCTCTGTTCTCTCTTATTTCCAGCTCTCTCAACTTCTCCAAAGCATTGGTCATATGTCTTTCTATCTTCTCCAACGCTGCATGTTTTTCTGGCGGACATTTTGAAGCAGCTTCTTTAAAAAACAAAGCAGCTTTTCCAAAATCACCTTCCTCCATGGCTGCAACACCAATACTAAAAGCCTGTACCGCCATAGCTGCCCCATCCTCTCCCCTTACCTCCCTCTCTTTCTCCCTCCCACTTTCCCTCCCTTTCTCCCTCCCTCTCTCCCCCTCTCTCTCCCTCTCCCTCTCCCTCTCTCTCTCCCTCTCTCTCTCCCTCTCTCCCTCTCTGTCACTCTCACTCTCACTCCCTTTGCTCGCCAGTGAAGACCTGTTATTCTTAGCTTTCACGGATCTATGGATACTAAAAGATGAATCAGCTTCTGCAGGAGACTTTGCTCGCGCCCTCTCTTTCTCTACTCCCTCCTGTCCTATACGGTCAGCCGTCCTTGAAAAATGACGTTGTTCGTCAATACGCTGTTGCCATGTGGCATGCGCATACTCGGCCATGGCTATCGCTTTGTCGGCTTGCGCAAGCAGTGTATCAGTATCAAGAGAGAGACGTCTGTTTCCGGCAGCCATGGATCTTGCTTCACTGTGTTTTAGGGTTAAGTTACCGTGTTACACCATCGACGTTTTACCCTCGTTTTTAGGGCAAATCGTATAATTCGTACAGTTTTTTAAGTAATCGTACGTAAGTTCGAACGGTAATGGTACTCAGAAAACGGTAGGATTCACTCTTAATATGAGGGTAAATTTTTATTTTTGTAATTATCTTGGGATTCGTTTCGTTTATTGAACGTGAATCAGAAGGAAGCCGCAGTATTTTGAATGAACAAAAAATATCAAAGAAAGCAGTTTCAATATAGTAGCTTGAGTGAAAAACTGAAACGTATCGGTTTTAAAACTCACAAGTTACACCGAATTTAAAACTCACAAACCAGTTGTCAATTTGTTGTTGAGTGTTGCAAATTTTAAAGAGATGAATGATGGAATAAGAGGGAGTGAAATGAAGCCCTAAAATACCACAACAACAGAAACATCCAGAATTTCAGTTGTAATGTGCTCAAAGATTAGAAGTCACTTTTTCCCCTTCAATTTTTTTATCAGTTCTCTGTTCATTCAAGCAGTGTAGTATCTGCTTTGCTCTAATTCTATCCATGGATACCAAGTCTTCAAGTCCATAATCTCATTTTTCTGCTCTTCTTACACAAACCATTGAAAAAAAAAAAAATGAGACTTGGATGACATAAGGCTACAGTACCTTTTTAGCTAAACAAAGTGTGTCAATTTCTTTCTTAACCTTGTTACTTTCCTATCCGAATTATCAGTAATGGCTTCCACAAACTCAGACATTCACATGTTTCACTCTACACGTGACAGAAAAGAAAGAGAGAGAGAGAGACCTCCTGCCTTTTCTGGGCCCATTTCGAACCAAAGTGTGTTTTATTCTCGTGAGTATCACCCTATTCAGGCTGGCAGTATCGACGGAACTGACACCGTTCCACACGACAGAGCCGTTAAACGAGCGCTAGTCACTTATCAAGCAGGGCTCTGTAAGGAACTCGGCTCTGATTGTTTTTTTCTGATTTCTGTTTCCTTCCCTTTCTCTGCATCTTGTGTTGTTTCTCTTTTGTCTGCTTCATCTTCTCCTGTCTTTTTTCCTTTTTGTATTAAAAATTGGTTAAAGAGTCCCAAGGCTTTGACTAAAAATCATGATTTACTCTTTAAACCTCCGAAAACTGTTCTATTTACTAGTGCCAAAATTATGGGCTGCATATATGGGTTGAAATAGTCACCTCTATTCTCGTTCTTTCGACCGTATATGATTGCAGTTTCCAATGAAAGTCAAAAAAATACATGCCATTTTCTTGTGTCAAACTCTTTTTTTATGAACAAAGTATGGGATTCTAAACAAAAAAGTTTTATTGGGCCACAATCGGAAATAATGTGTCACACAGACTCAAGCCTGGGAGATTGTAACCATTTTTACTTCTGCCAATTGCCCGAGCAACTTCTCAAGAAAATTAGTAAGCTCGGGTATTAATGGTAAATGGGATACAGATAATCCAAACAATGATCGCAAAATGATCGGTGATCCAAATTTGACGTTATTTGTTTCTCGACTTTCTCCTTTGACTACAGAGGAAGATCTTCGGGCGGTATGTTAAGAATTTCATTTGATCCCTTTTTTTCCTTCCTCTCTCCTCTCTCCACTTGGTGGTATTAAACCAGTTAAAAGAAAGAAAAAAGCGTGCAAACTTATGCAGAAAGTTGGACAAGAAAAGGGCATAAATCAAACAATAGAAAAAAAATTCAATTCAGTTTTTTGTAGTATATGAAGTGATTGTATTGACCTTGGGTGTTTTCATGTCTTTTCATAAATAACCATTCATAAGTTTGAAAATTACCATCACCCTGAATGCAATCTGAAGTGGTTTCATTGAGTAATTATTTTTTATTTGTGGGCGCTTTAATGTTTTGGACAGAAGATTTTTAAGCAAGTAGTTTTGTCAAAATCAATACATGTCTAGAAAGTGAAAAATATTGCATTAGAAATTAGTTTTATATGTAAATCGGTTACAGCCATTAGCGTGGATTTTCGTAGTTGGTAAGTTTTTTTTCCTATTTATCCACAGTAGTATTGTATGGCTCCTAAATTAGGTGCGCACCATAGTAACTCATAGTATCAACTAAACTCGTTTATCTACCATAAAAACCCACTTAAAATCGGTTGGTTCACCACACTAATTTTTTTTTATCCGGCATAAAAACACACTGAAATTCAATTGCTCCACCTGGAAACCTCTTAATAGACTTTGTTCGGTGGTCGAATTTAGTGTTAGTCAATTCAGTGTACACCACCCATCTCTATTAGATTTAATCACACTTTGGCCGAAAATTATAAAATAGTGTTAACAACAAATAGGGTTAACAACCAATAGTGTTAACAACACTATTTAAGGGAGTGGACTATTATCCGCCACGTGTCTTTCAACTAAATCAGTTGTTATACATTCTAACTTCACATTTACACTAATAATTCCTTTTCTAAAAAAAACTAAATAATAATGATAAATTGGTAATTTCTTTTCTTGTTCCTTTCCTTTTACTAATGGAGGTGCTTAGCTCATGGCTTTGATTTCAGGTCATGGAAAAGTTTGGACATATACGGAGTATTCGATTGGTTCGAGATGTCGGTAGGCTTTTTTTTAAATGAAATTTTAAATTTTAATTTCGTTAATTTCTTTCGAATTTTTTTTTTTATATTGCCATGTTAAGGGAAATGTAGGTTCTGTGTTGAAGATGATATTGAGTCGTGACGCTAAGAAAATAAGTGAGGGATACACTTTTCATATTGATTTTTTTTTGTATTTTTTCTCTTTTTTTTATTTTTTGGCTATGAGTCCACCTTTTAAGGAAGTATGAAATTTATATTTTCTTTGATAGTTTCTTTGTTTTAAAATTCTGGCATGTTAGTAACCATTGAGATAAGTTTTTTTTTTGTAGTTGTAATGTCTCGTTATATATCTTGAAATACCCTTCATGAAAAATAACACAAAAAAAACATTAGAATAAATATATACCAGAAGATGAAATTATAATCAGAATACCGCGTTAAATCACAAAATAAACACTATTGTGTGTATTGTTATTAGCGTCAATGTTTTTTTTGCCGAAATTATCTTTTCTTCGTCGCACTTTTCGGATTAATAAACCGAAAGCTACGATGGAAAGGTAAGGATCTGAAGAAGAAAAAGGAGGAAGAAGAAAGAACCTTCCGATTGGCAGTCTCCAAACTGAAATAGGACAAGTGTGCACAGAGAAAAGCTGATTAAATTGGCGAAAAAACGTAGACAGTAATAACGATACACGGTGTAGTGTTTATTTTGTGATTTTTAGTCAAAACAATGCAATTTTTAGTCAGACCAATTTGATGTTATTAATTTTAATAGCGGTGAATCGATCAAATTTCATACAGCTAAGAAAAAGTCTTCAATGCATACATAAAGTAAAAGGTTCCAAATGATATGGCAAGCTGATGTGGGAATATTATGAAGGAATACTTTTGAATGGAAATTTTTTGGGCAGTTACCGGGGCATCTCGGAGATATGCCTTTGTGGAGTATGAAAAATATCGTGACATGTGGCGTGCTTTCAGAGTTAGTTTTTTTTTTTCTCTCTCCCTCTCTCCCTCCCTTCCTCCCTCCCTCATTCCCTCCCTCCCTCTGTCCCCCTCTCTCTTCCCCCCCCCCCCCTCCTCTTGCCCCCTCCTCCTCCCTCTCTCTCTCGCCTCTCTCCCTCTTTCTTGTTTAGCCGTGGAATGTAGTACTTAGTTATGTATTTGACCACCCATTTTATTTAAAATTTGAGATTCGGTCATTTAGGCTTACTAGAGTGATTGATTGAAGAAAAAAAAAGAAAAAAAGAAAAAAAAAGTTAACTTTCTTCTTTTAACTGCTTGACACTTTTGTGTTTGTCATATGTATTTTGAATTGATGTCCATTTTTTGTCACGGAAATATAAGTTATAAATACGGTGGTCAATGTTTTAACGCTTCTTGGTTTTCTTCTTCTTTTCTTTTCTTTTTCTTCGTTATTCTTTTCATGAAATCACTTGGTTGAGCCTTAAAATTGGTCCAACGGTACATACAACTAATTTTGTAAAAAACTACATACATTTTGCCTCTTAACTTTGTATAATGCTCCTTAATCATGTTGAATTAAATCATATATTGTCATTACTAAATTCACCACCTAAAAACCATAGGATGTAACAACTGTATTTGAACTTAATACGTTCCACATCAATGAAACTTCCTAAGAAATCCACACTATTTATGGTATATGTGAAACTGAGCAGATTGGTAACTTTAAGCTGATTCAGATACTTATGCCTCAGATCCGTTTTTTTGCTCCGTAAAAACTTTACCGTACGATACACATTTAAACAAAAGTACTGAAAAAATAAAACCAGCAAATTCTCTTAAGCTTTTAGAATGTCATCCAAAATTGTGAAAGTTTAAAACGCTCGACAGAAATACGATTGATCAGCAGTGATTTGATATTTTGTTTTTTCTTATGTTTTTAGGAGGCGAACAATATCGTAATTCATGATGCAACCATGTTGGTAGAATGGAACAGACAAAGGTTAATGCCCCATTGGATTCCCCGAAGATTCGGTAAGCTTTATTTATTCTTCAATTCTAATTTTGTAGTTTTTTCCCCATTGGGTTTCTCAAGGATTCGGTAATCTTTGTTTCTTCTTTTATTTTAACTTTGTAGTTTTATCCCCATTGGATTCCTCGACGATTTGGTATTGGTTCTAATTTTGTAGTTTTATTCCCATTAGTTTTCTTGGCAATGTGGTAACCTTTATTTCTACGTTTGTTTAAATCTTTTAGTTTTATCTCCATTGGATTCCTCAATGTTTTAGTAAGCTGTGTTTTCTACCTGGTTTTTAATTGTGTAGTTTTATCTGGTTCTTAAAGATGTAATTCTACTTTGTTTATTGTTTTTCACTTGATTTTCAACTTTCATAGTCCAAACCAGAAGCGGCTTCATGTCTTGTTTCAGTCTCATTTGATTTAGAGAAATAATGGTTAGAAATAAGTTTGACGCCTTCGGTATCTTGGATTCTTGTAAAACAGTTTTGTTCTCCTCATTTTTGTTGAGCTGACTGATATTCTTTTCATTCTGCCGACCGATGTTTGCATTTTTTTTCCGACTGTTATTTCATTTTTTCTTGTGACCAATACCTTTGTTTTAGCTGACTGGATATTCCTGTTTTGGCTGGCCGATATTTTCAATTGCTGACCGATAGTCCCATTTTTTCACAGCTGGTATTTCCATTTTTACTGCTGACCGATATTTCCTTTTTTGTGCTTACTGATATTTCCTCTTTTCTGCTGACCGACATTTTCTTTTTTCAGCTGACGGAGGTTCTCTTTGTTTTTCTCTTTATTTACAGGTGGCGGTTTGGGAGGCACCAAAACTTCCGGGCAGTTGAGATTTGGAGGCCGAGCTCGTCCTTTTCGGGCCCCGTTGTGAGTGTATTTACCCAAATTTGAACCTTTAGCCAGTCATTCCAGTGATTTTTTATTCTTCTTAGTCAAAACAATGCGTTCTTTTTTTCAGTTTAAACCTAAAAAAGTGAAGTAATTACATATAATTTAAAATGAACTTAATTAATTAATAGGAACTTTGAATTTAGTTTCTGTTATAGGACAAGTAATGGTTTACAGTATGAATGGAAATGACTTAATATGGAATTCGGAAAGAAAAGATACTTTCACTTAAAAGATGAAGATGAAGATGAGGGATGAAAATGAAGATAAAAGATAAAAGATAAACGATAAAAGATAAAAGAGAAAAGATAAAAGATAAATACATTTCCCACGACCAGGTGTGAACACAAAAACTCTTGTGTTTTTTGTTAGGAAATATCAAATGAGCTTCAGTTTTTAAATATTGAAGGAATTGTTAAAGAGTTGTTAAAGTTGAAACAGTTTCAAAGCCAAAACAAACGAGTTTCTAAAGCCGGATTTATGTATTTTAAACCAAAATAGTTTTTAAGGCGAAAAGGTTTTCAAAGCCCAAAGAGTTTCTAAAAAAGGGGATTTTTTTCGAGTTTCAGGAAGGAAGTTCCTTATGAGGAGCTTCGTCGTCTCGGAATTCCCGTTCCAGAAAATGGGGATTACACACCTCATAGAGCTGTGAGTAAAAAAAAAATAAAAAAAAAAAAAAACTGTTTAAACTTTATCTCCTGTTCCAGAAAATGGGGATGAGACACCTCATAGGGCTGGAGTAAAAAAAAAAAAAAAAAAAACCATTTAAGACTTATCTTTTGCTATGATTTTATACCTGAGAGTGTTTAATTGATGGAACCAATTGACTTCTAATGGACCCAACCTACAGTGAAGATAAATGAATGAAGTTTTTTTCTTTGGAGTGAAATGAGAAGGACTTCGAAAAAGAAACTTAGTCCACACTATAAATGGTGTCTTCTCCTGTTTCCGGAATATCTCTATAGCAATTTTTTGACTCGTATTATATTTTGCAAATTTTAAAGCTGTCCAATATTTTTATCCATATGTTTTCCACACTTTTTGCGATACGAAAACCAAGTCAGAAAAAAAAGAAATCAATTTATTTTTTCAACTGAATTCTTTTACCTTTAAACTTCCTTTCTTCCTTCCTTTCTCTTTTTGTATCACAGTGCTTTTTTTCCAAAAATCCTTAGCAATTTTTTCCCACTGGTTTGTATGTACATTTATGGAAAACTAATTTTGTTGAGAATTTTTGCAGTATCCTCCTTTACCTCCATCAATGGTTCGTGGGATAGAGCTTGAAGTTAGGGAGGAGGAGGAGAAGGAAGAGGAAAGAGTGGAGAAGGAAAGATCGGAAAGGAAGAGACGGAAACGTGAGAGTGGGACGAGTGAGAGACGAAGTCAAGAAAGAGACGATAGACCTCGAAGGAGAGAACATACAAGTAGAGAAAGGAGGTACTAGAGAGGGGCCAAGATATGGAGAAAACGAGTATTTATGGGAGGTAAATGGGAAATATGTGTGTGTGAGTTTTTGGGTATAAATGTGTAACTCTTCAAATATAGTTATCAACATCTCCAATGTGTCTTTGTCGAATATGAATATGATTATTTGAATATGATTCGTAAGGAAATTAAGTTACCAGTGAGTAAAACTTACACCTCTTTTCTTACTCTTCGGAGTACTTCCAGTTTGTTAATATTTTTCTACACAATTTGTCAAAAACTGCATGAATATGGACAAAAATCTACTGTTTTGTGCGTAATTGTTACTCTCCAATACAGAGAAAACTGTGCGATTGTACTGTAAGGCTTAAAGAATGTAAATACCAAAATTATCGTGCATATGAATTTTTAAATAAATGAACAACGGTGGATCAATGGTCAAATGAAAACGTATTTAATAACTGTAACGCATTTTATATTAACTGTATATTATTGATTCTATTCAATGTTGAGCTTATTAATAGTGGTTAATCTATATGTCACTCTAAAACTGTTACAATTTGATTTGCCTATTTCATCAGGTTGGTTTGACAAATGGCTCGTGGAGTCTCCATGTAGAATTGCTACTTGCTTTCCGTTCGACTAGTCCTGGTTTTTGAATTTCATCCAGTTCTTTAAAAGGGTTTAAACATTGAGCCAGACATAATCATTTATAAAATTGGATTTCGCCCCTCGCCGGTTTTACTTTATGTGAGATAGGATTCACTCTAATGCATACACGATACAGTGTGCACACAAATGATTTTTGAAACGATTTTGATAAAATAACCCAATCTTTTCTGCTGAGAGCAATTAACGAACTGTATCCAGATTTCTGAAAGCTTACAACCGTTTTTTGCGTTTTTCATTGAAAAACCAATGCATGAATTAGGGTCTCCTCTCTCTCCCTCTCTCCTCCTCTTCTCCAATCTCTCCACTTGCAGGCACATCTACCTCAGTCAAATTCCTTGACAGTTGAAGGGACCATTGTCTTGCTTCTGAACCATACATGAACATTACTAAAGAAGAAATGTCAAAAAAGTAGTCACATTTTCCACGACTCCATACCATGATAAATAGGTGAAAAACCAAACTTATCAATTCACAATTTCCTAGAAGAATATACAACTCACAAGATGACAAAAAAATGTAGAAAATCCTTCTCCCTCAAATCTTTAAGAAAAACACACTACGCAAAAACACAAACACAAAAAAATAACACAATCTTACTAAAACGTTGTCCGGAAGAAAAAAGGAAAAAAAGAAAAAAAAAAAACATTTCCTTACAACGGTCAATGCATGTACTTTTTTAGTACTTGCATAACCAGCCAAAAATTGCACGCTGATCACATACAAAAAACAAAAAAAAAGACGAACCTATTCACTTTTGCCGTAAGTTTCAACTTTGTAAACCTATTTACACCTTTGAAATCCACAATTTTTTTTTGTGAAAACTGTGAGAATTATAACATATACCAACACTTTCGAATTTGCTCCTCGGTCTAAAGGGGATTTTGAAACCAGATTCAACAAAAAAAAAGAGCTATAAAAACTTAAAAACGGACTTTTAAAAACTTATACAGTAAAACAAATATACACTATTCATCCCTCCCTATCACGTTCCTCCCCGGGCATTCGCCAGTCGTTCCCTCAGAGCCGCCAGCTCAGCATCATCTCCGTCTCCCTCGGCCACGGCTTGTACCTAAAAAAAGAAAAAGAAAAAAAAAAAAAAAAATAACAAAAATAACGGATGTTAAACGTGTAAGACAGATAGGTTTCCAAAAAAGACGTATACAAAACATAAATGAAACTTTCGGTGCTGTTTTACGGAACGAAAAGAAAGAGACGAAAAAAAAAGCGTTGAAAAAACATAAACAAACAAACAATCCAACAAAAATGCAATCTTCCGACAACGTCACCCGCCAAATAAAAACAAAAAACTATGATTAGTTTTCACCAAAAACCACCGAAAACCTGTACCATATACAAAACCTCCCTCGACAAAGGAAAAAAAACCTCTCCCTCACTCACCTCCGCCTTCTCCTCCTCCTCCTCCTCCGCCGCCGGTTGTTGTACTTTTTGTCTTCTAGTGGCACTCGGCATAGATGTCGTGGTCTCCACAGCAATTTCTGACAAAACTTTTTCAACTTCTTCCTCCGTCTCCTCCTCGATATCTTCGGTGTCGAGGGCATCGTCGAGGGACTCATTCACCATCTCCTCCACGATACCGGCCTAAGGGAGAGGGAGAGAGAGAGAAAGAGGGGGAGGGCGAGGGGGGGGGAGAGGGAGAGGGAGAGGGAGAGGGAGAAAGAGACGGAGGAGAGGGAGAGGGAGGATGAGAATGGGAGAGAGGCGGAGGGGGAGGGGGAGGGAGAGGGAGAGGGAGAGAGAGTTGGAGAAAAAGAATGAGAGGAAGACTTGGGACAAAAGTAAAGATTACAGGTAAGGGCAGAATGAGAATGAGAACAACGAGGGAGGATGAAGAGGTCAAGGTAGAGGGAAAAAGAAAGGATGGGAAGAAGAGGAAAAGGGAGGGAAAAGGAAAGGCAGAGGAAGGGGATGAAAATGGATGAGAGAGAGGGGAGATAAAAGGTAAAAGGAGGGAAAAGGATGGTAAAAGGAAGAGGCAGAAGGAGAAGGAGAGGGCGAAGGAGGACGAGAACGAGGGGGGAAAGGGAGAGTGAGGGAAAACAACTAGAGGGAGTTAAAAGAGGGAGAGGGAGAGGGAGAAAGAGATTTAAAGTTAGAGTGAGAGGGAAAGATGGGAAGCGGGACAGAAGATGGAGAGGGAGAGAGAAATGATAGGAAGAGAAATAAGAAGAGAGTGCGGGAAAATGGGAATGAGAACGAGAAGGAGAGGGTAGAGCTAAACAGAGCGTGAGAAAGAAAAGAAGGGGAATAGGGAGAGGAAGAGGAAAAAGGTGAAGAAAAAGAGGACTCAGAACGACAACGAGAAGGAGGGGGAGAGATGAAAGCAGAGGAAACAGAGAGAGTGAAGAAGAGCTAAAATGAAAGAATTGAAGAAGTAGAGCAAGAGGAAGGGAGGTAGAAGAGAAGACAAAGAAAAAAAAAACAAACATAAAACAGACCCAAACTTTAAAGCCCAAAAGTTCCCCATTTTCAGATTCCCTCACGTTATTTTATTCCCTCTACTTTCCATTTCTATTCCGAGTACTTTCTGAATCCGGATTCTAAAATCCATTTACCAGATTCCAACGTCCAAATCACCTCATATCTCCCCTAACTTTTCCCCCCTCCCTCCCT
Source organism: Zygnema cylindricum (assembly GCA_037447655.1). NCBI lineage: Eukaryota > Viridiplantae > Streptophyta > Zygnematophyceae > Zygnematales > Zygnemataceae > Zygnema > Zygnema cylindricum. Next base: position 97,682 of record JBBHKE010002503.1, on the reverse strand, counting down.
CCCTCCTCTCTCCCTCCTCTCCCCTCCCCTCTCCTCCCCTCCCCTCCTCACCCTTCTCCTCGCCCTCTTCCTCGTCCTTGCCCTCGCCCTCTCCCTCGCCCTCGCCCTTGCCCTCGCCCTCGCCCTTGCCCTCGCCCTCTCTCCATTCATTCCTCGCTCCTCTCCCTCCCTCTCCCCCATCTCTTCCCTTCCCTTCTTCCTCCTCTCCCTCTCCCTCTCCCTTACCCTTGCCAGCTCCTTCTGCAGGTCCTGCATGGTGGCTGATACTTCGGATGCCTTCACGAGGCCGTTGACCAGCTGCATCACATCCGTACTTTTTTGGAGGTGACCGACGACCTTTACCATGGCTGGAAAAAAGAAAAAATAAAACGATTACGAAGAAAAGGACAAAATTGGAAAGGTAAGTTTTATCACATGCGTACTTTTTCGGAGGTGAGCGACTACCTTTACCATGGCTGGAAAAAGCAAAAAAATGAAAACGAAAACGAAGAAAAAGAAAACATTGGAAAGGCAAATTACATCACATGCGTACTTTCCGGAGGTGACGAGTAAAATCGCAAAAAAAATAGAAGAGAAAAATGAGAAGGCAGGGAACAACAAATCTGTACTTTTTCCGAAGTGATCGACTACTTTTAACGTGGTCGAAACAGAAAAGGGCGAGAACAAAAAATAAATGAAAAGGCAAATTTGAGAAAAAGGAAAAGAAACGGAAATGGGGAAAAGAGGGGGTGGGAGAGGGAGAGGGATAGGGAGGAGGAGATGGAAAGGAAGATGGAAAGGGAAAGGGGAGGGAGAAGGAGAGGGAGAAGGAGAGGGAGAGGAGAGGGAGAGGTCGAGAGGAGCGGGAGAAGACATAGAGGGAAAGGGAGAGGGAGAGGGAGAGGGAGAGGGAGAGGAGAGGGAGAAAGGGAGAGCGGGAGAGCGGGGGAGAGGGAGAGGAAGAGGGAGAGGGAAAGAGGAAGAGGGGGAGAGAGAGGGATAGAGCGAGAGAGAGGGAGAGGGAGAGAAAGGGAGAGGGAGAGGAAGAGAGCAAGAGTGTTCCTCACCTAATTGCTCTCCCAAATGCATCACAATGGAGTTCATTTGGGCCTTCTGCTCATACATTCGCATCACCGCTTTTCGAGATCTCACGAGTTCCTTTGCCAGATGCTGTCAAAAATATATATATTTATATATATATATATACATAATTATATATATATATATATAAATAACCGTGTTACCAACACTAACAGACAGCAACAAGAGAAAATTTGAGCTGGTAAAACAAACGAGGAACAAATTTTAAACCCTTTAATTATTTTCTTTTCAGTTTTAATCTTTACAGCATATTAGGGTTTTATTGTTTAACCAAAACAAAATTCCACAAATCTGATAAGTTAATTGACTTCGCTCTTATAGTTGTTTATCTAGCTGCATTTTTTCTGATATTTCTTTGACATGACAAAATTGAAAACTCAGAGGTATGATATTTTGATAATTTAATATTTTGATATTTTGATATTTTCAAGTGTGATATTTTGATGAAAAATACCATAACCACGAGATAAAATAAATGTCTTGGAAAATGGTAAAAAAAAGAAACTTGTACGTCCTGATAGCAATATGCGGTGTACTTTTTCTTCTGGCAAGAGAGTATAACTTTAGACTATTTAGAAATTAGGTGAAAAGAGGAATTTTGAAGAACACTCACCATCCCTATTAGAGTTAGTAATACTAATTCCAGTGAGGGTTTATTTGATCCAAAGTCAAAAAAATGTGTAAAAAAACCCACGTTTTAAACGGTCCATAAAAATCAAGTTGCAAGACATATTTTGCAAGATAGTAGTAGACAAGTTGCAAGATAGTACTGAATCCGCTTTACCAACAATAACTCACTAAAACTAATAGCAATGGGCAGAGTAACGTGCCCATCGCTATTAGTGTTCATAACATTATTTCGGTCAAAGCTTTTTTTTTACCAAAATCATAAAATAGTGTTCATAAGACTACACCGCCCATCACCAATGGAGTTAAAAACACTAATTCGCTCGCGACTTTAACTAGCCGGAAATCATAAAATAGTGTTAACAACACTGCCTATCCCCCACGTCTCCCTACATTAAAACAGTATTATACATTCTAATTTTCGCATTTACAAAAATAACTCTCTTTTACTCTAATAGTGATGGGCGGTGTTAGTTAAGGGAATGGACTACCAGCCGTCACCGTCTGCACTAAATTAAAATTATACATTCTAATTTCGCATTTGCACTATTGATTCTTTTACTCTAATAGTGATGGGCAGTGTGGCTCGAGATTTTAGGGTGTTTTAACACAAGGGCTTGCACTTTTAGGGTTTATGTGTTGCACTTTTAGGCTTTTCTTTTGTTGTTGTTTTGTTATTCATATTCCCGGTGGAAACCAACAACCTTTGGCTTCTTCAATAAAAAAGGAAAGAACAGCATTCAAAACTTTTTGGGCAGTGAAAAAGTGGAAATAGAAGAGAACATAAAAAAAAAATGGGCAACAAATAACTTGAAAAAAAAATCAAATAAAAAATTGAAGAAAAGAAAATAAGTGAAAGGAGTGTGCAAAATGATACAAAAATCCTCACTGCAAAAGGATAGCTTTGAAGAAGGAATAAAAAAATGGGGAAAAAGTGTAGGGAGACGGAAAAGCGAGAAGACATAACAAGACAAGTCGAGAACGAGAGAAAATGACTAAAACAACTAAAAAAAGACCAATAGAAAGAAGGGGGTGAATGCAAAAAAAACACAATAAAACAAAGAACGGCAAAAACCAAAGGACAACATAAAGCAAAGAACAAAAAAAAGAAAAGGGCAAAATAAAGCAAAGGACAAAATAAAGGAAGGGACAAAAAATGGTTCCATGCCTTGGCTGACGAAAGATCATTCCGTTTCGCTGCTTCTCTAATTCCTTTTTTGACTTGAGCCTCCTCTCTCTCAATATCTGAGAATATAAAAATAAAATAATTACATACAAAGTAAATACATACGTTCTCGTTCTCGTTCTTACATACAAAGATGTAACAGAAAATTGCAATTGATATGAAATGATGAACCGGAAAGCAAAACAAAAAATTGAAAAGAAAAAAAAAAAATGTGGAAAACTCTAAAAAAAAAAAAAAAGTTCAAGATTCTGGAATGCATTAAAAAAATATTTATTTTGTAAACGTGGCAATTTAGAAAAAAAAAAAGTTTTTCAAATACCTGTAATAATAACGATAGCAACAGCAATACATTAATACTAACAATAATAACATATAATAATAATAATAATAATAATAATAACAATATAACAATAATTACAAATGACAACATTTTCAACCTTCAACTTGCAAAGGAAAACGAAGTCAGAAAATCCTCAAGAAAACAGAAAAAAAAGAAAGTCACACTTTGACAAAGGTGACAAAAGGAAAGAATTAAATAATAAAATAGAATAAAGTACAAATTATAATTTTATGAAACAGTGAACTTGTAACCCTAAAAAAAAAGGCAATGTTAAAAATTTAATAAAACAAATAAATAAATGGTCAGAAAAAACAATTAACTATTCTGAAACCAAACTTATTTCCCTGTTGATTATTATTCTACACCTTCATATTTGTCGTTTTGCAACACAGACAATATAAACCATCCCCGAGACATCTCTAAAAGTCTCTATAGAGAGAGAGCGGGAGAGAGACACAGAGAGAGAGAGAGAGAAAGATAGATAAATTTGTACCCCTCACAGAACGCTCCAAATTTCGAGTTTCTTGACGAAGTTTCCTTTGCCACTCTCTCACTTGTTGTTGGGGAGTCAATTTCGGACCGGTTCGAAACATATTCGAAATCTTTTCCATTTTTTATCAAAGAAATTCCAAAAAAAAAACAGAAAACAGTACTTAACTACACTGCTGTTGAAATTTCTTAAATAAAAATAGCAAAAAAGGGGATAAAAATGGTCTACAAACTATGTATTTTAACAACTTTTCCTTTTTTTCTCCCTTTTATTTCAAATTTGCTTGGACACATCTTTGCATCCTGAGCATTAGGTCAACGGACGCGTTCAAATATTCGCACGTGTAAAAGGTGACACACATATGCTCAAGCCGTCTAAGTTGAGATGTGCAAACAGCCAAACACAATTGGAAACTCCATGGTACACCGCCAATCGCTATTAGCGTTGTGTACGCTAATCCCGTCCCGCTTTTTTTTTTTTTTCTCAAATAGAATTATCCACACTATTTAAAAAAAGACCTAATTCCTAATTAGAGTAATCGATTTCTTCCAAAATTTCCAAATTCCCAATTAGCGTACACCACGCTAAATAATAGTATACGCTAATCAAACGTACACGCTAATAGCGATTGGCGGTGTACAGTACACCGTCAATCGCTATTAGAGTATATAACGCCAATTCGGTGCCCTTTTTTCAAAAAAAAAACACCCGAAATACAATCCATAATTCTATTTTTTCCATTATTCTAATTAGGGTTTTTTTTCAATTAGCGTTAATAATGGAAGTACACTGCGATGGAAATAGTGTGGTGGACGGACAGGATATTTCCGTACGAAATGGTACTTTTTGAATTACAAAGGCATAAAAAGACACTTAACATTATTGCGCACACATGTGAATGTGCACTGGGAGAAAGAGACGCAAACTCGTCGACAAAAATCACGTTCTCATATGTTCGTACGTCGACCGTGTGAACAGCGGGACGGCGTACGAATTGTCAGATTTTGTAGAAATACACATATTACTGTAGACATCGAAAGGGCGGGTACTTATTATTCAGGACAACCCAAATTACAGTTAGGATTAATTAGTATATATATTTTTTTAAAAAAAAAAAAAAATCCCGATTAGTGTTAATAACGCTAATTATTTTTTTACGCTATTTATTCCTTTACTCTAATAGCGATTGACGGTGTACTGTAACATAATCCGTATTATATGTTTTTTTCCAATTATAATATGCGCGTAGTACGGTGCGATTGTTTTCGCACATCTGAAACGGGGACAGCGACGGGGACACGGAGACAACGACGGACAAGGAAACCCATTGAGACGTTTGATTCCACAGAATACCGTTGTCTATTTGTGCTGTACAGTTTGAATCATAGGTTAAAATAATTGAAAACGCTATATAATGTGGTGCAATGGTGCCGTATAAGGGACGCGTACTATACTTGAATTTATCGTCTACACCGCCAATCGTTATTAGCGTTGTGTACGCTAATTTCGTCCCGCTTTTTCTCACAGTGAACTTTTTTTATTCTCCATTAGCGCAGTTCATTCTATTTTTTTCTTTATTCTATTTAGGGTTATTTTTAGTAAGTTGTCTCTTAAATAGAGCGGTGTACGGTCAGTGTCAGGCCGTACATAAATGTACCTTTTTAAGTTAAGAAGTACAATAAATTAGTTTTAGTAACCGCGGACGCATGAGAATGTGCGTTCTAAAAAGGAAAAAAAACCAGGTCGTAAAAAATCCCGCTCGCACATATTCGTCCGACAGCCGCGTTTCGACCGTGTGAATGTACGATTTCTGTACGATTTGTCAGATTTTGTACGGAGACCTATATTAGTGTAAGCGTGTTTGAGACCAACATTTTTTTTTTCAAAGATCCAAATTACCATAACCAAACAATTAGAATGTATGATTTTTTCCAAAATTTTCAAATTCTGAAATAGCGTACACCACGGTAATTATTTTTATACGCTAAAAAAACTTACACGCTAATAACGATTGGCGGTGTAGTACGTGTACGATACGGAGATACAATATATAGCGTTCTCCATTTTTTTCTCACAGTGAACCTATAGTTTGAATTGAACCGTACTGCCGAAACTCAAAAGTTAGGGCAAAGTACAGTACGGTACAGAGTACGAACTGCAAAATACAGTACAGTACAGTACACCTTGAATCGTTATTAGCGTATAGAAATTATTAGTGTAAAGAAAAAATTAGCGTCATTCATTCTAATTTAGTTTCAGGAGACGTGGCAGATTATGGTCCACGTCTTTAAATAGTGTAATTTATAATATTTAAGGTATCAATGTCAAAATTTTGGGGTGCCGATATAGCGTACATAAGGCTAATAACGATTCACGGTGTACTGTACACCGTCGATCGTATTTAGCGTGTAGAAATTATTAGAGTAAAGAAAAAATTAGCGTCATTAATTCTAATTCAGTGCCAGGATACGTGGCAAATTATGGTCCATGTCCTTAAATAGCGTCATTTATTCTATTTAAGGTTCAAGGGTCAAAACTTAGGGGCGCCGAATTAGTGTTCAACACGCTAAATACGATCGACGGTGTAGTACAACAATATTTCTGGTTCAAAGCAACCGCAGTTGCGATGAGCGATCTCAAGTTGTGGCTTCAAGACTTCAAATGTGCGATAACAATGGGAAATTTATGCGTCATTTTTCCATACTGAAGCTGTATTATATTTCCTATAATACGCGTATATTATGGAGAAATTCCATATAGCGTTTCCAATTGTTTTTGCACATTTGAACTATGGTTGACGTCGATGGTACATCCACATTTCTAAATACGAAGTATCAAGTGTGACGTGTCACTCTTCATCGATTTTGCCGTCTGCCCTCTTCGTTGCTAGTTTGGACAGCCATGGCGCTTTTTCGAGCTCGGTTCAACTCCTTCCTTGCTGGATTTGCTATTGCTTCCGGCGTCTCCCTCACTCTACTTCAGCGAGACTTGTGGGCCAGCCATCGGGTTCTTACTCATCAGGTTTTTTTTTCTGCCCTTGAAGTGTGAAGGACTTGTTGACAAAAATGAGTATTTTCAGTCTATTATAACAACATTTGTTTTTGTTGTTTACGAGTGTCCTTTTCATAAAATATTTTTTCTAATTTCTCTCTTTAAACTGTCGCAGGTTTTCGAAAAACCTGTCAGCGTTTTGTAGATTTTGCTGACAAGAGTCGATTCTTTTTCTGAACAAACGCCGTTTGATTTGTGTCTTTTGTTTGTTATTCTTATTATTTTTTAATGATTATGTTTTATTCTTGATATTAGTGGCTGCTATGTAAACGGTAAAAAAGATGCAGTCTGCTATTTCTGTTTACAGTCATTTGTGGCGTTTGTATCATACCCTTTCTTTTTCTTTTTTGTTCTTCCTCTCAGTCCCCTTTTATCCTTACTAATCGTTTAGCTAATGTCATTGTGTAAAAGTGTTATCCAACATAATCGTTTGTTTGTCAGGATAGTTTGGATCAAAGAGACACTTCCATCAATTAAATCAGTGGAAGATATTTGCAAGATTTTATAACATCATTTTTTTTTGTACAATTATACAGTGATAATCTTGTTTTTCATGTTACTTCAGTAGCTGGTTAATTCTTACTTGCTTCCATGATGTCCTTCTTATGGTTTTACTTTCTCTTAATTTTTCTACTTCCGAAGGGAACTCACTTTTTAGAATTTCTGCTATTGTTCTACATTTGGAGAGAAACATCCCTTTTCTTGTTTTTGTTCTTTACATCTTTGTGGTTTGTTATATTGCGTAGGCAGAGGGGTACATTGCCTCCATTGAAGCACGTCTAGAAAAATTGGAGAAGCTGGCATTGTCTCCTCCTTCAGAAGCTTCCGAGAGTCCGTCTTCAGCACAAGCAGAGCCACAGGTATGTGTTATTTGCCTCTCTTCTTTTCTCTCGCTTCTTTTGAGGACTTCCAGGATGAAGATCACTTTGGAAGGAGTGTTGCTTTGTCTCTTTTATTAGTTATCTTATTAGCTATTTCTGGTATCAATTGTCCCGTCATATGGAAGTATTGCTAGTGATGAAGCTGGTGGATAAGGATGCTGCGGTTCCAGTATTTGCCATTTCTCGCATATTACAAACGAAACAGACCTAATGAACAACATTGTTATGATAAAGTATGATATTATAGGCATATGCACGCCTGCCCCATTATTCTCTTTTGAACAGCCGTTTGGGCGGAGCCTTTCTGTCAGGTTATTCTTTTTGGTCTATTTTTTATAGCAGGAGATACGTTGTGCCATTAGAATTTCGAAGAGATGTTTTGACTGTAGACTGCCTTCCTGTAGATTACACCGCTTTTCGATATTAGTGTTAGCAACACTAATTCGGTCTGCGACTTGTTTTGGCCAAAAATCATACAATCTTGTTAATAACGCTACTTAAGGGAGTGGACTTTCATTGACCACGTCAAAGAAACTAAATTAGTATTCTGAAACTAGTTTCTGTTCAATATTAATAATTCCTTTACAATACAATTCCATTTCTCAAATCTGTAACCAATTTGACAGCATTGCGCTTCACTTTTGATGGGAAAAAAACCTCCAGTTACATTTACGGCAAGGTCATCTTCCAGTTAGAACATTTCTAGCTATTTTCAGAGTCAAAGCCAGGGTATGAGTATAATCTTCTGCATCCATTGTCGGTGTAATCCAAAGTTAAAAGTGATTATGTTGGCTCTAACATTTCTCCCTTTATGTTGTACATTAAGGATCATTTTTCAGAGTCCGCATATTGGTCATAACCTTAAATCCTTGCTTTCTGAACTGGTTTGATATCAAAACACCATGTTGATAACAATTTGTGACCCACTTCTTGGAGGAAACAAAAAAAAAACTGTTATAATCAATTAGCCAACGATAAGTGTTTTCCACATTTCTGGTAGCCATAGCATCTTGCAAGTAATAAAACTGTATGTTTGGTAGGCATGGCATCGTCGAGATGAACAAGCTTCAAAAAACTTAACATTAGTGTTCAATATCTTAAAAAATCCTTCAAATTCTGAACATTGTTAACTGTCACTGCGCCTGAAAGTGAAAATCCTGAACTCTCCAAAATAGACTTCAAGAACTTCAGACAACTCTTACAGTCTGAACAAACACTTACGCCATGACATCACCGAGAGGAGGAAATCTAAAGGTCATGGCATCAGGGGCCGATTTGGTTGCCATGGTTTGACATAACTGGAAAGAAAAAAAATTGAAGCCATCCCCTCACAGAAATGTCGTTGAGGTTACAAACACTTTTTCAGATGAAATTTTGTCTAATCTTGATTAATTAGTGGTTTATCAGTCTAATGGCCACGATTAGTAATGTTAACAAAGTACATTTATTACATGTACTTCGGTCATCCCTGTACCATACTTGGGAGGTATTATATCTCGACTCATTCTACAAGTAACCCTGTTGCGTTACGGTTTGGTTTTCTAATCAAGATGAATCGACGTCGTTATGAAATGATACACATCACTATTTTTTCTTAATCGTGTGCTATTGTTCTTTAACGCTTTAAGCAGTTTTATGTGTTCTGATAGTTCTGAAGAGCACAGCGGGGATGGCAGTTTTGGTAGTCACACTTCAGGCTATTTTTAAGCTGCTACCTTTTTTAATTTTTGGATTGGTTAATTTTTTCAAATCTTTTGTAGTCTCTGCTACATCTATAAAGAACATGGTCGACTTTCATCCATAAATTGAACCGTCAAAACCTCTTTTTTTCACGACTTCACCTACAAATAATTGTCAAAATGTTCTTCCCCCGATTCTGTCTCTAACTAATTTGTGGAATAAACTCTAAAACTTCACTTTAACTTTTCCTGAACCTTCTCTGTCGATGCAATAAATGCTTTGTTGGTGATCACATTAGCTGTCACTTTTCGCAACAAGAGGAACATGAGACGTGAAGTTTGGGAAAACCTTTTTCAATTGAGAAAAAATATAAGACAGAATTTTGAAATTTTCTTGTACGAGTACCGCTATTTAGAGAATGTCAGCAATTACAGGAAGTTAGAAGTTTACATCTTGGCGCTTTTATGCAAATGTCTATTGAAGCGGTCGGTTACTTGATATTCATGTCAGATATTTGACTACTATAAGGCTGAGACTTTATGGGCTCAACAGTATTTCTTTTTTTTTGCACCATTTTAGGGTTTTTTTGTCTAAGGAAATCCAAGGTGCCATTTATTGTGTTGTTATGCGTCTCCTAAGGCCATTTCTGAATTGTGTATATTTTCTGAAGCGTTTCTTGTCTTTATCGTTTTGCAGAGTGAGGAAAGTAGTTCGTGATTTTAATATGGCCGTTGTTCAAATATTATATCACTGTCGATTCTGAAGGAAATCTGGTTTGGGCCCATTGAACCGTATCAACAATTTATGAGACGCCCTAAAATGAGACGCCCTATATAGGACCCGTTCCTCTGTTGTTACGAGAATATGATGGGAGAAGTTTTTTTGTCCATTTGAGCATATTACCTGCTGATGTTTTTTATCAGATCGAGAAAGAATTCGATCAGGCCCCAGCCCAATAAAGGTCCACTTTTTCCCACGAGAGTTGAAAGATTCCTTGTTTTTGGTGGTCTCTTGCTTAAAAAATGGTTAATCTATTGTAGCACATGGATATATCCGAAGCGAACCGGGCAAGTTCCATGCTCTTGTATTCAGTTCCGTTTCTGCGGAAATGTTGGGCACCTTTTATTTTAGCCAAGAGCCAATCAGGGCTGTACAATGTACTTAAATACCTCAAAGGTTTTGAATAGTCAAATTTGACTCACAGCTCTGTTTATCCACGTCAAATTTCATTTTGGAATTATTTGAGATTATACTGCATCGTGGGTCAGGCATGTGGTGTTCTTACTCTATTATTATTTTTCAGATTTTTTATTTTGAGTTTCTGTTTATATCACCCTATAACTGTATCTGAGTTTGACATATTTTATGTGAATCAAATCGATATCGGTAAAAAATTGTAAGCTGTTCTATCTCTTGGAGTTCCCGGCATCAAAAGAAAGGTATTGTTTTTGAACAATTCGGTACAAAACATTTCTGTATTTTGCTATGTACTCATTTCTACTATTCTGTCCTGGAAATCGAGAGATTGCTGTATTGTCGGTGCAAGTATAAATCCATTTTCTGGTGAGTTGATATTTTTTCCTTTCTTTTTAGATGAGAGTAAAATCCTTTGAGAAAACTCTTGATGTTACAATGTAGGGACAGCCTCGTTTTCAAAAGCTAAGGGACAACAAGGGTTCTAGGAGGGTTAAGGAGAGTCAGGTTGCCTTAACATTTTTTCGACAAATATTCATTTCCAGTCCACCTATCAGGATCAACATGTCACACTACGTATTCTTTCATCTCTCTGAATCGTTATTAGCATGGAGAAATGCATAGTGAGGGGTTTGTTTCAGTGTTATCGACTCTAATTTTGGTCCAAAAGGTATGGAAGATTTTCAACCGCTTAACAAATAAGCATTGAGAGTAAAACTAGTGTAATATTACTGATATTTCTATGTTCAGGGGGGCAAAATAAATGGGCAACAGAATAAATGTTGTGAACACTGAAAAGGATTCACGGTGTTATTTCAATGACGATGGAATTGACATGGAACCCGTTGCTGGCAATTTATTAAAATGACGCCAAAATTTCCGTGGGACTATGTGGTGCAATTATTGCCTCTTTGTAGCCATATCAGTACATTATGCAACAACTTGATTAGCTATTTTTGTGTACGTTTTTCCAATCTGCAAGGTCAAGAAATCGTAATCGGATCTGAACGAAATAACAACCAAGGTTAATGTTTCAGTTTCTTTCTCCCTCACTTTGTGTTATCGGGGGGACAATGACACTATATTGGTGCCTAAATTTTAGCCTCAAACCTAAGATAGGGTCCATGACACTTTTTTATTTTCTCTTGTCGCTAATCGTTTAAACAGCTCAAAACTAGCCACGTCATTCGACACTGACCTACAATTACTAACACTTGTAAACCAGAGGTAGATAATCATTGACGCTAATAACCATACACAGTGACCTAACACTAATGGAATCGTGTCAATCCGATGAAAGCAATGGCCGATGCGATGTGGTTGACATGGCGGTTGATCTCACAATCTCAAACTTTCAGAGGATATTTTTAGTAAATTTGTCACCCATCCCAGTTGCTGGCTGGCCAAGATACGTTAGGCGCTTTACCTCATCCGTACCCGGTTGCGGATATTATATATTTGTCGTCTAAAAGTCTACGTTTAATGTGCCAATTGAATTTGGTGGTCCTAGGAGACCTCCGTCGGGCCCCCTCATTGCTTTTAACCGCCAACGTGTAGCTATTGCCCTGCAGCGAGCACGACATCGACTTTCCTGCGACGGTGGCAAAAAACTACCTCCCATGCCACTTACCAAGGGATCCAGTTAGCATCCACAATTTTAGGGGTTTGTTAGGGTTGTGGGTAGTAGGTCTCTTTTCTTTGTGGGTAGTCATCTTTGGTAGTTTTGTTTCGTTCTGGTGGTTATTTGTTTTAGTTAGCGTTGTCTTCCCTCCCTCCCTCCCCTCCCTTTCGCGTTCGTGATATTGTTTAACCATTTCCAAGTTTTCTACTCATGTGTGATGACCAAGCTCCGATATGTGTGCCAATTGGTGAGCAAGATAAGTGTGGCACAAAATTGATTACTGAACTGCTTGTGCACCATTAGGCGTGACCTACGCCTTTTTGCATCACCTCTAATATGAGGAACACAATGATTATATGTGTAAGTCATGACCCAAACCGTTAATGCATGTATAGCGCGACGAACATTGTAGAATCGTAGGTTGTGCTTCCCACGGGTACGCATCACAACACGCCTTACAACGGCTTCGTTGACGCGTCTTCGCAACTTGCGAAATCGAGCCTTGCCTTGTAATGTAGGCTGGACGGTTATAAAGGCAATATGGACTACCAATCGGTATAATACTTCTCCTAAAGTGATTGGGCGGATCCCTTATTTAGTTTGATAGCAAGTAATAAAAGGACAACACATTGATAAAAGCAAAAAGTCAAACGACCCAAGTGGACGATGATGTGTAAAGAAAACATTAGGCGGACGATCCCCGTGCTCAACATGGACGGCCTCAATCACATTAAACAAAAACGTTGAAAACGAGCCATAGTCTCAAAAGCCCCACTAATACCTCTATGACCCAGTATGACAAGTATTTAGAGTGAAAACATGAAGATGGAAGAACCAAGAATCAGCGTTCATCGAATCCAAGGTGAAAGGCGTCTTGTTCCAAAGTGCGCACAACTATTGGGATGAAGGTGTATAACATGACGAGGGTCTTCCGAATCATAAGCCCCTAAAACATCACGATCACGAAGAAAAGTCTAGTCCCCATTCGTAGGGCCGACGGGGATTGCACTCAAAGACAAAAAAAAAAAAAAGGGTACTCGAGAAAGGATGCCAATGGCTACAAAATGTCCACAACCCTTTGTATAGCGTGGGTAGTTGGCACAGGCCGTGAAATAATATAGACAGCATCTACAAGGTTAATGCGTATATTTGTGTTGGGGAAGAGATGAAATTTCGCTGCCGGATGAGTATTGTCGCTGTCGGGGGAAATCCGGAAATGTGCTCTGCCGGCTGGGATAATTGCTGTGGAGAGGATGTACGTCAGCTTCACATAGAGCGCTCGCCGATGTTTCCCCGATTCTTGGATTGAGTGGATGTGGCTAATCCCTTGTCTGACAAATGGCCAGATTTTGATACGTGTAAACGGCAGACTGATCGGCCGGCATATTTGCAGAACATTTTTTGGTGCTCCACGAATGACCAATCTCTTTTCATTCTCGTGCTAAAGATCCGAGTTTGTCGTTTGGTTCCCAAAGATTCTAGATTCACTGCGTATTATATAGCAATACACAGATTACAAAAAAATGGCAGTAAATCAATGTACTGATTTTGTATAAAGGCAACGTTTCCTTATCGTCATAGAATCAGTTGGCTCCAATGTTTGGTGGAGTGTACTATTCTGTAAGTGCTACCTGAACTTAGATTCCGTATCCTTGACACTCGACTTTGGGATTGCATTATAAATAGTGCACCAACTCCGTGCAGCATCAATATCGATTCTGGATCGTATGGTTCAAGATTCCAACCATGTGCATCATTTCTGCGACTTTCTTGACCGTCATAACCTCACTGCTCTTTTACGCTTGACTATGATTCCATGTTAGCAGCTGCTGTAATGTTACTGCCACGTGTAAGAAGCGGAAACGTTTCAGACTTTCAACGCAGACAAAGGCTCCGGGGACTTGAACACAACAAAAATGTTAAACTGCATTGATCAGGGGAAATACCATATTTTGGTTACCTGTCCAGCACGGAAAATATCTAAAAAACTTTTGTTGTCCAGAGGAATGTTTCAGTTGCCCGATAAAGATTTTTCTGCCGGACCTAACGTTTTATCTGCCCAAATAAATGCCTGATTCGCCAATTTTATATTTTTTTCCGCCCGGAATAATATTTGTTCTGGGAATAGGCTTTGACAAACTTTTCGGTCACTGTCGCTTTCTATCTCCTTTCGGCGATTCGCGGCACTTTTTTAAACGCCACAACAACAGGACTGAGACACACGGAACAGCAGTTTTTTGCCACTTCAAATTGTCTTGGTCTTGCACTTGTGCCGAATGGTGAATACAAGTTCGAACCTGCCAAAGAAATACAGTGAAATCCACCGTTGTCTTCCCTCTCTTTTCTTTTCTTCATGTAATTATCAAGAATAACGTATTGATATGTGTGAAGTCTTTCACAAGTGAAAAGAGATATTGAAGGAGTACATCTTTTTATACAGGCTCTTTACATGTAATATTATATCCTTCGGCTGTCGCTTCTCTCGCATATTCCTTTTTTTTACATGTGTAGATTAATCTCTTTTTCAAATGTTGGACATTCATGTGCGAGTAGATTTCAACTAGGTTTTTTTATTCCAGACATATTTTTTTCGTTTTTCTTTTTTGTAAATAAACTGCTGTTTTAACTTTGTCATCTGCTCTTCATCCGAAATGTACTGATATAGTATATGTAACCCAGAGTGAATATTGTAAAGAAATCTACATTTGTATATACATTGTCTATATTTATTTTTTATGTACACCGTTTTTGCATACATTAACAGTTGCTCTACATACGACTCACTGTACATACCTACTTTTAAGAGCAGCAATCATCTATGCCACTACATCTGCATTCTTGTTAATAAGATTTTGTAAATAGTCGTCCTTGTTGAGATTTTAGTGCCCTTTACTAGTGGACAGAATCTAAAGGAAAACTACATGTTTATTTAACTGCTGCATTTTGCCCAAACTTTGGTACTGTCCTTATAGAGCCTTTTCTTATAAACATAAGGAAGCCTCTTATGATCCGAAACACCATGTTATTAGCTGGATTACGTTCTTTAATTTTGTAAATAGATCTAGGTTACATACCTGAGAGCATCATCTTCACGCACCTATTCAAACTTAACGGAAAAATAAGTTAGTTGTTAAAATGTATATGGCTTTTGGATATTCCTCGGCTGGAAGCCATGCCTCCTTTCTCACTTTGAATTCTTCCGGTGGTGATCACACTGTAAATATTCAAGGAAAGTTTCCTACTTGGCTGCGAGGTAAGCCGATCTTTTCAATCACTTGCACTTGCGACCAGTCGTCTTTTTTTTCTCTTTTTGTTCTCATCTGTTGTTTTGTTTTCATACACTATATGGAAACTATGATATGGAGTACAGACTTGCAAAAACTGCCGAGATTATGGTCAAGTTGTCAGTGGTTATTGAGCCTGCCCACCAGTTCATGTCTGCTTGTTGAATCATCTCAATGGTTTTGTACAAATTGTGATTTTATGTCCTTGTGAATGGTAGTATGTGCCATTTGCATGCATGCTGTTGATAAAGAAAGAACCATCATAGGGGTTCCTGTCTACCAAACCATTTAGATTTGTGATCTAAATTTGGTTATTTCAATTTGTTTTTTTGTATGATTTTGTGCCACAGAACCATTTCCTGTCAAACAGAAAGTCACCAGTTTCTCTTTTCGTCCCCAATACATGAGAATTATTGCTGGACGTTCAAAAGTGCCTTCTGGACACCGGGATGGGCCTTTGTTACCCCCAGTTTCGTCTTTATCTGGAATTGCATCATCACCTCTGTTGAACAATATTGATGCAGCATATGGTACAACTCCAGGAGCGTCAGCTTATGTAACTTCTTCTTTTGAGACTTATGTTGATGAATTGGAGGTATATCGAGGACTTGTTCTCGACACTACATATAGGTGTGTATGTAATGCTGTCTTCTTCCACAGAATTCAACGCACCTTGAATCTTTTGATTTCTCGAAGGACTGTCATATCATTGTCTCATTTTGCTTATATTTCTGAAAGTGGATCTTGAACTTACAGCATATTTTCATGGGCAAAAACATAAATTGGAAACAAGATTCCTGTCAGTAGATGCCTCCTGTTGGTCAGGTGCCTGATCTCCAGATCCTTTTGACAATGTTGTCCGCTCCTTGTTATATAAGTGCTATACCTGCTTGTGCTTTGTATTGGATAATTCCGACATTGCAAAATGACTTTATATCATTGTTGACGAATGACACGTAGAGGCGAGATTATTCCTGCAGGCCAATCAATGTTGTGTGCTGGAAACGGGCACTTGTTTTGCAGATTCTGGATAAGGTATGGTAGTTCCTTGCCGATCGTCTATAAGTGAACGAAGCTGTTAATTACTAGGTGTTTTTGGTTTTCCTTGTTTCCAGTTGTGAGCATTATTTTTATGATTTCAACATCGGTTCTTATGAAACGTAGGCATATGTGACAGCAAGTTTTTTGTTTTTACAGGCAGACGTCCTTCAATATTATGACCAAGTTGTGAGGTCTCCGAATCAAGTTTGGCCGCTTCCTGCTGTACTGCGGGTGAGCAGATGAGAAGATTTCCCTCTGCCAAATTGTTATGTAATCTTGTGTTCTTCATATCTTATTGGAGGCCAATTTTGTGATATATGTTGCTTGAATAGGATTATTTGTGATGCATCCACATGGAAACGTCTGTGTCATTTTGATTGGACTTTTCGTCCTGATTTTTTTATTTTGTTCCTTTATTTCTGATCTTCGTTGGATAAGCTCTCAGTTCGTGAGTATTCCTGGTTGTCTGTAAATCAATTTCATTAGACATGAGTAGCGGACACTCTTTGAAAAAACGCTGGTAGGTGACTACCTGTTTTCTGAACCTGTCCTAAATACCTTTCAAATAAGGATTTTCTTGCATTTCTATTGTATCTCAAATGAGTTACTTGTTACCGCAGATCAGCAATTTTGTCCACTCTCCAAAGGATAAGAAAAGGAAGCTGAGCCTTAGTCGCAACAACATTTTTCTTCGCGACAAATTTACTTGCCAGTAAGGATCCAGAATTTCTCAAGACAAAGCAATGTGCTCTTCAAGGAGTCTTATTGTTCGTGAACTTTCTGAAAACGGGTCAGACATTTTCGTTTGAGCCTAAAGCATAGGCCTAAAGCAGCTTTGACTTTTGCCAGTAACTTGTGTTTGAAACATGAAATGCAGTAACCAAGTTTGTAAAAATTAAAAGGCATAATTGTGTAGATGATGTAAGTACCTGTTTCTACCAAAACGCAAAGAGCAAAGGCTAGATCTAAGAAACTTCAGAAGCCAGCCTCAGTTGAAGGAGAGGAAGGCGGGCTGGATCACTTATGCAACATGTCTGGAGAACTCAGGATTTGCAATTCTTGACTATCGTGGCTCTATAGGGATTCCCCTAATTGATCCTTGTTCCTCTTGTTTTATTGATGTACCTGATCTTGCCCTCAAAATTTGCTGTGCCTAAGTTGTGGAGATGTGTATGGATATTGGCGTCTAGGTGAGTACTTTTATCTTCATTTATGGAAATAGTGTTCCATTACTATCATTTTATCACCACCAAAGTTGAAGTGAAACCAAATCGAATGGACACCGTTACCAAGCAGGCAGGCTGTCACATATTAGAAATTTCCAAATGGCCAAACAAAATTCCAAATAGCTGACAGTATTCCCTGATGGGTAATCAGCGCGAGAGTATCAGATGTTCAACTAGTAGTCTTATCTTTAGAATGGTCATTAAGTCTACCAATTCTGTTTTGCAATTCTTCTTGCATTTCCTTACGTAGTTATATTGTCCTTGCTTGCCTGATTCTCCCAGGTACTGTGGCAGTAAAGATAATTTGACGATTGATCACGTGAAAGCACTGTCTCGTGGGGGGGGTTCTTCATGGGAGAATCTGGTGAGTCACCAATTTTTCATCGGTCTTCTGTAGTTAAATAATTATGAATAAGTATTTTCAGTCGTAAGAGAGACTATTCTTGTTGCACTCCATTTTTATCACTTCCCCATTACTTGCAAGGCGACTGTTCAATTCTATTCTTCAGCTTTTTTAGCTTAAGTTCAAACGTAGCAGCAAAGGGTGATGGGGTATCTCCTTTTCACTATGCAAGTTTTTGTACCGTTTACGGATAAATAAACTAACGGTCAAATTGATGCTGGAGCCTAATTGCAGATGCGTTTCCTTACTCTTTATGGCTCTTCGGTTGTGTAAAGCAGGTAACAGCATGCTCGCCTTGCAATTTGAAGAAGGGAGACAAGAGTCCTATTGAAGTTGGAATGAAGCTCATGAAGAAGCCTCGGGTAAGTGAAACTTTTTCTCTTTGCTAATTGGGGTTGGAGTGAGGGAAGGGGGCCTGTCAGGAGATCAGTAGCTTGAATTTAACATAAGTAGAGAGATTATTGTTGTTTCCTCAGGAACCTAAGGAACTTGATTCAAGGGAGCTTCCACCAAACTATAAGACATATCGTAGCCTCAAACGACATGCTCGAACTCCTGTGGAGTGGCTCGATTGGCTGCCACTTAAACGTCCGGATTTTTATTAAAATTCTCGAGGTTGGGAAATTTCCTACACTTCCATGTGCACATTGTATAGTTCATTTAACGAGATTGTAGGCTGGCTAATGTAGTAGCCACATTGACAGACTCAAGACATTCTAATAGGTGGATGGCCGATTCCCTCTATAGAACTGCGTAAATTTATAGTACTAGGCATGTTATTGGCTGGTTTCGATTTTTTCTTTGAACAGATGTGGTATTTGGGCAGACAAGGGGCATTTGGTTTTGTAGCTCAAGAAGCTGGTTGGGAATTGGTGGGGTTGTCAACAGTAAATAGATTTTTACTATGTGTAGGAGATGTAGATGTGTATGTTTGCATCGAGAGACTCATACAATGGAGAGTCTGGAGCTAATGCTCCATATGGGAAGTGCAATATATATTTCAGTACATATAGATTGTCAAAACACTGAATTTGTTTGAAAGTGCTTCCATGTAATCTTTTGGACGAGGGAGCTTTTCATGGATTGATTCTGCTTTGTATGAAGTCACAAGGTCATTTGATTTTGTTTTTTGTTGTCTTCATTTTTTTTCAAAAGCTGTGTTTCAGCTTCCATCTTTGTACACATTTTGTTATATAGACCGTGGCATTTGTGTTATATGTGGCAAGTATGACTTCAATGCAGCCTACATGAGAGCTACTTTGCAATGTAGCAAGTGTGTAGTACAGTTGTGACTTGAACTGTGGCCTGTATCTAATCATCTATACATCTAATGACTATGGGTGTGCATCACTCTGAAAGTTGAGTCCCATCAGGCCATTTTTCTGGTCACTGTATGATGAATTTTTAACTATTTTCTTGTCTTAGGCTGTCAGATTCTCTGACGGCATTTAATGGTGGAACTGTCTTTAATTGGTCATGCTATGAGCGGTGTCTCATGGTGCGCTACCCTTAAAGTTGCTGATGTCATACTATTGGTACAAAGATGATGTCAGGTGTATGGCATGTTTGTTGAGAATACGTTTCACTCCTGAAAAATTTATAGAGAGTCGTTTTGAATTGTAGACAGGTCCAACTGTGTACACTACACCGTTTAATACTTCTTTACTACATAAAAACATTTTTTCTTTGTGTATACTTGTTGGATTGCTGATCAGACGGTTGTCATTGAAAGGTGAGACTCCTCCCTTCCTATTACCGGTCTTCACATGAGAGCTGGACATGTGTGCATGGAGAAAAGATGTTTTAAGTGGTGAAAAAAACATTAATGTCAATAGCGATATACGGTGTACCTTGCTATGTGAAGTGGAAGTAATGCCTACCCACTAACCTTTGCTTTTCGCCTCCATTGTATTTCACTATTGTGAATGTACCATCGCGCTTTTTAATAAAGTCAGCCCGTTGTGTTAAAGTAATGTTACTGATACATTCAAATACTGACATGAAGTATAATATTTTCCATGAGCTAGCAGAATTTCTTTATTCTCCATCTTTTGGAAATAACCAAAAATAAACGGTAAGAGTTTTCAGTGTTACCCTGCTTGTAGTTTTTCAGATTTGGCCATGTACCCCTGGACTCAGATGGTTTACCATCGTGTTTTTTTAATTCAGTCGGTTGTTTTATCAGATGAATCTTCCCAATTTATGTTCTCTTGTAGGATCTACCTATGTTAAGACAGGGCCAGGAGATAATACCTTATTCAGTTTTTCGAACAATTTTTCACAATGCTTGAGGATTTCACATAAATTAACATTTCAGTATTTTTGCGGAATCTGTATGGGGTGCTGCTGTTAGAGAAATTGTTTTCATGAATTGTGGTTAATAGGTGGTTAACTCTAAGAATAACTGACCTTCGTGACGGATGTGGAGACCAACTGATTCTTAGTGGGAATGACTCTTTCACGATTGATTTTCATGACTTGCAATTTCATATGCCATAGCATTAATCATAGGACAAGAGTGCAAAAACGCGCTCAAAAGCTACAACTGGTAACCCCTTAGCATATGCGTATTATGCTAGAAAGACTTACAATACACGTGAGTTACTAGATATGGCACTTACATGCTTTTCCATTCTTTTGGTCTTATGGCAAGAATTGTCCAGTTTTCATGACGTTTGATTTACTTAGTTCCTTAGTTTTCGGTATAGTTTCTCGGATCTAGTTTTTTGGAAGACTTAAGTTTATATGTTGCATATATGTAGACTTAAGAGATTTAACTAAGCTGGCTTGAATTTCTAAGTCCACAAGTCCTTGATACTTGGGAGGTGAATTGCAGACGTAGTTAATCAGAATTCATTTAGTTTGACTTTTGATTTACTTAGTTCCTTAGTTTTCGGTATAGTTTCTCGGACCTAGTTTTTTGGAAGACTTAAGTTTATTTGTTGCATATATGTAGACTTAAGAGATTTAACTAAGCTGGGTTGAATTTCTAAGTCCACAAGTCCTTGATATTTGGGAGGTGAATCGCAGACATAATCAGAATTCATTTAGTTTGACCAAACATAGTATTGGCTACAGCATGGCGATACGCGATTTTTTCCGATATAACGCATCGTACCTTTTCTCGATAACATGAATCGTCGCACGGAAACTCCTTTGCAATAGGGAACCGATTCATTACCGATATAGCATGTGTCCACCGATGTATCCGAGCGATTCACACGATATTCATCGCTCCTCTCAACCCGTTCTGCTGCAGTGAACAGGATGACATGACCCAGCTGCCAGGCAGCCATGGCTATGGCTCCGTTTGCACGCTTCGTGACGCTCTCTGGCTTGGCGCGATGCAACTCTTCCTCTATTGCAACAACGATGTATTCTTCATCTTCTCTCATGAAAAAACATCAAATGTTTAATATAACTTCCTTCTACACATGCCAGTCTTTTCAGAAACCATGGTGTACGGACAAATCAACGAATATCAGTTATATTTACAGCTCTTCCAGCATGAAAGCCATAAAAATTGATGAATTATCGATAAATAAAAAAAATCGTCATAATACTCTCTTGAATTTTCCTTTATCTGAACGTGATCCAAACCACTGCTGTACCTTGGAATCTCTTCTTTCTTGGAGGCAATCTGCACGCCAGGCCTGTATTTCTGTTGGAGATTCATTTCTAAAAGAGGATGGTGGCCCCTCAAAAGCAGAGCTTTTTCAAGAAATAGAATGGCTCTTGGATGACTTAGTTGCAGGAATCATAAAATTCGACAAAGCTGAAGAAATCAATGACTTCAAATCTGGAGCTGTTTGTAGCTCTGTCATTCAAAATTCTCAAAATTCATCTTCATTTGAGCCTTCCACGTGGAAAGAAGTTTTTGCAATGCTTCCTGTTTCTTATCGGAATGCTAATGAGCATAACCCTGGCCTTAACACATCTGGTCCTTCTGACATTAATAACCCCGTTTATCTAAAGCTTCGAGCAAGTTTAGAAGCTGAAATCGCTCCCCTCTGGCTGGAGAGGTTAGAGAAAAGGACTCCATTTCAGTACATAGTTTCTGCAGGATATTGGCGAGATTTGATCCTCTTTGTTCGCTCAGGAGTGCTTATTCCTAGACCGGAAACTGAACTTCTTGTCGATATGGCAGCAACTGCAATGTCTGAAAATCCTGTACTTAAGGAGCATCCATGGACAGACTTAGGAACTGGCAGTGGAGCCATAGCCATTGCTTTGGCACTAATTTTGCCATCTTCCACAAAGGTGATAGCAGTCGATGCCAGCGAAGAAGCTATATCAGTTGCTTCAGTGAATGTCAAACGATATCATCTTCAGGTGAGAATCTTCTTCAGTTTGTCTATTCTTTAGGTGTGAATCTTCAGTTTGTCTCAAATTCAGGTGTGAAGCTTCTTCGGATTGTTTCATCTGCTGGAAGTTTTACAGTTTCAATCTGGAGAGGCAGTTTTGGAGCGAAATGCAACTGGCTTTTTCTTATGCAGTTATTGCATTCGGACTGAGAAACTTATGGCCTCTTGTGTGGATTTAGCATGTTCGTTTGATGTATGGAAGTACTTCAAGACAGTTCGGGAAGCCACTGGATGCATTTGCTAAACCGGTCTGAGGAGCACATATTTGAAATTAATTCGTAGTTATTCAAATTATTGTCAAAATGTTTTGTTTGTGGCTTGGTCTTTTCTAGGTTTTGTTTGTTTCGTCGGCAGAGCTTTCAACCATAAGTACTTCACATGCTTGATTCAAATTAAAGGCTTCGCACGAGTCATATAAACCATAACAAGCCATTCTTTACCATGCTTACTTGCAGAAAGGTGGCCTTAGTGCTATGGAAGTTTTTTGTTTCATGAGTATGTGATCGCACTTATAATGTCTTTTTACCAATTTAAGCTTTTGTTTCCTATTTTACAGTTTATAAATCTTCACAGAGGTTTTTTTTTTTGTTTTGCAGGCTCGCATCGATGTGGCTCTTGGAAGCTGGTTTGCTCCCCTGGAGAATCTCAAAGGTCGGTTGGGAGGAATAGTCAGTAATCCTCCTTACATTCCTTCACAGAATCTTAAAAGCCTTCAAACTGAGGTTGGACGCCATGAGCCTCACCTGGCTCTTGATGGAGGACCTGGGGAAGGCACAAATGCAATAGGAGAAATTGTTGAAGGAGCTGTAGTATCTCTCATGCCAGGAGGTTTTCTAGCCTTAGAGGTAAGACACGAATATTTTTAAATTTGAGCATTTTATCGCTGAAATCTGGACATTGGCAGTTTGCTGAAGCAAGAATTGCACTAAGCTTGTTGTAGTAGACCTATTTTTTTATCGTTAATCCTGAAGGTTTTATTTTGCAGAAGCATTCCAATATGCCAACACAAAAAGCCCCACATCTTCCTTTTAGAAAATCAAATTTTTGGTCTAGTGCTACGTTTGTTGCCAGCAATCGGCGTATCGTTAATCGCATTTCACTCAATTCTCAACACCATACCAGCACCTTTGACGGACGTGACAGATCTAAACAGAGATTGAAATTCTTTTTTCAGCTTTTAGCATATTGCAGTTGCAGTTGTAGTCGCGCCCATTTAAAGCAAAACTTCACACACCCATTGACCACCAAAATTTTGTGCTGAAGGACCAGAAAAAAAAGCTAATTGCTTAGTGACTTGCACCCTGAGTTTATGTGAAAGGAGAATGGACCTTGGAACTAGAATTTAATTATGTATAAGGAGGATGGGTGTGCAGACTAATGGTGGCGGACAAGCTGAGCTGGTTGCAGCACAAATTGCATCTTTGCCGGGCTCTCCATTTGATTCTATAAAGGTGACATGTGATCTCGCGGGAGTTTCAAGATTTGTCAGCGCTATCCGGAAACCGTCATCGAGACCTCCACTGACATAGCTGGAGTCTCGAGATTTGTCGACAATATCCAGGAAGACAATATCCAGGAATCGTCATGGAGGCCTTCAGCCTTTGCTGACAGGTGGAGTCTTCAAATGCAACTTGAGCTTTTTGGATTGCAAACGTTTGATAAAAGTTGTATCTCTGCATAATTTTGGGGTTTTTGTTCTTTACACGATGAACTCACTAAAAATAAAAGGAGAGGAGGGTGCATTTTTTATGGCATTATCACTCAATTTAGAAATTAACGCGTCATTCAGACCATTTTGCAAGCCTAATAGGATTCAATGCTCCGCTGTGGGGCTCTGTGTCTCTACTTTGTTTGTTCATGTTTGTATAGTGTCATTTGGGTAGTTCGACATGCGGAAAATTACAGATTAATATATTGAATAATTGCCTTCATACTTTTAGAAATCATGTGCATTCACAAAAAAGACCAGTGCACCAGAGCAGGGCTGTAACAGATGGTCATCTTTTCTTTTTCCCACTGTGTTAGACGATACTACTTGTTAGTCCTACTAGCTAAGAGTAATTTAATTATGCCGTGCCTTACTAACCTGTCATATTCACGTAGGTTTTACTTCACATGGAGCAAACAAGGATGCGTATGCATTGTGGACCATAAATATCTGCACAATCGGTTTACATTACTAATCTGTCACAAAAGGTTTAATTTAGTAGAAAAAAGTATTTCCGATGTAATGGATTCGTAGACTTCTCATATCATCACCTACATGAATGTGATAAAAAAGGCTCTGCAAAACTAAGTTACTAGCAATCCTTAGAAGTGGTTATGATGGTAAAAGTTTGAAAGACAAATCGCTGTTAATCACCTTACATTGAAATCCGCTATAGATCAAATGGCTGTGAACTTGCCTGTACTTAGATGTTGAAGCGTTTGTCTAACCTGCAAAAGGGAAACCCTAACCCTGAAAAGAAAAACACAAGTACCTGTGTGAACCACTAATCCTTTCTGTGGATGCATATGAAAACATGAAAATGCTCCTTTCTGTTGATGCATATGCAAATGCAAGTATGATGGCAGTTGGTTTACACCAAACTTGCTTGCACCTAACATTAATTAGAGAGATTATTGCTGATTTTCTCAGGAACATAAGGAGCT
This sequence comes from Zygnema cylindricum, assembly GCA_037447655.1. Classification (NCBI taxonomy): domain Eukaryota; kingdom Viridiplantae; phylum Streptophyta; class Zygnematophyceae; order Zygnematales; family Zygnemataceae; genus Zygnema; species Zygnema cylindricum. The sequence goes on along the minus strand of JBBHKE010002503.1, from coordinate 72,562 downwards.
GATTTCAAGGGAGCTTCGAGCCAATTATAAATCACACAGTAGCTCGAATGACATCCTCAAAACTCCTCGTCCTCCTGTTCGATTGGCTGGCCCTTTAAGTGTCCGTATTTTTATTGTTATTTTCCAGACCGGGACGTTTCCTACGCTTCAATGTGCAAACTCTATAAATCATTTAACGAGATGTGGACTGGCTAATGTAGTAACGACATTTAGAGCCTTGGGGCAGTCGAATTGGTGGACAACCAACTCTTTCTCTTCATGTAGAGTGTAATTTATCGCACTAGACATAGGACGGTTCTTAAAATTTGTTTACAGAGTTCTTTTGGCATACAACTCGTTTCAAGAATCATGTTTTCTTGGCAACAGTGGGGTTTAAAATAGAAATAAAAAAAGGTTCCAAAACTATGTGCAACAGATACACACACAGTGTGTTTGGTTAAACAAGACAAAAAATCCCCGTTACATGGGCAAGGTTTGTGTTGTGTGTGTTTATACATGTACAGAGTTTTTGTACACTATATTTGGGAACAACTACAGGTGGGTTTTTTAATGAACTATACAAATGTAAATTATATGTGGGAATAACAACCATAGGGTGTTTTGATTTACAACACAAATATAGACAATTTTAAACCAAGAGAATGTCCCATGTAAGATGTCATTCTGTGCAAACAAATATGTTTTGAAGTTCATAATATTATTTAATCTACTTCACAACAAGAATATCGTAGTTGAGATTAAATGTGTTTATTGATGATTGAGTTTCACCTTTGTAATAACGTCGTATAATGATGTGTTGCTCTAGCAATTTCAACTGAATAACTAAACTAACCATTCTCCGCCTATATCTATGTGTAACTGCTGGAAATCAAATGTTATTTTTTAGCTACAAATTTCATGTTGGTGTGTTTTATTACACTATGCATTTGAAATCATAACCTTAGCATATCATTTGTCTACTTGTGTCACTTATAATTCAACTGATGTACACTATGCATAAATAAAACCTTTGTAAACAACATTCTTGGTATACATTACGTTTTCATCCTCAAGTATCGGTTCTTCAATCAACACTTTAACATTGGCGTGTGAGGTGAACCACGACAATGACACATATAGTTGTCCGTGTGCAAACACTGATTGGGGCAAATACAGTCCTAAGTGGTGTATTGATTGTCCTTGTGCTTTGTTGATTGTCCTAGCAAATCCTATTTGTACTGGAAATTGTCGTCGTTTGATTTGGAATGGCAAAGTTTTTTCGTTGCTGCTCATCGGTATATGCGGAATGAAAATTCGGTGTTTCGTGCAACACCAGTGAGTATTTTTGCGTGAATGCAGTTTCTGAAAAGACCCACCACTAGGAGTTTGGTTCCAATACAAAGCCCTTGCGTGAATGCAGTTTCTGAAAAGACCCACCACTAGGAGTTTGGTTCCATTACAAAGCCCTTTTTCACCGTTGATATTACGCAGTAGAATGAGTGGTGTACCTGTTTCAGATTGATAAATGTTAATTAATATGTATTCAATATCTGATTATATTTTTTTTGTTAATATGATTTAATTTATGGAAATTACAGATTATGGTTTGTATTTAAATGCATATTTATATTAATGTTTAAACAAATAAATAACATGTGAACTTGCATTAATTTGATTTATGTTAAAGAATATGAGTTTAATATATAATTATGTTATTTAAGTTAATTTCGATTTAATCATAGGCATTACGGATTGTGGATTATTGATTATATAAATTTTCAAATTGATATTTAGAGACTTAAATAATTGTGTGATATATGAAGTTCGGAGAATAATTGATGTACCTATTTTTAGTTTGAGGTTGTGCGGTGGGATGCCACTGATTGTTAAGGAGTTGAGGAATTCTTGTGGCAACAATAATTGTTGGTCAGGTTCTTCGATTTCCACTAAGGCTACAGAAATGTATTCATGATCTTGTTCTAGTATTTTCCTCATCAGCAAGTTGTAGACAATATTAACATCCACATTGCGGGGAGATAGTATAGCACGATCTGAGATGTATGCATCGCAAATGTATGATACGTCTGGAAAGGTGCATTGAATGAGGTTCTCCAAGTTTGTATTCATGTCATTGCTTCTGTGTACCACTATAACTTTTGGGAGCTTTATGTACCCTGGTGCTAACTGTGGGTGTACTTCGTGTCTCCCCTCCCCAACTTGAAGCAAGAAGTCAGCGAATTCCTGGAGTGGTGAGGCGACAAAGTCATCTTAAGCTGTGCGAACGCAGATATTTATTTTCAGACGACGATGTTTGAATTTTTGCCATAAGGGGTTGTTTTTTACGCATGCTGCGATGATTTCAACATCTTTGGCTTTTTGAATAACTGGGAGGCATTGACGAAACTCGCCCGCTATGAGAAACACTACGTTCCAAAATAATTTGTGATCTCCTCGTAAATCTTGCAACGTTCTATCCACAGCCCCAAGTAGATGTCGATAAGATATAGAAACTTCATCCCAAACGATTAGAGAGGTTTGACGTAATGGCACTGCAAGACCTCTGATTGAGAACAGATATTGCATGTAGATTGAGCATCTATATCTAATAAAAGCTTAAATCTTGAGAGTGTTGTTTTTCCTCCTGTCAATAACAATGCTGCTATACCACTTGCAGCAACGACAGTAGCTATTTTGCCGTTAATACGCACTTTTGCCAAAATCTTCTCTATGACAAATGACTTTCATGTTCTTCTTGGTCCATCAAGAAAGGAGCAAGTTTCGGTCTTTGAGGTATCTTATACTATTTATAACTACGCCATATGTTTTTTTTTTGTTCCACATTCAATGTGGTGACTAAAGATAACACTCGTGTCATGTCTTGAAGATTGTAGGATTTTTGGGCGTATATTAATGGATTTCGTTTTTCTATTTGACGAATGAGATACTCTGGATAGTGTGCCAATTGGGGTATAGTTGGATAGTCCATAAGAGATTTAACGCCCCCACGTAGGAATTGTTCGATGTCCAATAAAGTTTCGTATTCTACTTCTCGTTGAAGATTCTCATTATTACGCGACTCATAAGCTGTGTAATTCGCGAGATTTCCATAGTGGATTTTCTCAAACATATCTTTGAAGTGTTTTGCCCATAATGATTTTGCGGATTGAAGATTAGCGCAGAGGAGGATTGTGGCAAATAGGTGTCAGATTTTTTTTGGCATTTGGAATGTTACCGCTTCTTCTATGCATTTTCCCCACTCTACATCATCATCTCGAGGTCCCATTGCACTTGCAACTTTGGTAAATATGGCATATTCGACCCCTTCGATAGTACACAAATCTTTGAATGACTGTGGTCTTCATCGATAGCAAAGTAATAAACGCACATAATAACGTTAGGATTCAACAGGTGAGCAGATAACCATTCTCCCCAGGACACTCTGATTAACTGTTACTCGTTTTTGCCAATATTTATTCGTCCAAATGTAATGTTTGGGATTTCTATATACAAAAGGGAGCGTGCGGTCTCATCATTGGCACATGAGTCGAAGTAACTTGTAAGTTTTGTAGATGATGCACAATTCAAAATTGTTGACGTATTATTTGTTGCATGAAACATTACCATCTGTTGATGAGGTAAATGCACGGGAAGCTTTTCTACAGTGTGAGACTGAGCTTGTAAGGGGAACTCAAACAATCGCCAACATGAGTTCGATGTTGACACATATCGCGCATCTAAGTATTATTGAATTTCCTCTCTAAGCTCCTTGTATCCCACTAACACTGTAGCGCGATCATGCCATTTGTACACATATTCGTACAAATATTTGACCGATACTATTGTTAACCACACTTTAACGTTAATGTGACAATTGTACTTATGCGAAAACCAAGGGTTGTATGGCACAACAAATTGATTATCAAGTGTTTTACCATTTTTTGTAATAACACGATTGTTATTTCGTCTCCTATACATAGGATATCCATTACCGTCGTCTTGAGTCTCCTCACAAAATGCTTTTGGAAATCCTTTATTGCATTTACCATCATGTAAACAACGGACGTCACATGGACCATACATCATACATGTTGTCATTGTTTTGTACGATTTCTTGTTAATGGGATTAGGTATATGTGCTGAAGCGAACACAACATATTTTGTAGGTGTTCCAGGTTACATATTTTGTAGGTGTTCCAGGGTTGTCGTCATCAGCTAACATTTGGAGCAAATGTGCATGAGGCAAACCGCATTTTTGAAACTCAATCACGTGAATTCTTGCCATCTGTACTCGTAATACACCGTCTAAAATGTCTTCAAGTATAGCTTTTAGCTTCAGTGAAAACACGCGCACAACAATAACAGATCGGTTAGAGGCACTCTCTCCTAGTTTCAATTATTGTTTGATTTCTTTCCATTTAGGATTACATATCACTATTATGAATAAATCTGGCTTGCCGAGTGCACGGACAATTGCCATGGCGTTTTGGTATTGTTCTTGCATATATCTATCACCACTTTTGAATCTTGGCGCTAAGATGATGTGTCGCCCTGTTCTTGAAAAATCTTCATTGTAGTGGTTTACCACGACATTATTTGTTGCCGAAACGTTTGCGTGACTTTGTTGCCCTACCTCATCGCTAACGACACGATGGTCGCATGGTATCAAATCCATTAATCCCCCATACAAATTTGCACGCAATCAATGTTGATTCTCAAGCTGGAATTTGAGTTGTTGTTGCTTCACTTTCGCATATTGGTCCACACAATACTGTTCGAATAGGCGAACAACTTTGTGAATTACGGTGTTTTATCCTACGCGTGTAAATAAACGATAGGCTACATATACACTTGGAGACACACCTTTGTAGAAATTAATGGTTTTTGTAGTATTTTCTAGGTCTAAACCTCTTAATGAAATGCACAAAAGAAGCAGAGGCAGTTTGCCTCTAACTCCTCTGTTCAGCTCCCACACTTGTCGCAGAAGTTAGAGAAGGAGCAAGAGCTATGGCTGCCTATGTTGTCCAAAGTGAGAGAGACCGATAGTAGATTTTGGCAGGTTTACCAAAATGAACTTGACGAACCCAGGATTTGATAATGGTACATAGCGTTTGGCAAGTCTATGGTAGGTGGTAGCTTTTTCCTATAGTTTAGGATAAGTGCAAACCTATATAGGGTTTGACAAGTATTTAATGACGTACGTCTATATTAATTCATTTAACGGCGCGAACAAACATGTAACATAGATACAGTTAGAATATACGTACGGCTTACGGTACTCCGCGAAACGAATACCGCGCATTTGTTTTGACGGCGAAACAAATACCGCGCATTGATTTTTCGACGCATGAATCAAAAACCGGTTGTGATCGAACTACCACGATAGGTGGCGAGATTGCGGAATAGGTGTTTTGGCATTTTTCGGTCACCGCCACGTCAAGCGCCATGTGGCACGACATCATAGGATTGCGACATCTTTGGAGAATATGGGAACTAATTCGGATATGGTTAGCGTCAACATTTTAGCCATGTCGTACGATGGCCGTAAAGAAAGTAGTTCGGCAACTGTACTTTTCTGTACGACACTATCTTCTAATTGGTGTCGTACTTTAGTGGAAGAGGGTTTAGAGAGGGATATAGGACTTAGAAAATTTGGTAAGTAGCCGCCTCTCTGCTAGAGTGCTTCTGTACAAAAGGTCAACTTTGACCCTTCATAACTTATTGCTCAGGGAGCAAATTTAGAGAGTCTTTTTGCTATTGACTCAGGGGAGTCTTGTGTTCACAAGGGTGAAGTCGATCAAATATTTTGTCTGCCAGGGTTGCAGTTATTCTTGCTAAAACACAAAGGGGTCAAGGTTGTCCTAGGGGTTTTGTGTGAGCTGCCCTTTCTGAGGACCTATGGAGGTCTCATAATTACAAGTTACGGGCCTACCCTCTAGGGTTCCCTTCTTTGATGGAACTGGTTTCATATTTTGGGAGAGTATGATGGTAGGAGCTCTATGTGAGAAAAGGTTTTGGGGGATAGTGAGTGGACAAGTGAGGCGTCCATCCAGCCTGGGTATTCCTCTAAGGTTTGTAAGGACCAGGTTTACCAAAAGAGCAGATCCAACCTCATAGGAGGAGAGAGGATGGGGAGAGCATTTTAATGGACAAAGAGAAAGAAAATGAGACAATCACACCGATCGCAACACCTATAGCAATCGGATCAGCTTTCATGTCACTTGTTCCGTGGAATGGGGAGAGTGATATTGATACATGGGATTACAATAACATGGCAGCAAAACACTTCATACTCTGCCATCTTACTCAAGGACTTGCATCTCCTCATTTGCAGGTAGAAAAGGCATCGGATCTATGGGTGGCTCTCATAGAGATCTACCGAATTGGTACAATTCAGCAACAACAGTTGGTTGATCAGAAAATAGATGCATATGTATACAAGGGGGGAAAGATATTGGATTTTTGTAATGAGCTCGCAACACTTTTCATAGAGCTAGAGAGTGCTGGAAAAGTAGAAACTGAAAAGGAAAAGGTTAACCGCTTGCTCATGAAGTTACCCGATGAGTTCGAGAATATAGTTAACCGAGTGCAGGATTTGCCGAACTCAAGGTGGATATAGATTTCTGTGGTAGGGATGATTTTCGTTCGAGAGAATACGATAGAGATCCAAAGGGGAGGAAAGAGTGGGCAAGCTTTGGCAACGGAGACCGATTAGAGGAACAAGGATTCCAGAAAACCGGTGGGAAACTACGGAAGGTAGTGGTAGAAAAATCAATATGATGAGTCAGGACCGAGGTCTCCAAAAGGGTTGTGTCATTTCTGTAAAAAACCAGGGCACTATATGGCTGAGTGCTCTAAGCTAACTAAACTTCGATTAAAGGAGAGGCAGATCGGTGGATCTTTGAAAGGAAAGAAAAAGGCTCTTGTGACGTAGGTACATGAGGAGGAATCAGAGGACGAGGACAATGAACTCTTGTTGGATGAGGAGCTGGAGACGAAGATTGAGGTAGAAATTCCATGAAAGCAAAATGGTGGCTTCAGAGGATTAAAAGGTGAAGAAGGTTGTGGATTCGCGTGGCTCCATGCACATTTGTAAGGACAAACACCTGTTCACTTAGATAAGAAAAATTCCCACTGTAGAGATAGAGTATGGGGATAGGAGAGTAGTCACTACTACTATGGTAGGATCGGTAGATCTAAAAGTCTTAGTAGAGGGAAAGACATCCATAATGACATTCTCTGATGTGTTGTTTATTCAAGAGTTAAACAAAAACCTCATCTCAACGTCCGTGTTAGATGATAAAGGTTTTGAGACTAGCACTAGGAAGGGAACCTTTATTGTTAGCTTTAGGGAGGAAGTATATTTCATTGCTGAAAAAAGTAGCCAAATGATATTTAGGCTGATTTTAAACAATGAAAAGAAGAAACTTTATTATGATATTATGTTCATGATATTATGTTGTGGCATAGAGGCTTGGACACGCGCATTTAGATATGTTGAAAAAAATGAAAAACATAAGAATAGTAGAAGGAATTCAGTTTAGAGAAAGGGAAAACCTAAGAGACTATAGTGGTTGTGCTAAAGGTAAGGCACACAGGTTGCCTTTCCCAAAGGAAGCCACTTATAAAGGAGAAAAAGTTTTAGATTTGGTACATACTGATATTTGGGGACCGGCCAAAGTGCCTTCACCCGGGGGTAAGAGGTTTATGATGACAATCACTGAAGATTGGTCTCGGTATTCTAGAGTGTAGTTTCTGAAAAATAAATCAGAGGCTCCACAAGTTTTTAAAGAATATAAAGCGTGGAGTGAGATTTTCATAAAACCTCTATTAAGAGAGTAAGGAGTGATAATGGGGGAGAATATACCTCCAATCAGTTTCGGCATTTTTTAAAAGAAGATGGAGTGCAACATCAAAACACAGTCCCTGAAAATCCTTAGCAGAATGGTTTAGCCAAGAGGTTAAATAGGACACTAAGTGATAGTGGTAGGAGTATGTTGTCAAATAAGAAGATAGAAAAGAGATTCTGGGCAAAAGCAATGAACTCTGCTAATTATCTCAAGAATGAAGTTCTTACGTAGGCATTAAAAGGCCAAACTCCTTATGAGAGATGGACCAGCCGAAAACCGGATGTTAGACACTTAAAGGGTTTCGGCAGTCAAGTGTTCAGTCTAGACACAGATCAGTCAAATTCGAAGTTAGATCCGAAAGGAAAACCAAGATATCTACTAGGATATGATGAAGATATAAAAGGATATAGAGTGTATGATCTTAATAGAGATGATATAATCTTAGTGAAGCATCTAATGGTTATGGATGAAGGGAAATCTATAGATCCCTTTAAGTATACAAAGACAGTTAAAATCAATTTTGATGACTTTGAGCTTCCCAACTATCCAGGTTTTCGAGAACAAGATGATCTTGCAGATACAAATCAGACTGAGAAGGATTCAACCATGGAAACCCTAGTGCCAACTCCAAGCGGAAGACGTGGTGGAAATAGACCCAGAATCAAGAGATAGGCGACAAGTCTAAACTGTTCCAAAAAAATCCACGAGAGCCATCTATTGCGGCATCAGAGTTTGAGAGTGGAAGGAGAAGCAGCAAATGAATGTAAGAGAAACAAGTGAACAACAAGGTAACCAAACTGTCTCACCCCGATGAACCCCAGACTTATGGTGAGGCGATGAACTGCCCTGTAAGGAACCGGTGGAAGACAACAATTAATGAGGAGATGACTTTGATTATGGTAGGAGATACATGAGATTTGGTGGACTATCCTCCAGACAGAAAGCCAATCGGGTATAAGTGGGTATTTTAAATTGAAACTCACCCCAGATAACACCATTGAGTGCTACTATGATCGGTTAGTGGCGAAATGATTTACCCAGAAAGAAGGAATTGACTACGAGGATACATTTGCCCAGTCGTCAGGTTTCCCTCCATCCGGATACTTCTCAGTTTGGCAGCAGGAGAAGACATGGAAATACATCAAATAGACATTAAGACGGCCTTCCTACAAAGAGAGTTGGAAGAAGAGATCTTTATGCGACAGCCTGAAGGATTTGTGGAGCATGGGGAGGAGAGGAAGGTTTGCCAATTGAACAAGTCTTTATATGGGCTGAAACAGGCGTCTCGACGAGGGAATAACAAGCTCGATAAGTTTCTTACAGGTGTGGGATACATTCGGATCAGCTCAGATCACTCAATTTATTTGTTTGAAAATGGGGAAGGAATTATATTTATTGCAATTTATGTTGATAATTTGTTGGTTTTAACTAAATCTATAGAAAAAATAAATAAGTTGAAAATAGATCTAAAAGGTAGATTTGAGATAAAGGATATGGACGAAGCAAGATATAGTTTGGGAATTCAGCTAGAGAGAGACAAAGATAGAAAGATAATCAAATTAACTCAGAAGGAGGCCATTGGAAATATGTTAAAAAGATTCCAAATGGACAAGGCTAATAGTTGTTCCACTCCAATTGAACTAGAGAAAGGAAGTGAGGGGAGTGTAGAAGATGGAGTTATAATCTTGGATGATGAGTTAGGCCATAAGAGAAAAGATTAATACAGAAAAAAATTTATAGACAAGTAAAGGGCAGCCTAATATATTTTATGAATTGTACCCGACCAGACATAGTTGCAGTGTAGGAGTACTCAGTAGGAGTCTCAATGCTCCCACTAAGAAAGATTGGGAGGCAGCTAAGACAGTCTTTAGATATCTCATAGGGATTAGAGATATATGGTGGCATTTGGGTGGAAACAATACTGACATCACCACTTGAAGTGATACCAGGTATGGGGATGCTCCTATGAGGAGATGAGCGACTGGGTATGTATTGTATGTGGGTGATAGGGCTTGTTGCTAGAGTGGCAGCAAAAGGTCACTGCTCAGTCCACTATGGAGGCTGAGTAGATGGCCTCTTGCTCTTCTCTAAAAGAATCAATGTGGGTCGAGTCTTTGCTTGGTGAGCTTCGTCACCTTCAGAGTGGTGTCCAAAAAATGTTTTGTGATAATCACGCAGCCATAACGATTTCTGTCAATCTTAAACACCATTTTAAAGCCAAACATATCGACATTAGACTTAGCTTCGTTAGAGAGAAGGTAGAAGACAAAATAATCAGTTTAGAGTATAGACCAGATAGTGAAATGGTAGCAGATATAATGATGACCAAACTTGTGCCTTCCCCTAAGCTAATTATTTGCAATGAGAAGTGTGGTTTTAAATTGAAGAGTTATTAGAAAATAAGGGGAGTGTAAAAATTAATGGTTCTATGAGTATTTTCTAGGTCTAAACATGTAAAATGAAATGCAAAAAAAGAAGCAGAGGCAGTTTGCCTCGAACTCCTCTTTTCAACTCCCACATTTGTCGTAGTCACTGAAAGTTAGAGAGGGAGCTAGAGCCATGGCTGCCTATGCTGTCCACAGAGAGAGAGAGACAAGCAGTAGATTTCAGCAGGTTTACCAAAATGACCTTGAAGAACCAAGGATTTGATACTAGTACATAACGTTCGGCAAGTCTACAGTAGTCAGTAGCTTTTTCCTATAGTTTAAGATCAGTGCTTACCTTTATAGGGTTTGACAAGAATTTAAAGACGTACGTCTATATTAATTCATTTAACGGCGCGTCAGACTTGCAACATAGATACAGTTAGAACATACGTACGACTTACGGTACTTCGCAAAACGAATACCGCGCATTTGTTTCGACGACGAAAAAAATATGGCGCATTGATATTCAACGGTTAGAATCAAAAGCCGGTTTTGATCGAAGGACCACGATAGGTGCCTTGATCGCGGAATAGGCGCTTTGGCGAATTTCGGTCACCGCCAAAGCGCCACGTTGCACAATATCTTTGGATTGCGACATCTCCGGAGAATATAGGAACTAATCCGGATATGGCAAACGTCAACATTTTAATCATGCCGTACGATGGTTGTATAGAAAGTACTTCGACACTTTTATCTTTTTGTACGACACAGTTTTTTTATTGGTGCCGTACTCTAGTATTAAAGGGTTTAGAGAGGGATATAGCACTTAGAAAATTTGGTAGGTAGCCGCCTGTTTCCCAGAGTGCTTCTGTACAAAAGGTCAGCTTTGACCCTTCATAACTTACTGTCGAAGGGGAGCAAATTCACAAATTCTTTTTGCTATTGACTCACGGGAGTTTTATCTTTATAGGGGTGAAGTCAGTCACAGTTTTGGTCAAAGTTTTGGTCAAAGTTTTTGTGTGCCAAAGTGACACTTTTTTTTTCTCAAACACATAGGGGCAGGGTTATCTTAGGGGCTTCGTGTGAGCTGCCCATTCTGATGACCTATGGAGGTCTTAGAATTGCTACGTTTTTCATTTAGCATTCTCAAACCGAAATGCCACCCCAGTTCACCATAAGGAAATAGAAGTGAGTATTGCAGTGGGTCATATAATGCATGTGACACAAAGATGCGCATCATTCGATTGCTACTTATTACATTTAAAACTATATCTCTTTTTTTAGTATTTTTTGTTCTGTTAACCAAACTTGCTGCCACTGCGTCTGCTTGTGGTCTATTGTAACGACGTTGGAGTAAATTGAGAATATTATTTTTTAGTAATAAACGTAATTCAAGGGCTTCATGGATTCGTTTTCCTGCTGAATTAAATTGTTGCGCCAAAGGGTTATGTTTTTTTTTCATCATATTCTGAATCATCGTCACTACATAATGGTATAATCCATCTATAATTCTCATTCGTCTGCTTACTTGCGTCTCTATTGATGTGTCAAATACGTAGACTTGTGCGAATGCAACTTAGTTTTTTTAGGCAACAGTTGACTTATTCTTCCTTGAAAACGAAAATTGAAGGGGACACGACTTACTTTAATCGATTGGTCATAGAGAGGTAGTGTTGTGGATGCACTGAGTGAAGTAAATGAAAACACCATGTTCTACGACCGAATTTAATTTAAAAAAGTAATATTGTTGTACAAAGTTAAAAGCTTCGAATAAGGCTTTTTATAAGGAGCAAGTTGAACTTTGCCAAGTACACAACAAACTCCTACGGTCTCTCCTACCCATTTTTGTGCGTTGGAATGAATGCATGTAATTTCCTTAAGTGGAAGTCTATGTCGTTCTGGATGGGTGTAATGTTCATGAAGTCTTAAAGCAATTTTCATCACCCTTGCACTTCGTCGTGTGATATGTTGACGTTGAGGGTCACCTTTTGTGCGTCTTCGACTGTCACATTGTTCTTTTGTCAAATTTTGTTGTTGTACGGTGTGTGGTCTAACTTCAGGCTGTTCGAAAGATTCTTGAGTACATTCGGTGTTGTATTGCATAAGCTTAGCTTTTTGTCCAACAACTTGTGTTTTTTCTTCCTCGTCAAGTTGCTGAGCAAAATGTTATTCGACATGAATAGTACGTATTTCTACCTTGCATTCTTCATTCTCCCTTAACCTTAAGTTCACCGTATGTTGTGCCTCTACGTCTTGCATGTTTTTCCTTGCCACCTCATTCCCATTATTGTCTTTTAGCGCGCGCTTTGCTCGTTTTCTTTCACAATCTTTTTGTAGTCGCTCCTCACGTTTTTAGGGGTCTCTTGTGCTCGTTTTTTTGCATGTTTTTGACGTAACCGTTTATTTCATTGATCACCTGTTTTTTTCGTCGATGTGGGTTTTACTACATCCACATATCCAATGTGGTAATTACGTATACTACTTTGGATCTACTCGGATTTCTCTTTTCACTATTCTTATTGCGTTTTAATTTACCTTTAAAACAAAAATACAACTATAATTTCTTTATGTTTAAAATGAATAATGTTCTTTTAAAGTTGGGGCAGTACACTTTTTATATTTTCATGAGAGCTTTCTCATTTAAGCATTTGAATGCGTACATTCATGATCAAATTGCTTTACTTATTATAAGTGTGACTATAGTGTACATGGGAACGACAATCACAACGTGGTTTTATGAACCACATACACGCATTTTTTTCTCGTTTTCTTTCATGATCTTTACACTTACGTTGTTGTCGTTGTTCCGAGGTTTCCCGCGAGCGATTGGTTCTTGCTCGTTGTGCGTCGTTGCGTTGTGATTGTGTTGGTATATCATCATCTCTTCCTTGTTTTGCTGCACATGTAACTCTCTTTTGTTCACGTTTTTTGCGCAACCGATATTCGCATTGCTTTGCTGTCTTTTGGGTCGTCGTATGAGTGTGTGTAGCGGTTGGTAGTCCATGTGGTGGATTAGACTTTGCGTCCACGCATAAAATATGGTTAGTACATGTCTTTCTATTCCCATTGGCATGTCTCATATTATTTTTTATCAAACTTTTATTTGCCACATGAACAAAGGGTACAACGATTACATGTACGTCATGAATAACTAATTTCATTTTCATTCATCTTTACTAACTTCAGTACAGTTCTCAGACTCAAACCCATCATAGTGACTTTTTAATTGGAAAAGTAAATTGGCATGCAAATGTCCCACATACACATTTTACGACATTTTTATGGAATTTTTTTACCTTAAGATCTTTATCTTACCAACATATCGAAAGACTTAACAGGACAACCAATAATCTCATTTCATAAAGTTCTTTAACAATATCTCTACTATTTATATGGAACAATAACCATAGTGTGGTTTTTTAAGCTCACCTGAATGATATTGAATTACTTCAGTTGTAGGTTCAAGCATCTATTTGGCGTAAATGCCAATCATGAACGTATTTCCGAAAGTTAAAAGCATCATGCGTTTTATGTGCTTGTTGACTTTGTCGATTTATGTTCAATTGAAATAGGCGTACTAACGTCAACACATGTTACACTCAACCATAACACGATTTAATGAACAACTTCAAAACATGACACACTTTTTCTATTAAGCCCAAATGTCACTTCTGTTCCATCGTGCGTTCTATATGCTAATTAACACTATTGGTTCATGTTCAACTAAAAAGCGTACTACTGCATATTACACACTTTATAACATGAACCATAACATGATTCAATTCAACAACAGGAACACATAACAAACTCTTTCAAACTACAAAATTGATTTATCGTACATTGAGTGAAGTAAAGTACGCTACTCATATCTACACATTTTGCACCATTTTTATGAATAAAACCCAGTTTAAAACCAGAAATTCAATTTTTATTTGAACTGTTTACACCAACAAATCATGAACTAACCCCACTTTCAAACGGGGAAAGTTGTTTTTTGTAATTGTAGCTCTACATTGTAGATCTTTATACAGATCAACTTACCTTAGTAAATTGTCTTTGAACACCTGTAGGTTGAAACGTCAATTTAGCCGAAATGGCACGGTCGTTCCAAAGAGTAGTGAGTCTAAAGTTATAGTGACCAGCTTATTACTTTTCAGCTCGAGTAGGCGTACTAATGTTATGAATGTTTTTTTGAATGTCCTGAATTATACGGATGTACAAATTGAATTCTAAGATATTCACAATTTGAGCCAGTATAATGGGGCATCTGCACGCTATGCGCCACTTTTGGTGGACCGCGCTTACTTTTAAAGTTACCCGGGTCAGTGAGATCCCCCAAGCGCCCAATAGATTTTCATTAACGACGCTTTTTGGGGGCCGGTACGGCTTGTAGTCAGTCGTAGATGCGGACAGACGGCAATGTTACATTGTGCCAGCGGTACAACGGTTTATACTGCGACGGACGGCAGCGTAACATTGTGTCAACGGTACGGCGGCCTGTCAGTGTAACATTGTGCAAGCGGTACAGCGGTCTGTATTGTGACGGCCGACATCGTAACATTGTGCCAGCAGTTCGGCGGTCTCTCATCGTAACATTGTGCAAGCGGCATGACGGACTGTACTGCGACTGCCGGCAGCGTAACTTTGTGCCAGCAGTACGGCGGTCTGTCAGCATAACACTGTGCTAGCGGTATAGCGGTGTGTCAGCGATACAGCGGTGTGTCAGTGTAACATTGTGCAAGCGGTTACAGCGGTCCGTACTGCAGAAGGACAGAAAAAAATGATGACAAACACACCGCCTATATAAAGCTTTCCTCGAAGGCGGCCTAAGGTCTATAATTTATAAATATTGATGTGTGTTTGCATCAAATGGAATTGATTGTGGGCGATCTGGAGCTATGCTCTGTATGGAAAGATGTGACATATTTTTAGCACAGTTGCATAGGCTATGAAAAAACGTGCAGACATTTTCAATACAACGCAGTGCAATTAGTGTATTGCAAAATTATTTTTTCAAGTATTGCACAACACCTGTTTACGAAAATTTGGCAGGTCTATATGGAAAAAATGTGTGACGGAGAAAAATAATCTAGGAGATGGTAGCGCTTATGTCAGTGTACACTACAGCGAGCTTTTAACTAGCTTTCATTTCAATTAATTACAAAAGTCAGTCGCTTTTCGTTGCTGATGTCACAACAAAGAAAAAAAGCACACTGTATACACACAAAAAAGTTTCATGGAGGTGGAAATATTATTTACAAATAAATCAATCCATTTATTAAAAAATGTGCCTTTGCAAACCATGGCAAACATACCTATATCCGAGATCACGGCAAAAGACTAACCATCAAACACAAAAAAAATTTGCAACCAAAGATCCACAAACAGACAAAAATTAAACAAAGTCCAGCTGATAATGGTCCCACAGCGGCTGAAAAATACACAAACTTCCACTTCATAAACTAAACAATTACCCAAATACTCAAAACTCAAATAAAAACGACTTTATCAGATCCAGATGGGAAACATTTTTTCCCAAGTCCATCAAAGTAAGTCGAGGAGACTGTTTAAGTTCATAAAGTGTTCGTAAAGTGTTTTTGAGAGCTTACAGACCTTTTGTGGATTCATCGGATCATGTAGCCCTCTAGCAGTTCCATTCGAGTTCCTCTTGGAGCTCTCGGTGGAGAAATGATGTTTTAACGTCAATCTGCTCGACTTCCAAGCCGAGGATCGCTGAAAATGCGAGGAAAACTCCTACTGAGATCACAACTGGTGCGAATGAATCTTTAGAAGATCCTCATTTTTTGTGTGTATCCCTTTGCAACAAGCCTTGCTTTGTATTTTTCAATGGTGCCATCTGCATTTTTTTTAACCTTAAACATTCATTTGATGCCAGCTGATTTTTTTTTTCGCTAAGTTTTCCACCGCCCATGTGTCGTTTTTGAGGATCGAGGACATCTTTTCGTTGTCGGCTGCTCTCTATTTGTCGCCGTCGTCACCAGCACATGCGCTTTTGAGGTTTGGTGGTTACTTTGCCTGTGCCATTCCAAAAAAAATCTTCCTTGGAGTCTTTGACGTTTCTAACCATTCGACGAACTTGTTAGTTGTGTTCCTTACGCGACTGATTTTCTCGAGTAGTTTTGAGATTGGCTTCTATTATGTTGTTTTCTTCTTTGGTTTGGTTTTTTCTCTTTTTCGGTGGATTCGAATGATAACTACTTTGCCTATTCTGGATTAGAATTTTTTGGCTTTGGAGGGGAGGTGTCGATGTCTTTTTCGGAGTCAATGTCTTGCGATATTCTTAAAGGATTGGCGGATTCTAGCTTTCGGGTGATTCGAGTCATCGAATGTTAAGTGTTTTTCCTACTTGTCCTTTTTCTCTCCAACCGTCCACCCATGTCCCTCTTCCCATTTCCCCCCTACCACCTTTTTCACTTTTCCCTTTTCCTCTCCCCATAGTCTTTATTTGCTTTATAAACCCCATTCTCTCTCTTCCCTCCTCGTCCTCCCCCAAGAGCAATCCTTCTTTCTTCCTCGTCCCCATATGTTAGTTTGTCCAATGTCTTTCGTTTTCTTATTGTTAGTCTTTTCCTCTTCCCGAAATGTTTCTCCCTATCTTAGCCCAAGAAGAGATTTCTCTCCTTCTTTTTTCCCATCGAAATTTTTTGTTTTATGTACGGAACTCATTGTGGAAATTGCGGAAAACTACTTTTTTAGGGAGGGAGGGAAGGAGACGAGGGGGAGAAAGAAAAGATCAATTTCAAGAGGATGAAGGATGGGAAAAAATCTTTTATTGGGCTGAAAAAAAGAGAGACATTTGGCGAAGAGGAAAAAAGTGACACTAAGGGAAATACATTGAGGGAAGGAGTGACATGTGAGAGGACTACTATTGGGGAAGGACGCTCTCGCCGAACTTAACGTTTCTACTAATGATTAGTGCCTTTCTTGCATTGTTGAGCACACTATATGCCTTCCAACTCTCATCGTATCCCAAGAACCTTCTTTCCTTAGCTCCAGGTGTTAACTTCTCACCGTTGTTGGATCGAATACATATGCCCTAATCCCAAAGACTTTTAGGTGGGAAACATTCAGCCTGTGTCTATGCCACTGGTCGATGATGTAGTATTCCTTTAATGTCCAAGTCCAATGGTGTAGCATTCATTAATGCCCGGGTGGGGCATCTATCCTCGAATGGTGTAGTATTCATTAATGCCCAGGTGGGGCATCTGTTTTATTCTGCATGTAGACCGCGGTGCTCATGGCTTCCCCGCAATACTCAATGTAGTATTGTGGACAACCATCATGCTTCTTGCCATTTCAACCAAGGTTCGATTTATTTGTTCAACAATGTCGTCCCGTTGGGGCGTATAGAGAGAGCGGGCCGTATAGAGAGAGCTCACAACTGATGCTCGATTCCCTCTTTCAATTCGGACACCGCTATTACTTTTGCTAATTGAAACTCTGTGCTTTGTTTCTACACCTGCCTTGTATGCCTTGAATTGAGTGAAAATTTCTCTTCTGGTGGAGTGAATAGATTTACATCATCTTAGTGTAGTCGTCATGAACGAGACCATGTATCTTTCGCCACTGCACAATAGGACTCTTGTGGGTCCCCAAACGTTAGAGTGAATTAGCTCAAAGGGTCGGCTGGCCCTTTTCTCTCCGGAATGAGGGAAAGACAGACAATGTGCTTTTCCTATATCGCAACCGTGGCAAGAGTCCGGTGAGTCTTTCACGGACGTGAGTCCAATTTCGCTCATTTTTCCATTGACTAACTTACACATTCTTTTTGTGTGTAAGTGGCCGAGTTTGTAAATGCCACGAAAACTGACTGTATGTCGGCTGATTTGCTTTAGTCTCAGGTTTATGTTTAAAGTAGCTTTGGTTATGATTGGAATTTCTTTGTTCTCTCGATTGGGAGTGTGGATCTTGTTGCAAGTGCCAAGGAACTTAAACTTCGGGTTGCATTTTAGACGGCGTGTGCAATCTGCCATTCGTTCATCTTCCGCAATAGTAAGTTTTTCTCACATTCCTTTGATCTTGCCCCCTTTCTGCCACGCGGGGTTGATGCAATGATGCCCCGTGCGACAAAGTAGAGATACCCCTTGGAGTTTGGAACGCAGAGGACATTTCCGATTGTCATTTTTCCGTCCACTAACGCTTCTATCTCTACGTTGCATCTTCCCGTGGCGAATGTGGAGTGATTGTCCCCCATAAGGGTGGAGAAAAAGGGGGAGAGAGGGAGATTGACTCACATCATTTAAGTGGGAAAAAAAAGGAAAGAGAGATAAAATTGAAGAGGTAAAAACATTGAGAGACACAAAATAAATAATTGAAGATGATTGTAACAGTGGAACAACGAGAAGATGTGGAAAAAGGATCAAAAGAGAGAAAGAAGATGAAGAGAAGATGACACAAAAGTATAAAAAGGATTTTGAGAGAGGAAAGAGACAAAGGGAGAAAGAGAGAGCGCTTTATTTTGTGATCGATTTTGTGAAGACTGAGAGGGAATGAGTTGCAAATGGGCGAATTTGAGGGTTCGACTCCTTGAGGTCTCACGACATGTCACAGATAAATTTCATCGCAGTCGTTGAAACCACTAAGCCAAATGAACACTAGCTTTTTTCACATGTGGTGAATCATTATGGGCTTAATTCCTCGGATGCACCAAAACTTCGTACGGACCGCATCACGTCACGAGCTAAAATTGGTAAAACAGTTTTTTGATTTTGACGTTCGATGGTGATCCTCCCTTGCTCTACCGTACAGTGTAAGACAGGTATATGGTGCCGTAGATTAACGCGTTGTCTGGGACTATATATTAGCATAGTATATGACCGACAATTTTTTTTCCGAGAGATCCAGACTGATATGCAGAACCATTCCCTCCACCATAATTTAATTGAATGACATCATAGATAGTGATGATTAAATATATCTTATGAACCAATGGTGCAAAAATTCCAAAGTAATGAAATTTCCCAGTGGAAATTAATATTTATTATGGAAATACTAAATCATACTAAAGCTGTTGTTATGGAATATAATTAATTCATATTAAATCATTCAAAATCATTCTAATCCATACCCAATCATACTAAACCAAAATAATCAATACTAAATCTGTAGACTATGGAAAATACTAAATTCATACTCCGTTCACTATGTGAAATGTTCACTACATGTTCCCACATCTGATTCAGAAAAATAAAATTCCTGGCTGTTGACTAAAAAAATAAATCGTATGTGTCTTCTGTTATTGAGGAATTTCATTAAGGACACAGTGTGTTGTGTGAAACGGTTACTCCCTCTCCTTGTACATCCCATCCCCTCCCCTTTCCTCTCCGCTTTGATTCCCCCCTGTTCACACCTATTTATTCTCCCTCTCCCTCTTCTTCCCCATTCTCTCCTTCCCTAGCTCCTCATGAATGAAGCAGTTCATATAATATTCCAGTCACTGAGGATTTACGTGTTAAACTTTGATGCAAAACTCTCTCTCTCTCTCTCTCTCTCTTCTCTCTCACTCTTCCCTCTCTCTCTTTCTCTCTACCACTCGTACTTTAAAAGGTAGTGTGAAAACACATGAACAGTTTAGAGAATTTAGAATCAGTACCTGACGTCTTCCTCTCCGTTTATCGTCTCCTTCTCCTGACCTAATCCTTCTCCCGCGGGTTACCACAGAAGCTTGCAACCAAGAAACAAATAACATCTCCAATTGCCTGACCTTTGTCTTTTTCCATGCCAGCTGTCGAATCAGTATTCGCTTCTGTGTTGCCAGATTTCAAAGAATCCAAAAGGCTGGCTCCGATCTTCTTGGAAGGTGAAGACATGCCTAGCTTAGACATGCCTAGCTTGGATTTATTTATAAGGAGGTTTTTGATTTAGTCTCGACAGGAATACAAATCATGAAATCATAATTGAAGTGGAATGACGACAGGAAGAAGAGAGAAATAGGACGGAAGCTACGGCTGCAAGGAAAGAGCGAGGAGGAGAAAAAAGGAAGAGAAACAGAGAAAGGCATGGTTGAACTGGAAAAGGTGAGAATATGAGGGAACAGGGAGGGAGATACGACAATGTCACGTCACGTTCATTGGGGATATAAATGAATCCGAGCAGGGAGGAGGAGAGGAGGAGAGGAGGAGAGGAGGAGAGGAGCGAAGGAGATGGAAAGAAGTTAGAGACAAGAGACTTGAAAGAGCAAGGGAGCCAGAGTACGTTTTAAAACGTGCGAGCTTATCGTGCGGAATCCACGTGCGAAACGAACTTTATGATACGATGAGTCGGATTTTTGAATTACATACCGTATGACTTAACTTATGATATGTACGGAACTAAATCTGAGTGCTGACTGTGCTGTACGTTCGTTTGTAATTCTGTACGGCTATAACATTCCTGCAACTCTATGGATAGACTCCCATTGGAAATTTGAACATTCTTCAAAATTTGGACTCAATTTTGTCTTTTCCTTCACTCCTATATTTTCATTTGCCTTAGTGACTACAGGGACTGTAGTAATCCATTCCTCTATCCTCTCCTCTGCATCCCATGGCGTCCTCTCTCACCTCCCATTCTCTTTCCCTTTGTCCCTCTCCTCCTTGTTCTCTTTCCCTCCTTCATTTCACCTCAAGTCGCTGCCTTTCCTCAAACACCCTTGCCCTTAACCCTAACTCAAGGCTAACCCTAAAAGTAACCCTAAAACCAACCCTAACTGTAAAACGAACCCTAAAACCATCCTCAAACTCGACCAAACTCCACTCTTCCTCTCCCCAATGCTCATCATCTCTACATTTTACTGAACCCTCTCATTCCGAGACTGCAACCAATTCTCCGCCGTCCTCGTTAGCAAAAGACGACGCCGCTTCTGACGCTTCGTCACAAACGACAAAACCATGGAGTACCGTGATAGGCGTGCTAGGAGGCGGCCAATTGGCCCGTATGCTCTGCCAGGCGGCCTCCCCTCTCGCTCTGAAGATTGCAGTGCTGGACCCTATGCCCGATGCGCCAGCTGGACCGATTGCGCATCGCCACGTCATCGGAAGCTTCCAGGACGAGGAGAGCGTACGGAGTTTCGCGGAAGGGTGAGGTTCCAGGGTTTTGGAAGGGTTTCTGGACATTTCAAAATGACAGTCTCAGTCTCAGTCCCAGTCTAAGTCTTACTATCACTATCACTCTCACTCTCTCTCATTCACACTCCTCCCTCCTGTTCTTTTCCCTCTCTTCTATTCTCCTATTTACTTGCCTCCTTACTGCTCCCTACTTTTTCCTTGCTATCCCTCCACTGCCCCTCTACCCTCCTACAACTCTTCCAATTCCTGCTCCTATATTATGCACTCTATCATGTTTATTTTTTTCAAACTTCAATGCATTTTATTAAGAGTTTTACGTCTCAAGACGCAATTGTGCAAAACATGTCCTCTAAAAGTAGGAAACAGAATAAGAAATGATTAAGTCTAACAAAAATTTAGAGCTTGAAATTAAGATTGCTGAAACATGTACGGCGGCAAAATTGAAGTACCAGTCCTATTTTTATTTTTTTTCCCTTTCGACACATTCTTCGTTAATATGAGAATTTTTGGTAGTCTTAATTTTTTATATGTATGGAACTTCGCTACAAAGAAGTAGGAGAAAAGCCGATTATAAATGTTTTTGCAAGTTCACCTATTTTTTGTAAGGGATTGCAGAATGTTTTGCTTCACATACTGTTATAGTCAAACTTTGGAAAGACAGCATTGTTTAAACTCTTCCAATATAACACCAAAAATTAAGGATATAAAATCCTGGTTTTGTAAAGTGCAGAATTTGTTGCCCTGTTTGTTCTTTTGGGAATAAAACTAGTTAATGTGGAAGAACAAAATATATATTTTCTTTCAATGATGCTTACGAGGGAAATTCTATCTCTAGCAGCATTGTAACTGGTACATTTTTGTAAAGGATATTCCTTTTTGCTCTCCCTCTCTCACCTCCCTCCCCTCCCTTCCTCCCCCCACTCCCTCCTTCTCTCCCTGCTTCCCTTCGTCCCTCTTTCCCTCCACTCCCTCTCTCTACCCCCTCCCTCCCTTTCTTCCCTACTCTCTCTCTCTCTCTCTCCTCCCTCTCCAGCTGTGACATTCTCACTGTGGAGATAGAGCACGTGGATGTCGATACATTGGAGAAACTCTCTCAGGCCGGCGTAGACGTGGAACCAAAACCATGGACTATTGCAATCATTCAGGTTAGAATTAATGTGGATTGCACCTATTTTTCTGTTTTTCTCACCTTTTTTTTTTGTGTGTTACTCCAGCGTAGGTCTGGGAAAAATTGTAGATTAGTTTGACTTTACAGTTTTCCAATGCGCCACTTAAAAGTGATTAACACTGGTTTGTACCAATGGTGTGTTTTTTACCTTAAAGTTCAACCACAGTTCATGTTTTAAAGTTGTATTAAGTAACCCAACTGTTTCTGTACCTCAAAATTGTGGATTTTCGACATTTGTAGTTACCCCATTTTAATGGTGTGGATTTTGCAGGATAAATATGCGCAAAAAGTTTTTTTCCGAGAAAATGGCATCCCTCTCCCCGACTTTGTAGCTGTAAGTGGTCAAATGCCACTCTAACTCACGCAACATCTTTTTTCCCACTATTTTCCCACTTTTTTCCCCTGGTGACAAATTGTTGCAAATTGGTTCTTCATTTCTCTCAATCGTCCACAATATTTGTGGCTAAAGCTGCCATGCTATTTGGTTGATTTAGCTCAATTCGCTTTACAAATATATAATAGTAAGAATATTATATGGTACAAAAACAAGATTCTTTTCCTTGATGTTCCATATCATTGGTGGTTTGGAGTGCCACACTGTCTGTTTGGGCCAGCTGGATACATGATTCAAGTCGAAGAATACAATTTTTTGTTTTTTTATTTTTATTTCCCTTTGTTTCAAACGCAATTATTTACTCTAGCGGTTTACACATTTCAATCTCAAATCTTATTTCCATAGTTTTGTCCACACAATTAGTGGTTCCTTCAGTCTGGCAATCCGCCCAGCTGGTCGCCCGGATACAGTAGATTTCAGCAGAAGAAGTCGACAAAGCATTTCGGGCATTCGCAAATTGAAAACACAACTACGACATTGTGTTTGATTTTTATGCCCCAAGTTGTCCACACTATTAATGGTTCACAGAGTTTTTCAATCTCATGGGCCCTGGTGGATTCTGTGGATTAACAGAGAAAGTTTGCAAGCGTTTTTTGGGTACTTTATAAATTGAAAAAACAAGAACCTTGAGAAATTGAATGCCTATGCCCAGTTTTTTCACACTATTAGTGGTTTACAGAGTTTCAATCTGGTGGGCCAAGCCGGGTAGATTCAGCAAAAGAAGTTGAATTGTAAATTGGAAAAAAGAGCTTCCCACATAAATCCATATCAGTCAGTTTTTATGCCCTGATTTATCCACACTTCTAGAGGTATTCGCAGGTGGGCCCAGCTGGATTCAGTGAATTAACAGAAAGAAGCTGGAAAGCATTTCTGGGCATTTTACAAGTTGAAACACAACAGCCCACATTTCATCTTCCAGTTTGTCCACACTATTTGTGGTTCACATAGTTTTGAAATCTGGTGGGCCAAGCTGGATCCAGTGGGTTCAACAAAAGAAGTTGAATCATGTTATCAAAAAAGTGCAACCCGTAAAAACCAATATAAGGCAGTTTTTTTTTTTTTGACCCAATTTGTCCACACTATTAGTGGTTTTAAGGGAGTCCTGCAATCCGGTGGACTCAGTGGGATTCAGCAAAAATAAGTCGAATTATACATTGAAAATTGAGCAGCCCATATAAACCTGTGCAAATCAGTTTTTATGCCCCAATTTGTACACACTATTAGTAGTTTTCACAGAGTTTTGCGATCTGGGGGCCCAGCTGGATTCAGTGGAGTCTGCGAGAGAGGCGGGAAGGGAGTTTGGGTATCCTCTCATGTTGAAGTCGAGGAGACTCGCTTATGACGGGAGGGGAAATGCTGTGGCAAGGTCGGAAGAACAGTTGGGAGAAGCTATCTCAGGTAGTCTCTTCTCTTCGCTTCTCTCTCTCTCTCTCTCTCTCTCTCTCTCTCTTTCTTTTTCTCTCTGATTCTTTCTCGCTTGTCTTCTTTTGCACTCCCTCTCAATCTCTTCTCTTCTCTTATATTCTCTCTCTTCTCATTCTTACTCACTTTTCTCTTTTTTCGTCTCTCTCTCTCTCTCTCTCTCTCTCTCTCTCTCTCTCTCTCTCTCTCTCTCTCGCTGTTACTCTTTTTCTCCCTCTTTCTCTCCCTATCTCTCTTTCTTTCTCGCACTCTTCTTCTCTCTCCCCCCGCTTCTCGCCGTCCCTCCCTCTCTCTCCCTCACTCTCTCTCTCTCTCCTTCATAATCGTGAATAGTAAAGCCCAAGCTTTAACAATGAATTACAAATCTTAACGTAAAAAGTACAAGAAAAGCACAATGCTCAAAAGCAGGAGGGTGGCAACCCAATGATCCTGATCCTCTCTCTCTCTCTCTCTCTCTCTCTCTCTCTCTCTCTCTAATCTCTCTCTCTCTCTCTCTCTCTCTCTCTCTCTCTCTCTCTCTCTCTCTCTCATCTCTAGCTCTCTCTCTTTCTCTCTGATTCAAACTCGGTCTATTTTTCGACGGAATTCAAACTCTTTTTCTGTTTTTGGGAAAGAAACGACGAGTCCCTGTTGATAACTTCTGTTCCATGTTTCTTTTTAAGCGATTGTTTTTTGTCTTTTTCTGATCTTCGGGGTTTTTTGGGGTGGGTGACTGGCAATAAGAGGTTTTTTTGGACAGCGTTGGGGGGAATAGAAAGAGGGCTTTATGCAGAAAAATGGGCACCTTTTGTAAAAGTAAGTTTTTTTTTTCTTTTTTTTGGTTTTCCTTTCGTCTCTCTTATCTCTTTCCTGGTTTATAATGCCTTTTTTTTCCTTGTTTCTTGTCATTTTATCCGTATTAGTAGGGTTTCTTTTTTGCATTTTTCTTTCTGGAAATGGGAGAAAAGGAATGTGGGCACATTGAGATAAGAAATTGTTTTTTGTTTGTTCATTTTTGTCTTCCCTCTTCTTCCTCTTTCCTTTTTCTCTTCTTCTTTTTCTCTTCCTGTCTTTTCCTTGTTTCATCTGTTCTTTTTTTTGTCAGTGTTCCAAGATCTAGATATCAATTAGGAACAAAAAAAAAAAAAAAACAGAAATGTTTGTATAAGTGTGGATTTAAATGTGTCTTAATATAAGTTTGAGTGGTTTTAATTGTATTGGCATGACTCAAATAGGCTTTAAATGGATTTATGGGGCCAAAAATGGGGTAAAAAATGGGGTCAAATTATGGGTTTAAGTTGCTGGTTTGGATGATTTTATATTGGTTTAAATGGGTCCAAATGGGGTATAGAGCTCAAGTTAAGAAAGAAAACCAGAATTCAAGGTTTTTTTTTTTAGTTGGAGTTTTTGGATTTTTTGAGGATTCAACCTATTTTTTTTGGTTTTTTTGGGATTTTTGGGGTTCAGGAATTGGCAATAATGGTAGCGAGAGGGAGAGATGGCGATATTCGATCCTATCCTGTGGTGGAAACTACTCATAAGTATTATTTTCTTCTTATACCTACCTCATAACTATTATTTTTAAACCCGATGATAATTTTTTTTTTCGCTCAAAAATACCCCAATTCAATTATTTTTGCCCCTTTTTTTTTGG
The DNA here is from genome assembly GCA_037447655.1 of Zygnema cylindricum. Classification (NCBI taxonomy): domain Eukaryota; kingdom Viridiplantae; phylum Streptophyta; class Zygnematophyceae; order Zygnematales; family Zygnemataceae; genus Zygnema; species Zygnema cylindricum. Next base: position 46,687 of record JBBHKE010002503.1, on the reverse strand, counting down.
GTTTTTTTTTCCCCTTTCTTTTCCACTGGTCATGCACAGCTTCCTTCAAAATTTTCCATTGTACCATTTTTTTTATAATTTGTTATTGTTATTATTAGTAGGTATTATTATTACTGTTATTTTTTTTATTTTTGTTATTATTGTTATTGTTGTTGCTCTTACTATTATTACTATTATTACCATTAATACTATTAATGCTATTATTACTATGACTATTACGTATATGCTATTACGTATGACTATGTTACTATTACTGTTACTATGTTATTTTGACTATATTACTAACACTATGTTATTATTATTGTTATTATTTTTGTTGTTGTTATTTTTTATTACTATAACTGTTACTAATTACTATATTACTATATTACTATATTACTATATTACTATATTACTATATTACTATATTACTAAATTACTATATTACTATATTACTATATTACTATATTACTCTGTTACTATTATTATTATTGTTATTATTTTTTTTAATGACGATTAAAGAAGTGTCGAACTTATCAGAGATTTCGTTGCTCAATTTTGTGCAGGATTCCTAACATGCCCGAGATCTCCCGCCATTCCTCGTTTTGATCCCATTCTCGTTGATTTTTCTCCTCTTTTTTTTTTCTTTTCTTTTTCTTTTCAGAGACAACATATGCCACACAGTAATTGCTCCGGCTCCCGTTTCGGAGGAAATTAAGTCAAAGGCCCTAAAAATCGCAGAAAAGGCAATTGGGTCCCTAAAAGGGGCGGGAATTTTTGGAGTCGAGCTATTTCTATTGGCTTCAGGCGAGGTAGAGTTTTTTCTTCTTCCCTCTCCCTTCACCTCCACAACGTCTTTGACTGCCAAACTACGACTCCTCACCTCCCTTCCCTGCCCCCACTCCTAGTTTAAAGAGGAGGGAGGGAGGGGGGAGAGAGAGATCAATCTCTCTCTCTCGGAGAAATTTGATCCTC